>JAZKJV010008237.1:0-575517 GCA_037367405.1 Ottelia alismoides
TAAAATATAAAATTATAAAACTATAAAAATAATAAATAATAAATAAAATGAATATTTTAATCAGGTATATTATATAATAGGGGTCCAAAACCTAACTTTCACACCTTAACTCCGAAAAATACGAAACAACCCTAATTAAATAGCTTATTTAAAGTTATATACAATTAAAGGAGATTTTGATATATTTTGAGTTTTTATTTGAGATATATGGGTCTAAAAAGTTTGGATTTTGGCTTTTATTTAGAGTGTAACTTTTACTCTGTATATTATTTTTGTGTGAAATCAATTTTGTATTTTTCTGTATTTTATTATCTACACTTTCATGTTTAAAGTTTCTTTATAAAAGGTATAAAAAGTAGAAAATAAAATGGTTCCCAAAAATGAATAAATAATGAATAAATAAATAGGATTTTTATTGTAAAATTGGCCCTTATCTCCCGCTACTTTATTTCTTGTCGGCCTAGTCATCAAGATGCTTAGGTCCCGGGGTTTAGTATCATTTGTTTTTTTGATATTTTTCTTTTCTTTTCGTTATTCTATAATTTTGGCATTATAAACAATATTTTATACAGTATTTATACAATAAAGTTTGAATGCTAATTTATGTAAATTAAGGGTATTTACATGCATATACTAGGATTTTTAAGGTCAAAATGATAGAATAAAGGTGGTGAAATGGTGATTCATCAGCAGCTCTCGAGTAGTCCTTCCAAGGCCTGTTTCGGTTTTGGGGAAAAGGAGAGGGGATCGTTTTGTTGGAAAGTGCATTAAGTGGCAGACCTTGGATGGGTGTCTAAACAAAGATTGTGGCTTTTTGGTGCATGCAAGCTAAATACACCTTAGTGCATACTTCCCTATTCTTAGTATATGTATATGTATATATGATTTCTTTCCAATAGGACGCGGTCTTTCCTGAGTTAAGGGCCGGTCTTTTTTTGTAAAAAGCACGATGATTTTAGTAGAATACGTATACATTTTATATTATAATATGCATTTTTAATGTTTGTATTACAATGTATAATTTTGTATGCGATTTTGTATTTATAATGTGCATCTATTATACAAATTGTATACGTATTCTACTAAAGTGCTCGTATTTTTTACAAAAAAATGGTGGCCTTCCTGAATTCAGAAAAGACACATCCTATTGCAAGGGTCCCTATATATATCCCACTAGACATTGGGATGGTAAAGAGGATGTGCCATCAAATTTAACATATAAACAAGAAAAATCAATCATTTAGAAATGCTACAAATCCCACACATTAGTTATACATATTAGAAACTCAAGTATATTTATATGGCAATTCTTCCAATTATATTTTAAACCTCTTCAAACATCAAATCATTAGTAGTCCTCTTCCCAACGTATGACATTGTCTGAATATATACATAAGCTTATATAAAGTTTATTGACCATAATAATGCAGTAGGAAAATTTCATTATATGATGTACACGTTTCCTAATCCAGTTACGTGCGGCAAAATATTAAAACTTGTATCAAACGAAGATGTACCATGAGGTAGATGCACACGTTGAATCATATACCTAAAGTGGGTTCAGCATGCATTGTTTGTACGGTTACAGCTTCTGGTGGGAAAGTTTTTAACCTTACAGAGATGAACAAGTGCGTGTAGACAAATGCTCTCAATCTTTTTGTATTCATATGTCCTCTTGCGTGGATCCCATTGTTTCTGCAAATTTCTTTGGGCTCGTTCGGTTCGGGAATAAGCAGGAATAATGATTGGGGAATAAGGAGAATAAGGGTCTATTCTTTGTTCGGCTGGAGAATAGGAATAAAGAGAATAAGGTGAAATAAAGGTAGGTAAGGTTGGATAAAAATAGGAATAAGAGTGAAATAAGATGAAATGAGGAGGAATAATCGTACCACGGGAAACCGTGTCAGATGGAGAATAGACCCCTTATTCCAGGGCCTATTCTCCAAAGGAACATGCCCATTGGGTCGCATCATTATCATGTGCAGTGATTAGAAGTTTTTGAGTGACATAATGAATAGATTATGTCAGGAGTTGGTATAGCATTTTCGATCTTGGCACATAATCTTACGGAAAACATCTGAGTTCGAGTGTCGCGCAACTAAATTTTGTCGAGATACTAATGTGCATGTGCCATTAGTTTTTACCTCGAGGAGTCGTGATTATCCATAATAAGTGGGTTATCGTCCACTTTCTTCCGCTAATCACTTCCTATTTGCCTCCGTCACCAATCTTATGCTATAGTTTTCCCACAACAATACGACAAAACGAATCAATAACAAAAGATTTCAGAAAATCTATTACTATATCATTCATTTTTAATATATAATGACAATATTATTTGTTAAAAACTGATTTAGTGACAGATTTTGAAAAATGTCACTATAGACCTCTTTGTTGTAGCTAATAGTCGACGCTTCATGGCAATTGCGGGCATTTCGAAATGCAATAATCGACTGAAATTGTTCCTTCCATCTTTCTCTTAATCAGACTGTATTCCGCAAAAGTAGCCCACTAGAAAGAAAGGTCGTGTTTCAACTGGGGGTGGGTGTGTACTTTCAGACTCTATCCCTCCGGTCTTCCCTCAGGGACAAGGCGTCTATGAGCACCTTGTGAACCTCGAAATCCTCTATGTAGTTAGTTATGTAGAGAAGCTGAATGTGCGTATGTATGCGCTGCATCCTTTTCGGTAAAGGTGATGGGTTGAGGTGGAGTGTTTTGCCCACTCTTCGCGACTTGGATTTCCGTGCGCCATTCTGGCTCGTCTGCAGATTGGGTTAGGCCTTAGTGACCTCTAGCCGGATTCGAGATTACTTAAAGGAAGGAGTCTCTTTCTATCTGGAGGGAATAATTTCTGATGAATCAATAATGCCTCAACTGGATAAATTCACTTATGTCACACAATTCTTCTGATCATGCCTGGTACTCTTTACTTATTATATTCCTATATACAATGATAGAGATGGAGTACTTCGGATCGGAAGAATTCTCAAATTATGGAACAAACTACTTTCAAGTTTAAAAAATAATTTTGCATTGAATAATATCGTCATTATTTTTAATAACTGATTTAGTGATGGAGATTTTGAAAAATTGTCACTATAATCAAATTTATTGCAATAATCTTAGATAGGGACATATTGAATGTTGCAGCCATAATATAACCTTGTAAGATATATTGTACTTATAAAGTTGCGTTATCGTGAGACAAGTGGACAACATAATGCATCCAAACACGTACTATAACCCAAATCGAGCTCATAATCACTATCGATTTATGATCAGAGTGACCGCTTTAGGGGGCGATGGTCCTTTGACTTTCTTCCGGTGGATGCTTACAACCCCTCATTCAGACTCTAACTACGTGACCCTCATTCCCTCTTAGTCTACCATCTCTTCTTCTACTCCAACCCCATTGCTTTTGGGTCCATCTACACCCTCGCCACCAAGCACCATTATGAATTGTAAAGGATATGCAGAAAGCCTGTACTCCTAAAAAAACTCGCTTCAAGAACTATCGACACAACCTCGGCCTTCATTGATAATTTTGTTCATAGGGAGGTCTCCATTCATCAATTTATGAGACCATCCCATCCGCCTCCTCAATTAAGGAAAACCATACTCTTGAAATCGAACTTACCCACAATCCATGAGAGTCAAAATTTTTTCATGTTGGGTAAACCACATTCGACCATCATTTTAACCAACACTCACCAAACCCCATTCCCCGCCTTTGCATATACATACAAATCCATCACCTTCAACTACCCCCTAATCTTCGTGTTCGATATTAGCTTTTGGTTATGAACCCTTGTACTCTGTTGTCTTCATGTCCGTTCATAAGAAACTGAAACCCTAAACCAAATCCACTCCATACCTTAACCTAGAATAGAACATGGACACGTGTCAAGATCATTCGTTGATGAGCCCCTCTGGAACCCTGTCATGCACAATCAGGATCGTATGCTGTAATGCAGCAGGTACTGTAATTGTGGGAGCTGACCTATGGGGATCGGACGACCCTTATAGGTGGTCGACTATCCCCGACCCCCTATGAGGGTCATCCGATCCCCATTGGACGACTCCCACGATTATAGTACATGCTGCACTATAACGAGGAACCGTTCCCTATCCTGCACCTATGGGCTAGATGGGGGTGTCCAAACACATGGTCCCACACATCCTTCACCCCCAGCTAAACTCGCAACATGGAAACGAAACCCTATCTTGGATACATGTATCCACACTCTTCAAATCCCATAATTTTCGATAAGCCTACAAACTGCTTGGGCTTCCCCTCACTACACCTACATTGTCATGCACTCCATATCCCCTCTAAAGATATGATGCACCCCTCCCTCATATAAAACACCATACCCACTTTGCAGTCCCTGCCACCACTTAGTAACATGGCTTATTTTAAGTGCCTTTGGCAAGGCACACCAAACTTTTTTGCCCCTTCCCAATCATCTGCTTCTTGTGCCATGATGTTGGGGCACATCATGGAAGCCTACTTAGAATCCAGTCCCAATATCATGTCGTCCACCCAATCTGAACAAAACGCTAGTAGTTCAAAAAATCAGAAGCACAACTCCTCTTCGATAATGATTCTTTAAGATTTCATTACTAAGAGTTCTAGTGCTCATGATTCCAGGTCTGAGCGACACCCACTCCCCCTACCGCCTCCAGAGTTACTCAGTCACACACATACACCGTAATACCTCGTATTTGGTGTGCAGAGGTATGCGATAAATCCTTGCTGACCAAGGGACAGCTTCTCAGACGTGTCATCACAGAGTTTTCGAAAGACATTCCCTCCATAACCTGTGATGAACGACCCACCAACTAGGGTTAAGTATCAAAGTAAAACAGAGGTCGTTGCGACCCCAATCAATCGGTCCACTCAATCGAGAAAAATAAAACCACTTAAGTCAGATCAAACAAACAATCAACACATGTAAGAAGTTTTCTATTTTTATTTACCTTGTATATCCACCAGGGTCGAATACAAGGAGCAAGAAAAGAATACGAAGTAGTCAAATTTCCCAAAATAAAATAATTTTTAGTGGTTTTTAAATTTTCATATTTTTGTTTTTTTAATAGAACACACAAGCACAAAAATAAAAGAAAACAAGCACATTGGATTTTTAGGATTTTTTTAAATAACCAAAAATAGTCAGAATAATAATGTGAAAATATTTTTGGGTTTTCTAGGTTTTAAAGTGTTTTTGGGTATTTTTTTCTAGATTTTTCAAATGTTTAAGGGGCTATTCGGTATGTGGGGAGTTTACCCCCCTTACCCCCATTCACTCTCTCTCCTATTGGGTCCCATACCATCATATCATATAAAAATTATAAACTACTCCGCTTCTACTCACTTTTCCAAACTTCAATACAATCACAACACAATAACTACACACTTTTTCAAACTTCAATACAATCATATCACAACAAATCTACTTCAAACTCACCCCCAATTTAACCTCTATCCAAATACCAAAATACAAAAATGGGTTACCCTCTACCAGTTTAACTTGCCCTAACGCACATACCAAACGCACCCTAAGTAATTTTATAAAAAAATCAAATAATGCTTAGAATTCAAAATAGTGCATAGTCAGGACTAAATTGGAAATTAAAAATATTTAAAATGCTCTAAATTCCTGATTAGAAACTTTATGATAAAATAGAGACAAAAATCTACAAAGAAGAACTGAACTTGGAATTTTTGGATTTTTCCTTGATTTTATATGATTTTTATAAGATTTTAGTTGTTTTATAATTTTTAGAATTTTTCTAAGGGTTTTTCTAACAAAACTGACACTGAAGTTAAAGGACAATAAAAGACAGACTCAAGAATTTTTATAGAATTTTTCAAGACATTCTTCATATTTTTATGATTTTTCTAACTTAGACAGGACACTTCTTAGGGGTTTGTGAATTTTAAAAATAGAAAATGCACATAAATCGATCCAACAAAATTGCATTAAATATGACACACTAACAGGAGCCAATGGTGTATTTTTTCAAATTAATTTACTATTTATTAAGTCCAAAACAAAGCATGTAATTAATCACAATTCCAGGGACCTATTCGTAAATGTATTTGAGTTTATGGACCAAAAGTAACACAATATAAAAGTTTAGGGTCCAATCTGCAAAAAACCTAATCGATTCACGCACATGCTCAATATACGACGCATAGGGGTATAAATGCAAATTCTAAAAATATGCAATTCATTCAGTAATAGTAGGAAATTATAGGGCAGAAAGTGCAAATATCCAAAAACTTACGTGAACATACACGTGTTATAGACTGAGAGGGACTAAAGTGCAAATATTTAAAAACTCGAGGTCCAATTGTAAATGTTCTTTAACTACAACTTTTTTTAATGGCCTAAAGTGAAATATCAAAATATGCGAGGACAAAAGGGGAATATACCCTTAACCAGGACACGTAACGCGCGAGGATGAGGGTCAAACATACGACTCTGATCGTTGCTAATATCAGATCTGACAGCTACAAAGGGTGGCTCGGATCAGATCTGGCAGAGGCTGGATGATCTAACGACTAGAGATGGGCCAGCAAGAACATGCCCGCGTTGAACTTCGATCGAGCGACGAAGGGGATCCGCCGACCTGATGAAGGACCTGAGGGTCCTGGTAGACTTGTGGAGGTGATGCGTGTCGAACTCAGGGCTCCGATGGAGTTGATGACGACCGAATGAGCGTGGCGGTGGCTGCTCGCCTGGAGCTGCTCCGCCTGAGCATCTGATAGTCCAAATGGACCACCAAACGCGCGTAATGTCCTGCAAAAAGTAGAGGAGAGTCGGGGCTATGCTCCGGTCATGGTTATTGCAACTGAAGAGGAAAGAAGCGACGGGGAATTGTTGTCGATCTCCGGTGGAAATGGGGGAAAGAGATCCTTCCCTATCCCAACTCTAATGAGATGGTCTAACGATGATCAGATTGCGGGAGAAGATGGGCAATGATTAAGCGTGTCGATCAGTGTGGATAAGTGGTGGAACGAGGCTCCAGACCTAGTGGTCGGAGCCGAGGAATGACGACGACGATGAAATGGGAAGATGCTATTGAACAGGGAAATGTGAAAGGAAAGATAAATACCTAAAGGTCTGGATGGGTTCCTGAGCTTCAGGCGAAGATGGGCGGATGGGTCTTGGTCTTGACCGAGCTGCAACTAGATGGGAGGCTACTCGCGGCGGATCTCCGGCCACAAAGCGAGCTACAAACCTCCAGGCACCTCCGACATGTCCTAAGCTACTCCAACGGTGATTGCCACTTCACTGAAGGGAGCTAGGGAAGAATGGTGGTGTGAGGGACAATCTAAAAGGGTATGGTGGCGGAAGAGATGTTTTATATGCATGGCTGAGCGTATGGAAGGATCGAACGATGGAACACAACCCTAGGAGGATCTGGGTGATTTTAGGGATCTGCGAGAATCTCGAATGTACGAGGATTCTCGAGTCTGAATATCAAGGCAAGAGGAGGTCGGGTTTCGGGCGTGAAAATTCAGAGAAAACGCTTCGACGAGAGGGTAGCAACCCGACCCGGTCTGGAAGGGGATGTTGACCGGGGTCAACAGTCCCGGCTGGACCTATCAGAATCGAGGATTTGCAAAAATCAAAGAAAATACGATAAAAAATAGTAAATGAATTTGAATTAAAAAGTGTATAAAATAAAAAATGTTTATTATTTTACAAACTATTTTTCTGTGATTTTTAATTATTTTTATGAAAAAATAACATATATACAGTTTATGGTATTATATATACATGTGTATTATACCTATGTATTATGTACACATATTTTTATTTTATTTTTTTACATAACTATCTTTATTTTATATTTTATTTATTTACAACATAAATTTTGAAGTATAAAATAATTTTTATTTTATTTTTACAAATAATTAAGGGTATATAATAAACAGTGAGAGTAGAATATACATGTGTATTTTGTACAAGGAATTGAGGATTTTATTTTTATTTTTATTTTATTTTTCTGATTTTATTTTATTTTTATATTATTATTAAAGTTATATATAAGGATTTAGAAGAATAAATTATCTTAGTTCTATACAAAATAAATAGATAAATAATATGTACAAGTATAGAGGATACGTACAATACACAGTAGACCATATCTCTCTCTACTTATTTGATTTTGCGATCAGGTCAAGTCTTGACCTTCTCTTGGGGTTTGGGTCACTCTGCATTTATTCTAAATACATCATTCTTTTTCTTTTTCTTTTTTTCTTTTATTTTTGCAAAAAAGACATGTTAATTTTGCATTATTAATAAGAGCATGCAGAAAGCTAAATTATTGTATTTACAGGTATTTCAGGGTGTTTTGGCAAGAAGAAAAGATAAAATAAAAGAATAAAGAGTGAGAATCATGGATTCATCAACCTTCACCAAAATTACCTCATTGACGAGATGGGAGAAGATGCCTTTCATTTATTTTGGAAGATCTCCAAGAGACAACTCATGGTGGAAGTCGTTATTAAGAAGTTATACTAGAACCAGGTAGGCACCTCCATTACCTCCATTGACCGGGTTACGATATGGTTCTACCGGTGGTCTCCCTCCTTTGGAGGCAACTACATTGAAGAAACTAATTCCTACTGGCTTGTGGTTCTTGCTCTGCCTCTCCAACATATCTACTCCTATGTCCAACCTCATCAAGAATTTTGGGGAGCTTCTCATGTTTGAGATACCACCATTGACCGAGGATTATGATGGTGCCTCCCTCATGAGGGTCCTTATTGAGATCTTGAAGGTGAAAGCCACACCCAAGGGTATCGAGGTCGTAACCACCGACGGTTCTTTTGAAGCTACCTCTCCATTAACCGACATTGTGAATTATCTTTTACCCACTATGAAAACCCCTCCTCTTAGAACACCACCACCCTCTATATCATCTTCAAATGACAGCCAACCTAACCCACCCAACACTACCCTCTCAATTGGAATCAGAATCAAAATCCACCCACCCATATCATTAAACTTGTCCTGGCTCCATTTGACATCAGCCTTGACTCTTATTGGGACAAGGCTAACATGGGATCACTTTCGATTCCTACTCATCATGGCTACTCATCTGACGCGGGACTTCGCTTTATCAAGGATCTGAATCGTGAACCTTTAGAACACCATCCTTTGGCTAAAAAGATTGGGGCACTAACATTGATGAGAATATCGTAAAGCTTGTTGCTTGGCTCCCTTCTAAAAGGGTGAATGAGAACATGAAGTCCACAATGGCTATTGAAGTTTCTCATGTCACTTGCCCCTCTCCTTCTACACTAGCTCCAAAGAACACCCCAAGCTCCCCTAGGAGGCTTCAACTCCCAATTGTAGTATTGCAAAGAAGGCTCTCGAACCCTCTTCATCTGGTACCTTTGATGATATGCTCGATTTTTATCATGAAGATTCTCCTCTCAAAATTCTTGATTGGTGTGTCCTTTTCACTAATAATAACATCATACATCACACTCAATACTCTCAAAATATCTGGAGATACGCTATCCAACATGCTATTGTCTTTTGATGACTTCGCCCACAAAAAATTGCTTCATAAAAAAGGTATGGAGTACGAAAACGCCGTTGGTTGAAGTCTAGCATACTAGGACTAATTTTCGTTAACCTAGATCATTTTATTCTATACTCCACATGGATATTAACATTCTTTCTTGAAATATTAGATATTTGGGTGGTCCTTCAAAAATGTGATAAAAGCTCTGTATAATAAATTCAAATTAAACAAATTTTCCTTCTAGAAAACTAGGATTAGATATAATAATCCTACAAGCGGTTTTTCCTTCGCTTGACTTCATGTTTTGGCATTCTAACATCATACGTAAATCATGGGGTATTCTATCTAATGCTTGTACTGCAGCGATTACAATTACTTCGTCATTATTAAGATCCATCATATTTCGAGCAGAATTAACCTCTACTTTATAAACATCTAGGGCCTCCCCACTCTGCTTGCAGAAACTCCTTCCTTGACTAATTGAAAATCATTCTGAGCATCAATGACTACGTCATACTTGCTGGCAACTTTAATAGTACTCATTATCGAAGTGAATCTTCCTCGACGCCCTCTCTCCACCTTTTCCCATAGGTTCGTAGATTGGTGTCACTCTTCGGGATTCTTTGATCTGAAAGACCCATGCCGCCTTCACTTGGATTGACATATCTCCGAACCGAACGGGCCCTAAGTCATTGGGCCATTTTAAATCTCATCATTATCTTCCCTTCTTTACTAGACATATATCCGTTGGCTAAAACTTAAGCACTACACAAAACATTCTATGTGAGCATTTCCTCGCTCCAACTAGTCCCCACCACCCCCTTCAACATGGGCACTTCTGGTTTGGAAAACCTAATTTCTAGACCGTAGTTGATGCCTCTTGGTCCAAGCAGTGTGTCGGATTTAATCCCTTTCACACTTGGCATCTCAAAATTAAACGCTTGAATTTCAAAATCATTGCATGGATGTAAGAAAACATTTGGCCCTTCTTGTCCATGTCGGAGAAGCTTTTATCAGAAATTCTTAGCCTTGATCATTCTCTCTCAAAGGGCCCTTGCTCCACTCCTACCTCCTCTGAACTAGATCGTCTCCACTAAGAAATATAGCGCTTGAATGAGGATTAATTTCTACGTCTAATTAGTAGACGAAAGTGAGATGGCTTCGTGAGGGGTATCAGAATACTAAACTTCTCCAATATGTAGCCTTGACGCATAGAAGCAGAAACACCATCCTGGCCTTCAAGGATGGTCATGGCACCATACACACCGAGAATACCAAAACTATCCATATACAACTTTCTATCATAAACTCTATTCCACCCATGAGTCTAATCATTTCTCTCCTTCGACCTAGACCAGTCCCAAGTGGGTCATATACTAGACACCGAGTATGTTATAGCACCTATATCTTAATAGGAGACCTTTGTGGTGATTCGAAATCGAAAATTCTTGAAAGCTCTAGGATATGATGGTTTTAGCCTAAAACTTTTCAAAAAATACTGGAAAACAATCATGGTTGACTTAATGATGATGATTAACCACGTATTCTCTGCAAACTTCAATCCATCAGACTCGAAATTTGTTAATAATTTGATTATTACCCTGTTATACAAAAAAGTTGACCCCCAAGACATTATCAACTATCGCCCACTAGTCTGATATCCACTTAGAATCATATCAAAAATACTTGCAAATAGATGGGACCCAAAACTATGTGAATCGATTCTACCTTCTCAATATGCCTTCTTGAAAGAAAAAGATGCCTCTAACATCTTTGCAGTCAACTTCGAGATTATATCTGACTAGAGTCATAACAAGGTACGTCTACGGTCTTTAAGATACAACTCAAGAAGTATTTTATTCACATAAATGGAGAGCTATGATGAAGGCCTTCTATTTAGGTGGTTGCCTACCAAAATGCCTTTCTCAAGAGCACCACTATTTCATAAAAAGTAAATATCTCAATATAAGACTACTTTAAACCTTCATGTGGGATCAAACAACGGGGACCCACTCTCACCGCTACTATCCATTAATACCATCAATTTACAAGAAACGATGATCCAAATCTTGTTGTGGACTACTTGATTACAGGCTACCAAATTCTGGAAGAAGATCACATCATTAATGTTGAGCTATTCGCTGTTGACATTCTATTTCTTTTAAAGCTTGATGAAATAGCATTATAATGCCTAGATTTCACTCCGAAGGTTTTTTCCTGAGCTTTTTAACCTTTAAGTCAATAATAACAAATATACTTTACACTGCCTCATCCTTTTGGAGTCAGAAAAAATCGTGGCTTCTAATATATTCAATTGGATTATTGAAGACTTCCCTATCCCTTACCTGAGCATACCTTTATCTCACTTAGCTCTAAAGAAACACGATCGACTCCCCATCATCGAAAAGTTTGAAAAACAACTACTTGGTCGGAAATCCAAGATGCTTTCCCTACCATCAAGGATATCTCTGTTGATTTCTTCCTTTACTCTTCAAATAAACTAAGAGTCTAGCAAAAGGGGAAGGGGGGTAGAAGGAGAGATGAATTGTCCAATATACAAGTACCAATAATAATATCCAAATAAAAAATGATTCATAAACCACATAGTTAGAAGAATATCAAACCAGAAAGTATAACACGATTCTTACGTGGAAATCCAAACGGGTAAAAATTGTGACCCAGAACCTTGTTCTATATTTCTCCTTCGTTCTCTTGACGAAGCATGTTTCCACTATTTCCAGTGCTATTTTAAACCAAGGGTTTGACAACATCTCATACAACTTGTAACCATTCTTGTACAACTCTCTAAGGAAGATTTTATCTCTCACAGAGAAAGGAACCCACAACTCAGATACCTATACAAAAATGATGAACAAAAAATATAGTTTAGCAATGAAACTTGAATTCACAAGTCTACAGCTTTCCCCTACCCTTTATTGATCAGATTTTGGAGAGACTGGTGGGGAAAGAGTTCTTCTATTTTCTTGACGGGTACTCAGGCTACAATCAGGTATCCGTCACCCCTGAGGATTAGGAAAAGACTACTTTTACTTGTCCTTCCGACACACACACATTCAGGTGCATGCCTTTTTTGCTATGCAATACCCCATGTACTTTTTAGTGGTGCATGATTATTGTATTTGCCAAAATGGTAGGGGATTTCCTGTAGGGATTCACGGACGATTTCTTGATCCATGATGATTAATTTGATACATGCTTAGCGCACTTGGACTGAGTTCTTCTTGGGTGTAGAGAGATGAATCTGGTACTCTCCTGGGAGAGAAATCATTTTATGGTTAAGATGGGTATCGTGTTGGGGCGCACCGTCTTAAAGAAGGAAATGGAGATTGATCCTGTCAAGGTGGATGCGATCAAGAAACTTGATCTGCCAACTAACATCAAGTAAGTGAGGTCATTTCTAGGGCATGTGGGATTTTATAAAATATTCATTCAGGATTTTTCTAAGATTGTCCGACCACTGACTGAGCTTTTAGGGAAAGACACTGACTTCATTGTAGATCACAATCGTCTAGAGGCCTTTAAGCTCTTAAAGAGAAAGATTTGTGACTCATCGATTTTGCAGGCTCCTGATTGGTCTCTTCCCTTTGAGATCATGACTGATGCATCGTATTTTACTGTAAGAGTCGTATTAGGGCAACTGCAAGATCAGATCGCATTTGCGATTCACTACGTGAGTAAAGTATTGGATTCAACACAGAAAAACTATATATTGATAGAAAGGGAAATGCTCACCGTAATTTAGGATTTAGAGAATTTTAGGTCTTACATCTTGGGATAAAAGTTAACCATCTACATAGATCAATTAACCATTAGGTATATCATGGAAAAGAATGACACGAAGGCACATCTTCTTAGATTTGTTTCTCCAGGAAATTGATTAGGAGATTAAGGGTAAGCATGGAGTCAAGAACATAGTGGTTGTTCATCTGTCTAGACTTGAGTTGAAGGATTCCCTTGATTTTGTGCCAATTAGAGAGACCTTTCCAGATGTGTCCTTTTTTGTTGTCAATTTACTCCCTTAGTATGCCAACATGGTGAACTGTCTTATCTCCAAGCAAGTTCCCCATGGTTGGACTTGGAGCAGTATTAACCGAATGAAGTCGGATGCGAGGAGATACCATTGGGAGGATCTGTTCCTTTTTTTGAGGGACTGATGAATACCCATTCATCACTCTTTATTCTTTTATTTTAGCTACAAAACCTTTGCAAAACACATGTAGATATTTGTAAATATCAATAATTATCAAATTACATGCATTGTGTAAAATACAATAATTAGCATGTTTTTGTGCATAAATAAAAGAATAAAGAGACAAAAGAAAAAGAGGGAGATATTTAGAATAAATATTGAGCGACCTAATCCCAAGGGAGGGCTCAGCATGGGCCTGACCGCATAAAAACCCAAGTAGAGGGAGATAAGGAAGCTCATGTGTGTCAATATACCTGTATATAAAATATAAATATTTTCCTCTAAAAATAAAAATAAAAATGGGTTTGTATATATTTGTATATATTTGTAAATAATAAATTAAAATAAAAATAAGAAAAATTAATAAGAAAATAAAAATACCCTTCCTTGTATATATCCACCATGTACATAAGACCACATAGCTATTTATTTATCCCTATAAATAAATAAATTAAAACCCAATAAAAATTGTATATATTCTACATTACATGGTGTAAATAAATAAAATAAAAACCATAAAACCAAAAATAAAATAAAAAGAACAAAAATTAAAATAAAAATAAACATTGTATATAGACCATGTATATTGGTGTACATAAGTATTTATTTTACCTTTGTAAATAAACAAGAAAAATAAAATAAAAATGCCAAAATATTTCAAATTTTATCTTTTAAATAAATAAAATATAAAATTGGAATAAAAATTTTACAAAAATAAATAATTAAAAATCAAAATTAAAAATTCAATATTGTATATACATATGTATATAGTACTATATTGTAAATACCTAATTTTTATTTCAAAAAAAATTAAAAATAACAAAAAATAGTTTATAAATAAATAAACATTTTTCATATTTTAACTTTTTCCAAAATTGGCCATTTATTATTTTAAATGGAATTTCCAAATCTTTGACTTGTGGCCGTTCCTGATTGGTCCATGGGGGATGTTGACCCCCCGGTCAACTCCCTCCCCTGGACCACAGACCCACGGATCCAGTGCCCCGACCCGATTTCTCCAATTTATCGCCACTTGATTCGAGCTCCAAATCCGTAAATCCCGGGTCATAATCCATCTGTGTTCATCCCTGATCCACGCCCGAGCGGGGTTTTGGGGATCCACGCTCCGATCGAGTCACCCGACTCCCATCTTCTCGGACCCCTAGCCACTTAAATGCTCAGCTTCGCTGCACGATTCTCGCATCTTTGGCACCCCATTTCCCTACCTAGGACCTCCACCACCTTCGCCTAAGTGACAGCTCGTGATTGGCGGTGTCGCAGCGAGGAGAGAGTGCTCGGACCATCGATCCAGCGACCTTGCGCCGCCGTGCGCCGCCCCCTCCGTGGCGCTCGAGCCTCGGGCATCGACGACCCTCGAGGCAAGGACCCAGAGCTCCATCAGCTCAAGTACAGTCGACTCCGATCATCCGGTAAGCCCCACTCCCTTTAGTTTTAGCTAATTTCGATTTACGCCCAATTCACTTGTTCTCTTTCGACTGTCGATTCCGACCATACCCGACCCCCTTTTGATCATCGGACGACACCCTCACACTCACGAGCCTTCTCCGCACCTTTTGCACCCACTCACACCCCCCCGACTCGCCCCGGAGTGGGGTCTTCGACCTTCACCGCCGTCGCTTTGTCGGAGGTCGACCATTTCGCCTCATCAGACCACCACGCCACCCCTAACCGGGTCGAGGCACTTTGCCCTCGACCCAGGAGTTTGCTGCGCTATTTTGCAGGTCGAGACGGGCCCATCTGAGGGTCTGAACATTCAGGAGCAGCAGCTCCAGCTCCGCCTCCGTCGCCGGATCGTCTCCGACGTTCCCGGCCTCATCGGAGAGGACTACCAGCTGCGGAGCATCGAGGCGCACCCATTCCATATCACAGCAGCTCCCGCGGAGGTCCAGCGCGTCCGTGGTGCTCCGGAGAAGTTCGCAGGAGCTGAGTTCTTCCAGGACCTCCAGGAGACGTCCGAACTTCCTCGACGCTCCAGATTAGATCAGAGCCATCCACGTGAGGAGTAGCAGTACCCGTTCGATCATTGGAGGATAGATCAGGACCGTCAGATCAGCGAGGTTTACTCACATCACGTCCACACCGTCCGATCGTACACGTGACACCACCTCCACCGTTCGATCTGCACCGAGGGTACTTCGAGGAGGAGCCACCGATCCAGACCGTCCGATCAACCACGTGGAGTCGTCGTCCACCCTCGGATAATAAGTGGGGTAATATCACTTAGGCCGCCCTTTTATTTTGTTTTATTGTTTAGTCCTGTAAATATCGACTCTAATGCTTTTATTTTTGTAAAAATTGCACTTAGGACCTGCTAGTTTACTTTTATTGCATTTCTACCCCTGCCTGTTGTGAACACGTGCTTCGTCACGTGTATTGTTGGTGGTTTTGTAGATATGGGCCTGTAATTTGTATATGTTATGGAATGAAAAATCTTTTTTAATAATTGCATTTATGCCCCTGTGAATGTTTTATTTCAACATGTGTTGAATATAGTGGGCATTTTACACTTAAGCCCCTGGACTTTTAGCACATGTTGCTAATAGGTCTAGGAACTTATTTTATTTACATTTGGGTCCCTGAGTGCCCAGTTCACGTGCGTTAAATCAGAAAAATTCCAAAAATTCATCAAAAACATAAAAAAATACAAAAACTCTAAAAAATATTTTTGTTTGAATTTTTAGATTAATTTTGAGTGTTTAAATAATTAGTCAAAGTTGCTTGTTTCCTTGTTTTCTTATTTTCTTTATTATTTAAAAAAATCTAAAAAAATATAAAAATATTAAAAACCCACCAAAAATCCTTTGCTTTTATTTGTTTTTATTTTTGACTACTTCGTAGGCCGCGAGGCCATCACGTGCTTCCTGAGTTCGACCCTGGGTGCTATACCAGGTTAATATCATAGCGAGACCGCTACCTTGATTTTTATTTGTTTTGATTTTTATTTGGTGGTCTGTTCTTTTTCTTGTTGAGCTCTAAGTCCCATGCGACTGAGGTCGCAACAACCTTAGTTATTCCTTTACCTTAGTCGTTCGGGCGGCTCATCAGAATGGCGCCGTTGCCGGAAAGCACGGCTTAGTAGTCCATTTTATTTTTGTTTTATTTTGTTTTTATTTTCGCAACTTTTCGCGACTTTTTATTTTTCTTTTATTTTCATTTTATTTCATTTTATTTTATTTTTGCCTTTGTTTGTGTTTGCTTGTTTATTTTCATCTTTATTTTCGCACATATATCCCTGTTTATTTTACCCGCTTTATTTGCCTTCTTTTATCTGGTTTGACACTTTACTATTTTCTTGCTAGGGCCGAGGACCGAGGCGGCGACTCTCGAGGAGCCGGCGCAACCGCGGTGATCGGAGGCGGCTCTCTTCTACACGGAGCTGCATGAGAGCGCGAGGAAGCAACTGAGTGAGGGAGGATTAGCTTAGTTTAGTTTAGACTTTATTTCAGCATTATTTGAAGTGTTGTAATAATACAGGGACAACAGGACTATCTTGGACTTAGACACTCTCGGGGTCTGTTTCGCCGAGCATCGGTGTGCTCGGGGGACCCCTTAGTTTTCTTCGTGGCTTTTACACGGTTTTGTTTTCTTTACTGTCTTTTCCGGTTTCTCACGGATTTTCGAGCCCCTAGCCGTAGGATTTTCTACTTGATTGTGATGTAATACATAGGATCGAAGCACCCAAATATATCTGCCTGTTCCTATAGTTCGGTAATTGGACCTATAAGAAAAGATTAATAAAATAGTTGACTCACTTCCTTCGAGCCTACATGCCGCAGCCCACCCTGCCAAGCGCTGCTCCTGAACCCGATTTGTCGGGAGGAGGAGGGGTGGACCGAGACCAGACTCTTTGGGTTGGAGGCTGGTGGTCGACTAGTCGTTTTTTCAAGTAGCAATGCTGTTTAGGGACTCAGTTTTCCGCCTGCACCATTTAGGTAGTTTATTTTCTGTCTTTCAATTCTGCGCGGATCACTTTGCATGTAGACTGCTGGAGTCAGGTACACATTTTTTACTCTGCATGCATCATTGATTTCATCGCGCATCAGCTTTTTCGACTTCTCCCCCCTGATTTTTGGACTTAATAACCAGGAGAACCAAAAAATTCGTTAGGCGCTTTTGCTTTTTATTGAAAAATACCTAAAAAGAAAAACAATAAAATTTGGGACTGCTAACTCTATCGACCCTAAAAGACACCTAACCGAAAAATTTGTCTTGGGGAGAGCAACCCCCTCATTATCTGGTTTGCTTGAGCGGGAGAGTGACCCGCACACTAGGTAGAGCCCTCTGATATTTTTCTCGACTGATTACCGGCTCTTTCTGTACGGGACAGTCGGTTGAGAAAATATCGGGTCACCCAACAGGTCACGCTAATCGCTTTGCTATCCTGACTGATCACCTAATAAAATTGACAAGATAATTGACCGAGCCTTTACGGTCTTCAGCTCGCATTGCGTTGGTGAATCGGGGGTTTGCTTGTGATCATAGTTGTTACCAGATCTCATACACCCAACTCGCCAGATCAAGATGATGGGCAGAAGGTCTCTTAGGTAGCCTTTGGCTGCACCGCTTCCCAGCACTTCTGCCCGCTCATCTAGGTTGGTTCGCGAGAGCCGAGACCCGCTCTCCGAACCCGAGTTCGACTCCACCCTGTTCCCCCTCGATCCCCCTTCTTTCAGTTCTGAGATACCAGTGCCAGAGGAGAGACAAACAGATGATTTATCGGCACCTGAGTTTGGGTCCTTTGCTTTTGCAGAGACTATGGCCGGCAGCAGTGATGACCGCACCCGAGGTCCCCAGCTTGAGCAGACATTCATTATGGACCAGGGTGCGATCAACTCCACCCTGATCGCCTCCCTCGAGACAGTTCAGCAGCAGTTGAGGGATCAAGGAGCATTCATGTTGGATATGAGGTGCGAGATGGAGCAGTTGAGAGCAGACCGAGAGCAGCACAAAGAGGGCCCGAGAATACCCGATGAGGCCGCGACAGCTGCCGCAGCAGCCGCAGCAGATCCACCGAGACCGATGCGGGAGTTATACAACCACGGGTCGACTCTGATGCATCACTGGGTCGTACTTCCAACCATCGTGGGGGACTTCAAGTTCCCCCCGAACACTTTGCAGCTCCTCCCCTGGTTCCATGGGCTCGCTACAAAGGAGCCCCATCTCCACCTACAGGAGTTCTTGATGATCTGCAGCACAGTCCACGACCGTCAGGTGGACCAGGATACCATACGGATGATTGCCTTCCCCTTCTCCTTAGCAGACAGAGCAGCCACTTGGCTGAAGCATCTGGGGAAGGTCGTCTACACCTGGGAGCAGCTCCGCACCGAGTACTTGCATAAGTACTATCCACTCGGGCGGACGAACGCCGCTAGAGCCCTGATCAACAACTTCTCCATGCTCCCCAACGAGCAGTTTCACGAGGCATGGGAGAGGTTCAGAGAGCTGACCGACAGATGCCCGCACCATGACATTTCCAAGCCGAACCTTGTTCAGAGCTTTTTCAGCGGGCTGACACCAGAGCTTCAGGGCTTGGTGAATGCTTCTTGTGGCGGGTCCTATTTCGCCAAGGATCACGATCAGGTCTGGGCCATCTACGAGGAGATGGTCAAGAACTACATGGTGATGTCCCAGACCAGATTGTACACACAGGGATGCCAGCAGCCACAGACCGTACAGTACCAGAGGATAGCACGGGTCGACGCCGATGAAGGATATTGAGAATCCTCAAGCGCATCACGGAAGCGTGACGATCACATCGAATACGATCGGGGCGACTAGTCGTACTAGTCGCAAGGTGCAGCGGAATTTAAAAATTTTAAATCAAACGATGAAACCACATGATCACGAGAACACTTCTCGGATCATTTCATCAAACCACAAAGTATAAGGAATACCTTTGAAGAGTGGTTGTGATCGCGAGATCTCAAACAAGAGATCCTCCTGTCTCAAGTCCGATCCACGAAGAACGCACTTGCGGGCACGATGATGAGTCGCGTCCTTCCCGCAATCCTTGATGAAGATCCAAGCAATAGATCCCCTGATTTCGTTAAGCAAAATCCATCGTCTTCCTCTACAGCAAGTAGCCACGAAGAAGAAGGAGATCCTCGAGTCGTCGAAGGAGAAGGAGAGAACTTCTCTCCTTTCTCAACAATGGTGGTCGGCCACCCTATGGAGAGAGAGAGCACGAGAATGAGAGGGGGAGAGAGAGAAGTAGAGTAGGCGTCTACTTGGTGTGCACTCAAGGGCTAAGGCTACCCTCTTTATATATTAGTTTGGGATCCAATGGATCTCAATCCATGGCTCTCATGGATCCAACGGTCATTGTAATCCAAGAGCCATCCAACGGCTATGATTGTCGTTGGTTAAAAACCAACAACATTAATTTATATTAAATTAAATATGTGTTGAATTATTGTCAACAAAATTTAATTAACATAAATTAATTAATCAAGAGATAATAAGTCAACAAATAAGAGGAGACAACAACCCCTCCTAAAATCAAGGAGGCGTCACCTATGACTGTCATAGGTGACGCCACCTATGATTATAGGTGGTTTTGTCTCCTTTTATTTATATTATTATTTCTTAATTATTTGCAATAATTATTATTGCAATAATATCCACCAAATTAATTCCAAATTAATTTGTGAATTTTTCAATCATGCCATTGAAAAATATGTGAATCATATTCACATCCCAAACTAATTTGTAAATTACATTTCCAATTAATTAACTAATGTGGATCCAATCCACATTAATAATTAACAAATGTTATTTACAATATTTCTCTCTCTCTGATATATTATAAATCTCATTTAGAATATATGCAGATATTCTGGATATCACTATCCACGATCTGCTTATCCTTGATAATTAAATCCCATTTAATTATCTTGGACAATCATTCTCTCAACATGAATCTTATTCATATTGTACTTGATAATTAAATCTCATTTAATTATCTTGAACACATTCTCACAATATGAATCTTATTCATATTAAACTTGATAATTAAATCTCATTTAATCATCAAAATCTTCTTGCTTGGATACTAAATTCATCACAGGAATTATTCTTGAACTCCTTCAAGAATAATGTGTCTTCTCCGCAGATACTTGGAGATAAGGACAGGGCGATTGTATTGTTCCACGTATAGTGACTTGGATGTTGAGATCTCATCTCAAATCCAGATCTAACGGACCTCTCATAGATGCTTGATTAAATCAAGTCCGTATACTTAATCTTCTCATTGCATCTGAATTACATTCAGATCAATGTCCAACATTTGGACTAAGATCAAGTTACTTCTCTACTGAGAGGAGTCAATAAAATCCAGACCTTTTTCATCACTCCCTCGGCCAGGAAGCGTCATGGTTATACAATCGTTTATGATCACATCACCCGTAGGTATTCCCAATACCTGCACATCCTGCATACTGGAAGATCAATGATCAACCTGAAGATGAAGATCTATTTTATACTGTCTTCTTCAGGGTTTGATCACCAAGTTTTTCAATCTTGGTCATTGGGATTTGGTATCGATCATATGCTTTCCCAAAGCATATATCATACCTTCAAATTCTTGTCATGCTTCCAAAGCACGATGACCATGCATGGAATTTGATCGGTCCCAATACCTCATGAGTGAGCTCATGTCTTCCGATTCACAAGTGAACCTGTATGATCCCTTTGAGAGATCATATTACTCATATGCCCTTATATGCACACCAGCTCGCCGGTATATAGACCTTGGTTAGGTCATCAACCTACTGGTCTGCCAAATGTACACACTCAGACATATAGTAGCACATCTGTCTCCGGTCAGAGGATGTGTGCCTATGCTGTGACAGCATTCAACATAGGACTTAGGTTATCTCGATCTCGCTAAGTCAACCCATTGACCTAACTAATCTGACACCTCCGAATCACTATTCCCATGCAGAGGACCTGCATCAAGAGGTCGGTCAGATATCAACCTATGTGAGAAAGGATTGCCATCTCCTACTCAGGCTGGAGATCATCTCTTAATAATCATTTGACGGTGTTTGATGAGTCCTCTATCTAACCCATTAGATATTCATCCAAACACCAACCTCTATGAATCATTTCATGAATCAACAGCTATATGATTATCAAGACGGCCATGATAGATGGCCGGAGGTGCCCAGCCCCAGCAGCAACCGTCAAGACAGGGTGGCCAGTACAACCATCAGAGGGATCACCAGTAGCAGCAGCCCCTAGCATACACTCAGCAGCAGCCAAAGCAGTCACAGTCTTATGGTCCTCGTCCCTATCAGCAGGGACAGTCTTGGAGACGTGATCAGCCTCATCAGCCGCAGCATCATCCGCAGTCTTACCCCTCTCACCCACAGCAGCAACATCAGCAACCTCACTTCCAGAGAGGCTACCCTTCAAGTTCTCATGGGCCATCCTATGAGAACCCCTCCTTAGATGACATAGCCCGCCTTCTCACAGATTAGCAGGATACATTCCGACGAGAGATGGATGAGTTCCGCCAGGAGATGCGGGACATAGTGAGAGGGAAGGCCGCCATCCCTGCCCAGATAGAGCCGAATCCCAACAACCTCAAGAGGAAATCTGAGCAGGTAGTTTTCACTGAGTATGCCACTCCTAGTGATACATTTGGAGATATGTCTGCATATTTGTTTGATACTGATTTTGTCACACTTAGGAGCGGTAGGATGCCAGCAGGCAGCGACTCGTCTGAGCGACGCCCCGAGGATACTTCCAGAGCGCCAGGTGAGGAGGAGAGCGGTACTGAGGCCGCTAGAGATGATGACGGTGGTACTGATGCCACCACAGATGCTGATTCCACCGGCGGTACTGAGGCCGCCGTTTCGCCAGTTGGAGGAGGTGGTACGGAGGCCACCCATGTTGCCGAGCTAGAGCGCGGTACTGAGGCCGCGAGTCTTCCAGCCGAGGGTGGTGCTGATGCCACCGTTTCTTCTGAGAGTCCTGTAGTTTTTCCTTTTGCTGATGTATCTCGGAACACTTCTGGAAATAAAGGAAAGAGTTTGTTTTCTTCTGGTCCCACTGTGGTGCATGATGTATGTGTGGATCCTGCCGTCGAGCAGCTCAGACCCGTTCCTAGTCCTTCATCTGAGAAGGATCCTGTGATACCCTTTCCTAGAGCTCTTCAGATGGGGAAGGGGAAGAAAATAGAAAATCCTAAAAAGAGATAGCAGGAAGAGTTCGGCCAGCAGATGATAGATCGTTTTCACAATCAGCTGACTCTTTAGGAGGCTTTGCAGCACATCCCTCTACTCCAGCATTCACTTAGAGATAGGACCACAGTCAGGAGGAAGAGGAGGAACCACCATTCAGAGATTCATGTGCTGACTAGAGACACTTGTTTCACGATCCAGAACCGTCTATCGGCCAAGAGGCCAGACTCAAGAGCCCCGTATGTCAGATGCCATATCAGAGAACAGAGGTTCGATCAACCTACTTCCGGCAGCCCTTCTCGACCGCTTCGAGTTGGGCACTCTTCGACAGAGCAGGACAGTCCTTCAGTTTGCTGATCGATCTGTCAAGAGGCCGAAGGGGTTGCTGTGGGACGTTATTGTCACAATTCAGGGCCTGCAATTCCCCGTGGACTTCGTAGTGTTGGACATGGAGATCCTTGAGTCAGTGACCGATACCCCCATCATTCTTGGTCGTCCGTTCTTGGCCACAGCCAAGGCAGTGACCGACCATGATAGCGGGAAGGTATACTTTCGCGTCGAGGGCAAAAGTGTACAAATAGATACGGTCGAGGATAGCAGAGCCAGAGACAGAGCATGCTCAGAGACTACTTCAGATATAGAGGAGATGACAGATGCTGGGCCAGACATCCACTAGGACTGCGACTTTGTGATTACAGATGACGAGGCAGTATGGCTATACCCAGATGCACAGGCCATCCTTTCACTTTCAGAGTCCGTTGATGCAGAGACGCCAACAAAGGAGAGCTTGGAGAGCGCATTCCTGGTCCAGGATATTTTTGAGGCAGCAGAGCCGGTTCTCGAGCACGAGACTGATTTTTGTGATGATGGTGGTACTGAGGCAACCTTGGATGATACAGATCCCTTGGAGTCAGATTTTAACTGGGCAGAGTTTGATGATTACATACTAGATCTGACTTCCACTGAGCCTGCAGCTAGGGAGGAGGTAGATGCAGAGCAGAGCAGAGACAGTCCATCAGGGCATCCTTCTCCAGATTCAGAGAGTGAAAGAGAGTTTCAGTTCTCCCATGTAGATTTGGCAGCCTTCACGCAGAGTTTTCAGAGGCCAGATCCACCAGCACCCAGTTGTCCAGAGCTGAAGCCACTTCCCGCATCGATGAAGTATAGGTTCCTTGCGGGTGAGCATGAGATGTACCCAGTCATTATCTCCGCCGATTTGACTGGAGAGAAGGAATCCCGTCTGATGGGGGTTCTTGAAAAGAACCGCAAGGCGATAGGATGGAGCATAGCAGATCTCCAGGGGATAAGTCTGGCCCTGTGCTCCCATCATATCTATTTCGAGGATGAGGCGAAGCCGTCGTGTGAGTTCCAGCGGCGTCTGAACCCGAATCGGAGAGAGGTTGTCATGAAGGAGAAATCGAAATGGTGGAGCGCCGATTTTATCTACCCCATCTCTGACTCCAAGTGGGTCAGCCCTTTGCATGTGGTGCCCAAGAAGACGGGCATCACTACAGTGGTCAGCGAGTCTGGAGAGGAGATTGCTACATGGGTACCCACTTCTTGGCGAGTCTGCGTGGATTACAAATGACTCAACTAGGCCACCAAGAAGGATCATTTCCCCCTGCCCTTTATAGATCAGATCATTGAGAGACTGGCAGGGAAGAGCCACTATTGTTTTCTGGATGGGTACTCGGGCTACAACCAGGTGGCCATCACTCCCGAGGACCAGGACAAGACTACCTTTACCTGTCCCTTCGGCACATATGCCTTCCGACACATGCCATTTGGGCTATGTAACGCCCCTGTGACTTTTCAGAGATGCATGCTGTCGATCTTTTCGGACATGGTAGGGGAGTGCTTGGAGGTCTTCATGGATGATTTCTCGGTCTACGGCGACGGATTCAATTCCTGTCTTGACTGCCTAGACCGAGTCCTTCAGCGATGTATATAGGTTCACCTTGTGCTATCTTGGGAGAAGAGTCACTTCATGGTGACTCAAGGGACGGTGCTTGGCCATATCATCTCCAACAAGGGTATGGAGGTTGATCCGGCCAAGGTATATGTCATTAGAAAACTCACACCACCGTCCAATTTGCGGCAGTTACGGTCATTTCTAGGGCACGTCGGTTTCTACCGGTGATTCATTCATGATTTCAGTAGGATTGCCCGACCGTTGACTGACCTGCTGACGAAAGACACCGAGTTCCTTGTCGATGACAAGTGTCTTTCATCGTTTGAGACTCTCAAGCAATGTGTTGTTGAGGCTCCTGTTCTCCAGTTGCCTGATTGGTCTCTCCCATTCGAGATCATGACGGATGCCTCCGATTTTGCCGTGGGGGCCGTGCTGGGACAGAGGAGGGATGGAGTTCCATTTACGATCCACTACGCTAGCCGCACATTGGATTCCGCGCAGCGGAACTACACAGTCACAGAGAAGGAGATGCTAGCCGTAGTATTCACCCTAGATAAGCTCAGATCATACATTATTGGATCTAAAGTGACCTTGTATACTGATCATACCACCATCAGGTACCTCATGGCAAAGAAGGATGCCAAGGCCAGACTGACTAGATGGATCCTTCTACTCTAGGAGTTTGACATAGAGATTAAGGATAAGCCTGGAGTCAAGAATGTGGTGGCGGATCATCTCTACCGATTAGAGCTTCTTGAGGATTCTGAGCAGATTGACCCTATTTGTGAGACCTTCCCAGATGAGGCGATCCTTGCTATCGCCTCTCTCCCGTGGTATGCCGATATTGTGAACTTTCTTGTTGCTAAGAAATTTCCACAAGATTGGCCCAGGTAGAGGCTTGAGACCTTCCTCGCGAAGGCCAAATCCTACCACTGGGAGGATCCCATCCTTTACCACGAAGGAGGGGATAGCGTCTGGCGTAGGTGCATTCCTCAGGAGGAGAACCACAACGTCCTCAAGTACTGCCACAAGCTTGAGGCAGGAGGACATCACTCTGGGAGGAGAACAACACAGAAAGTGCTCCAATCTGGCCTATGGTGGCCTACCCTCTTCAAGGACTCTGATGAGTTCGTGAAGAGGTGTACTGATTGTCAGAGGATGGGCACTTGTGGACAACGTGATATGATGCTGATGCAGCCCATTCACTTCTATGAGGTTTTTGATGCATGGGGCATCGAGTTCATGGGTCCATTCCCTAAGAGTAAGGGATTTGAGTACATTCTGTTGGCCGTTGATTATGTGAGTCGTTGGGTTGAGGCCATCCCCGCCCGAACCGCTGATGTCAGGACTGTTTGCAGATTTTTGAGGAGGCATATCATTACACGGTTCGGGGTACCTCGAGTATTGATTTCTGACGGGGGATCTCATTTCATCAATGACCAGGTGAAGGCCCTTGCTAGCGAGTTCGGCATAGACCATCGAGTTGCCACTCCATACCATCCACAGACGAATGGTCTAGCCGAGGTGTTGAACAGGGAGATAAAGACTATATTGCAGAAATTGATCTGCCCTGACCGAAAGGATTGGTCACAGCTTTTGGACTCGGTCTTGTGGGCATATAGGATGTCTTTCAAGACACCTTTGGGCACATTTCCCTTTCGCCTCGTTTATGGCAAGCCGTGCCATTTACCTATTGAGTTGAGACACAGGTCACTTTGGGCAGTCACAGAGATACTTTTGGATTCAGATAGTGTAGGAGACCATAGGAGGGCAGAGTTAGCAGCCTTGGAGGAGCTTCGTGATACCGCCTTCTCAAACAGCCTACAGTACAAGGAGAGAGTTAAGGAGTGGCATGATTCTCATATCAGCCACAAGCATTTTGAGCCTGGACAGAGAGTATGGTTGTTTGATGCTAGGCTTCGTCTATTACCAGGGAAGCTACAAAGCAAATGGAAGGGACCTTATCTTGTGAGAAAGATATACGACAATGGGAGTATTGATATATCTGAGTTGTCTTCTGAGAGTACCTTTCGAGTGAACGGCCAGTGGGTCAAGCCATTTCTAGATCATGAGCCGCGGGTCGTTGATGTTGCCCCTATTCACTTTGAGTAAGATGTGGTCTTTTGACTCACATCTATTGCATCTCATGCCTGATTATCACAGATCTCCCGACCTGTATAGATCCAGATGTCCATATCATTCCATTCTTTAGTCCACATCCCTTTCCTCATCTTTTGATTATGCTATACTTAGGGTGTACTTTACCCTAAGTATAGGGGGATGTAGGACTCTTGGGTATTCTTTTGATTCTTGTCTATCCCTGTTTTTGCTGCCTATACTTAGGGATATTTTACCCTAAGTATGGGGGGGGGGTAGACCCTGTACATTCTTCACTCGGTTTTCCCTTTTGTGTACAACCTGCTATACTTAGGATTATTTGATCCTAAGTATAGGGGGAAAAGCCGAGATCCACTTGATTTTCTATTCATTCATTCATCTTTGTATATAGCCTTCCTTTCACTTCCCTACACTAAGCACGAGTTATGTCTTCTTCATCGCTCTTGACTCTGAGGACATCGTTCGAGCTAAGTATAGGGGGTGTGTGTATATATTCCATATATACTTTAGCCATAACTCGTACTTTGTGTGAGTGTGTAAATAAATAAAAATGGCTAAACAACCAAAATCCATAAAAATTAAAAATTTTTCCCTGTAAATAAACACTCTTTTATTTGCACATACATAGCTATTGTACAAATTATTTTTGTAAAAATGTTTTCAAAAACTTTTTGTGTAAAGTTTGTGTAAATCTGTGTATATCAAAGTTATGTATATAGTACAAATTTTTCCAAAATGTTTTGAAAATCAAAAGTTTGCAAAAATCTTGTGTAAATTTGTGTAAATATTTTGCAAAAATTGCATTCATGCATACATCCATCATTTCAAAACATTTTTCAAAAATTTTTGCATTTGTGTAAATATTGTGTAAATAGCATCTTTGTATATACTTGTGTAGTTTTTCCTGGATTATAGTTGACATTTAAACTAGCCTGGAATTAAATTGGGAAATGGAGCTTGATTAAGATCTTAATCCACCTAATTATAAGAGGAACCTTATAGGGCTTAGGGTTAAGGCTTTTCAGGTCCATGGTGACTTAATTCTTTGAGTCCACTAGGCTATGATTACATGTCATCTCAATGAGCCTAAGTAGAGCACTTAACAACACACACATGACTCATATAGACAATGGCTTTACTTGGACCAACACTTTACACCGAGCTCTCTGCAGATGAGGTGGTGAGGAGGCAGTCTTCCTTGACTTGGGGTAGCATATGAGGGTAATACTTCTAGGCGGAACCTCTCTTCTTCTTTTAGTGAAGGAAGTGCGTCTCAACTTGGTCTGGTTGCCATGAGGTCTAACGACAGGAGTTGTGGGTTGCAATAATGCTTCAAAAGAGGGATAGTCTACTGGCTCAAGAGGAAAAACTCCTTATGTATATATGCTGCACATGTAAATATGTTGTATAGATGCACTTGAAAAAAAAAGCAAAAATAAAATAACTCCAAAAAAGTGGTGGGTCTGATAGAAAATGATAATCCCGCCAGAGTATGCATATAGTGCAAATAAGCAAAGCTTGAGACTCATGGATTCCATCTTATGTAGCTTGCAGCAGGGAGACTTAGCTACACTGGTTGAGCTCCCAAGGATACATGGCTACACTGGCCATGGTCCATTCTCTTCTTCCTCCTCTTCTTGAGCCGGTTGAATTTGAACTTAGAAGGGAATACCCCGCTCCTCGAGGAAAGAGTGGCCAGACTGGGGTCATAGAGTTACCTTGTTGGGGAGGGTTGTCAAGTTGCCACTTCTGAGGTGGAGAGCTTATCTATCACTTACACAATACAAGGAAAGACTCATAGTCTTCAGGGTTTGTGTATGTAGACTTGTTCTGATCTGGATTATTGAGGAGTCTTGATTATAGATTAGTGGATCTTAGAGGCTGTTGAGTTTTAAACTTAAGTCCAAATAAGGTTCCGACACATTAATAATCCAAAGATCTGATCGAGCTCCATAATTCAATTTAATGAAGGCAAGTTTAATAATCAACCTTGATCCATGTATATTCTCCTCTTTTTCTTTTTCTTTTTCACATCTTTTTCAAATAAGTGTTTGCTAAGGGACTAGCAAAGTTAAGTATAGGGGGTGTTGGATACCCATTCATCACTCTTTATTCTTTTATTTTAGCTACAAAACCTTTGCAAAACACATGTAGATATTTGTAAATATCAATAATTATCAAATTGCGTGCATTGTGTAAAATACAATAATTAGCACGTTTTTGTGCATAAATAAAAGAATAAAGAGACAAAAGAAAAAGAGGGAGATATTTAGAATAAATATTGAGCGACCTAATCCCAAGGGAGGGCTCAGCATGGGCCTGACCGCATAAAAACCCAAGTAGAGGGAGATAAGGAAGCTCATGTGTGTAAATAGACCTGTATATAAAATAGAAATAATTTCCTCTAAAAATAAAACTAAAAATGGATTTGTATATATTTGTATATATTTGTAAATATTAAATTAAAATAAAAATAAGAAAAATTAAAGAGAAAATAAAAATACCCTTCCTTGTATATATCCACCATGTACATAAGACCACATAGCTATTTATTTATCCCTATAAATAAATAAATTAAAACCCAATAAAAATTGTATATATTCTACATTACATGGTAACAAAAATAAAATAAAAAGAACAAAAATAAAAATAAACATTGTATATAGGCCATGTCTATATGTGTACATAAGTATTTATTTTACCTTTGTAAATAAACAAGAAAAATAATATAAAAATGCCAAAATATTCCAAATTTTATCTTGTAAATAAATAAAATATAAAATTGGAATAAAAATGTACAAAAATAAATAATTAAAAATCAAAATTAAAAATTCAATATTGTATATACCTATGTATATAGTACTATATTGTAAATAACTATTTTTTATTTCAAAAAAATAATTAAAAATAAAAAAAAATAGTTTATAAATAAATAAACATTTTTCATATTTTAACTTTTTCCAAAATAAGCCATTTTATTATTTTAAATTGAATTTCCAAATCTTTTACATGTGGTCGTTCCTGATTGGTCCACGGGGGATGTTGACCCCCCGGTCAACTCCCCCCCTGGACCACAGACCCGCGGATCCAGTGCCCCGACCCGATTTCTCCAAATTATCGCCACTTGATACAAGCTCCAAATCATTAAATCCCGGGTCATAATCCATCTGTGTTCATCCCTGATCCACGCCCGAGCGGGGTTTTGGGGATCCGCGCTCTGATCGAGTCACCCGACTCCCATCTTCTCGGACCCCTAGCCACTTAAATGCTCAGCTCTGCCACACGATTCTCGCATCTTTGGCTCCCCATTTCGCTACCCAGGACCTCCACCACCTTCGCCTAAGTGACAGCTCGCGATTAACGGTGTCGCAACGAGGAGAGAGTGCTCGGACCATCGATCCGGCGACCTTGCGCCGCCGTGCGCCACCCCCTACGTGGCGCTCGAGCCTCGGGTATCGACGACCCTCGAGGCAAGGACCCAGAGCTCCAGCAGCTCAAGAACAGTCGACTCCGATCATCCGGTAAGCCCCACTCCCTTTAGTTTTAGCTAATTTCGATTTACGCCCAATTCGCCCGTTCGCTTTCGACTATCAATTCCGACCATACCTGACCCCCTTTTGATCATCGGACGACACCCTCACACTCACGAGCCTTCTCCGCACCTTCTGCACCCACTCACACCCCCCGACTCGCCCCAGAGCGGAAACTTCGACCTTCACCGCCGTCGCTTCGTCGGAGGTCGACCATTTCGTCTCATCAGACCACCACGCCACCCCTAACCGGGTTGAGGCACTTTGCCCTCAACCCAGGAGTTTGCTGCGCTATTTTGCAGGTCAAGACGGGCCCATCTGAGGGTATGAACATTCAGGAGCAGCAGCTCCAGCTCCGCCTCCGTCATCGGATCGTCTGCGACGTTCCCGGCCTAATCGGAGAGGACTATCAGCTGCGGAGCATCGAGGCACACCCATTCCATATCACAGCAGCCCCCGCGGAGGTCCAGCGCGTCCGTGGTGCTCCGGCGAAGTTCGCCGGAGCTGAGTTCTTCCAGGACCTCCAGGAGACTTCCGATCTTCCTCGACGCTCCAGATTAGATCAGAGCCATCCACGTGAGGAGCAGTAGTACCCGTTCGATCATTGGAGGATAGATCGGGACCATCAGATCAGCGAGGTTTAGTTACAGCACATCCACACCATCCGATCATACACGTGGCACCACCTCCACCGTTCGATCTGCACCGAGGGTTCTTCGAGGAGGTGCCACCGATCCAGACCGTCCGATCAACCACGTGGAGTCGTCCTCCACCGTCGGATAATAAGTGGGGTAATATCACTTAGGCCCCCCTTTTATTTTGTTTTATTGTTTAGTCCTGTAAATATCGACTTTAGTGCTTTTATTTTTGTAAAAATTGCACTCAGGACCTGCTAGTTTACTTTTATTGCATTTCTACCCCTGCTTGTTGTGAACACGTGCTTCGTCACATGTATTGTTGGTGGTTTTGCATATATGGGCGTGAAATTTGTACATGTTATGGAATGAAAAATCTTTTTGGATAATTGCATTTATGCCCCTGTGAATGTTTTATTTTGACATGTGTTGAATATAGTGGGCATTTTACACTTAAGCCCCTAGACTTTTAGCACTTGTTGCTAATAGGTCCAGGAACTTATTTTATTTATATTTGGGTCCTTGAGTGCCCAGTTCACGTGCGTGGCACGTGAGTACGTGGGATTTTTACGCCTGGACCCCTGGGTTTCTTTACTTGTTACTTTTAAGCCCTCCAAAGATACTTTCATTATGATCAGGTCCCTATGATTGTGGGCTCTTGATTGTTTTGAATAAAATATCAAAGTTCATCCAAATTAGGTGAAAATTTGACATGTGGCTCCTGCCACTGTGTAGAGGTTTTACTGATTTTTGGGAAATTTTTGGAGCCCTTTTATTATTTTTAAAAATTCAAAAACACCCCTTTTTCTCTCTGTCCAGATATAAAAATCACAAAAAAATATAAAAACATTTTCAAAAATTACAAAAAAAATTAGATTTTGTTTATTTTAAGGGGTTTGATTTTCTGACCAATTTTGGTCATTTTGGACTTATATAAAATATAAAAATAGAAAAACATTGAAAAAATTCTAAAAATTCTAATAATTCATAGAGAACTCAAAAAATCATAAACTCAGTCTCTGATTTTCCTTTTTTATCTCTAGTTTATAGGAAAAATACCTTCAGGCTTAGTTAGGGCCATTTTTTATTTTATTTTGGCCCTCCAAGCCTGACTGGACAACAACAATATTTTTCAGCCTTCTTTTATTTTTATAAAATTCCCTAAAAATCAGAAAAATACCAAAAATTCACCAAAAACATAAAAAATACAAAAACTCTAAAAACATTTTTGTTTGAATTTTTAGATTAATTTTGAGTGTTTAAATAATTAGTCAAAGTTGCTTGTTTCCTTGTTTTCTTATTTTCTTTATTATTTAAAAAAATCCAAAAAAATATAAAAATATTAAAAACCCACCAAAAATCCTTTGCTTTTATTTGTTTTTATTTTTGACTACTTCATAGGCCGCGAGGCCATCATGTGCTTCCTGTGTTCGACCCTGGGTGCTATACGAGGTTAATATCATAGCGAGACCGCTACCTTGATTTTTATCGTGTTTTTATTTTTATTTGGTGGTCTGATCTTTTTCTTGTTGAGCTTTGAGTCCCGTGCGACTGATGTCGCAACGACCTTAGTTATTCCTTTACCTTAGTCATTCGGGCAGCTCATCAGGGACCAGATTATGTCTGGAGGAGGTGTATTCCTTAGGAGGTATATAGAGTGTCCTCACGTATTGTCATTCGCTGAAGGACGAAGGACATCATTCGGGAAAAAGGATTGCACACAAGGTGTTACAATGTGGTTTATTTTGACCGACATTGTTCATAGATGCCACTAATTTTGTATGGGTGTGCCTGACGAATGCAAAAATCGAAGTTTTTAAAATGAGCCTCAGAAGGCTAAGACTCAATCGATGTGATGAATCCTCAACACTCGCGTCTAATCAACAATTAACCCACACAATAAATAAATCAAGCAAAATAGTGTGAATCAAAATTTATTATACCCTACTAAAGATGTATAGTGACAAACAAGTATGGGTCGAACGCAGGAGGCAATGGTGTAGAGCAATGCGAGCTAAAGAGAAATCAAGCACAATGTACCTCTTAGACGCCTAACCGAAAAATGGTTTTGTGGGTTTTTAATTTTGCATATTTTTTATTTTTTTGTTTTATATTTTTATTTTTTGCTCTTAATTTTATATTTATGTATTTTCTTTTTATATCTCCAGATTATTATATTATTTTTCTTTTAATATATAATACCTATGATATAAGGTTATATATAAAAATAAAAAATACAATTATAAATACAACTTAAAATAGTCAAAATACATGAAATAAAATATTTTTGGGTTTTAAATTATTTTTCTACCATTTTGTGATTTTTTAGTGATTTTTGCTAATTTTTATATATTTTTAAACTAAAAAATGTCCCAAATCAGGGATTAAATAGCCGAAAATGAAATAAAGATAAAAAATATCAAATGATATCCAAATTTCTTCAAATCACTTTTAATATATAGGTAATAATATATATAAAATTTTAAAATAGAAAAATATTTTTTTGGAATTTGAAGGAATTTTATAGATTTTTGTAATTGTTTTTGGGGTTTTTCAATTTTAAGAGTTTTCATTTTTAATTTTTATGGGTCTGAAGGCTCAATATACATAAATAAACAAGTTTTTTTTTAATTTTCAAAATGTCTATATTTTTTTTGAAAATTTCCAAGTCAACCAAGGGCTTTTTGTACTCAAAATGATTGTTATAAAATACTAAAATGTCCTAAATTGCAAAAACAATTTTTTACGTTAAAGTGTATGCAACCAGGAACCTATATCTATTTTTTAATGATTTTTGGAACACAATTACTATATTTAGTAAATAGAGAAAATAAATAAAAATACAAGAACAAGCATGGGCATATATGTAATTACAATAACAGTCCAGGGTCATTCTATAATTTCACAAGAGTATATAATTGGAATTTAAAATAAAAGGACTAAAAAATACAAATATCCGTGAGGGTATACCTGCAAGATGCTCACCTCACGTGGGATGGCACGTGAGGTCAGCTGGCATGGACTTATTTGCAAATAAAGAAAATCAGAGGGTCTTTTTGCAAACATTACAAAAATAAAAAACAGTTGATGAATGTTTATATACTAATAAATAAAATACAAAATACACTAGGTGAAAAATGCTAAATACCCTGCATAGGCAGGAACAGACGACGTCGTTCTGATTAACTTTACACGTGTTGCGTTCCTACACAACGATGGAGGTTCATGCGGAAGGTCACGATTAGATCACCCGTAGGGGATCGACGGCTGGCAGCGGGCATGATCTAACGGTGGAGATGCAAAATGGGGCAGGTGATTTCCTCAATCTATGCAGGATCGAGTGGTATGGATGGGCATGGGGCGATGAGAAGCAAATGGGAAGACATGTGGGTGGTTAGGTGCGACGAATCAGCTCAGAAGTGGTCGGAAGATGGTGGCGTAGCCATTGCTCCGCCGTACAATGAAGGTTGGATTTACGAAATACAAGGTGAAATTAAAAGGAATAAAAGGAATGATTAAACTACAGTGACTCTAAGGGTGCGTTTGGTACGCAAGTTAGGGTGTGTTACACTAGTAGAGGGTAACCCATATTTGTGTTTTGGTGTTTACTGTTATTGGTTTTTGTGATATATTTGTATTGAAGTTTTGAAAGGTGAGTAGTTATTGTGATGTGATTGTATTAATGTTTGGAAAAGTGAGTAGAAGTGGGGTAGTTTATAATTTTTATATGATATGATGGTATAATATATTATTTTTTGATGAAATTGATGAAAGAGAATTGATTTATTTAATGTACTAAAAAAGAGAAAAAGTGAGGCCCAAATGGGAGAGAGAAAGAATGGGTTAAGGGGTGTTTACCCCCTTCCTGAACGAGCACTAAGGAATAAGAAGAACAAGAAAATGAGGGCTTACTGGACCTGAACCAGTCGACGACAGAGCTGGCAACGGAGGAGGTGGTGGAGATCCGAATCGCTTCGATTCAACACCAATCGAGCGGTTAAACCCTTCCAGATAGGGATGTAAATGGTTACGGATATATCCGTATCCGATCCATCACCGTATCCATTTTATACTGATTTTGACATCCGTATTCGTATCCGTTTTAAAATGGATACGGATATGGATATCGTTTTGATATCCGCAAACATCTGTATCCATATCCGTATATCCATTTTCATATATGAATATGGTAATAGATTTATTTTTAACCCTATATAACATAATTCTATACCTTCTTTTACCATATTTGCATAACTTTTATGATACGAACACATTTAGTAAATTTATGTCACGTGTTTTCTATCCAATTCGTGTATATTTGAGTCGGTTCTGTAGAGTATTTCTAACATAACTGACATGCAATCAATATCCGTTTTACATCCGTATCCGTTTTTTAAGGATATGGTAAGATAATTTTAATATCTGTTAATATCTGTATCTGCATCCGTATTTGTATTAGAAAAAGGATAAGGACATGGTAACACCTATATCCGTATCCGTCCATTTGCATCCCTACTTCCAGAGGTTCTTGCTGTCACCGAGAATCTTTCGGGTACATTAGGGTTAGGTTTTCGTGGCGGAAGAAGGATAAAAAATCGAAAGTTGGATGGGGCCGATGTTTTATATTGGAGGTGACAGGGGCTGAGGAATCGAGGAAGAGCAGGTGATTCAGCGGTGTACTCTACAAGGAATCATGCCTGCATAAATCAGTAAAAAATAAAGTTCCAAAGTACAGAAGAAATCAAACCAAGTTGATGCTCGTATCGACTTGGAAAAAAGGGAGACGATGCGGTCAAAATCTAGGTTGTCGGTGTTACAGAAGCAAGCCAGAGGAGTTGACCAGTCAACTCACGGTGCGCTCTAGTTGGTCCACGTAGACAAAACAGAAAAATCTGACTTGAAAATTATTAGTAAAATGTGAATAAATTATAAATGTTTTTATTAAATTAAAGTTATAAAAAAATGTTTATTATTTTCTATATTATTTTATTATGATTTTTATTTATTTTTTGAGTGTTTAATTACAAGTTAATTTTTATGGTTTTCTTTATATGTATATTTACCTATGTTTTAAGTATTTTATTTTGTATTTTTGATTTTATTATTTTATTTTCCTTTTTTATATCTTTATAACTTATTTTTATATTCCTAAATATATTTTTATTATATTTTTCTGACATAATATATATACTTAAATAAATATGTGTATTAAATATGTAGGTATAAATATAGGTATTTCATCTATGTATTATATATACATATTTTATTTTAGTGCTTTATTTATGTTTTTATTCTAGTTTTAATATGTACCGATATTATAAGTAATATTTACAAAATTATAAAAATATGAAATAATAAAAATCTTAAATAATAAATATAATATAATATTTTATATAGGTATATTATACAATAGGGGTCCAAAACCTACCTTTGACATACTAATTCCAAAAAATATGAACCATCTTCATTAAATAGCTTATTAAAAGTTATATACAATTAAAAGTGATTTGATATATTCTGAGTTTTTATTTGAGATATACGGGCCTTAGAAGTTGGGATTTTGGAATTTTATTCAGAGTATAATTTGTATATTGTATATTAATTTTTCATGAAATCAAGTTTGAATTTTTCTATATATTATTATCTACAACTTTCACGTACAAAGTTTCTTTAGTTGACTTTTAAAAAGTGAAAAATAAAATAGGTCTCAAAAATACATTATTGATGAATTAATAAATGACATTTTTATTGTATTATTAGCCCTTATCTCCCCCTACTTTTTTCCTTATTGACCTAGTCATCAAGATGCCTAGGTCTCGGGGTTTAGGGTCATAAAATACTTTTGGTATTTTATTCGTTTTCTTTTCTTTTCTTTATTCTATAATTTTAACTTTAAAAACAATATTTTATACAGTATTTATACAGCCAAGAAGGAATGTTAATCTGTACAATTTAATGGTATTTACATCCATTAGTTATGATTTTTAAGGCTAAAATGATAGAATAAAGGTAACGAAATGGAGATTTATTAGTGCCGTGTTTGTCAAAGGATGAGAGAGACAGTTTATTATATAGATGAGATGCCCATGTAGCCTGTGATTTTCTGTGATGTATTGGATGCATGGGGCATAGATTTTATGGGTACTTTTCCCAATATTCTTGGATTAGAGTACATCTTGTCAGTAGTGCATCATCTATCTAGGTGGGTGGAGATTATTCCAACATGAGCCGCAGATAGTAGGACTGTTTGTAAGTTTATCATGGATCATATCATTTCAAGGTTCGGGGTACCAAAGGTTTTGATTTCTGATGGGGGTAGCCATTTTGTGAATAGAGAGATGAGATCATTAGCTAAGGACTTTCATTTTGAGCATAGAGTTGCTAGTCCTTACCACCCACAGTCGAACAACATGGCAGATGTTTCCAATAGGGAGGTGAAGAGCATTCTATAGAAGTTAGTGTGTCCTGATAGGAAGAATTTGTCTCAATTATTGGACCAAGTTCTGTAGGCCTACATGACGACCTACAAGTCCCCTTTAGGTACTTCACCTTTTAGGATGATTTATGGTAAACTATGCCATTTTTCTATTGAATTAATTCACTAGTCTGAGTTGTTAATTACGGAGAGCAATTGGAGTTGTCACCTTGGAAAATTGTGCATAGAACTAAATCTTAGTGAGTTAATGGAGATTCATAATAGAGCATATGACAACCGCTTGATCTACAAGGACAAAGTTAAGAAATGGCATGATTCACATAATAGATGTCATAACTTTGTTCCAGGACAAAAGGTATGATTGTTTAATGCCAAGTTATGAATTTTCCATGGGATGTTGAAATCCAAATGGACAGGTCCTTATATAGTAAAGGAAGTGCATGGCAATGGTAGTGTAGAGATTGTAGATCTTTCAGATGGTGCACCATTATTTTTGGTCAATGGGAAACTATTGAAGCATTTTGTAGAATCCAAAGAACGGTTGACTCATGTTGAGAGTATTGACTGCATGTCGGTTTATCATTTGCAGATATTTCAGATATGACATGAAGTTATAGTAGAAGATTCACATCTTTCATATTCATCATCAACCAGATTCTTATTCTTTGTGACATTATTCTTTTACGATTTAGTGTCTTCTATTTCAGATTCTTACTCCTAACTTAGGCTATTTTCAACCTAAGTATAAGGGGAGATTGACCCTTTGTACATTCTCATATGCTTTTGTGTGGGTTCCCCATCTTTATTTCTAATTTCTTCTTAATACTTAGGCTATTTTTCAGCCCAACTATAGGGGAACCATTTCATTCTATTCTTTATTAACTTATTCTTTTCATCATTCCATACACCTACATTATTGCTTTAGTTCTTGTATATTCCTTTATATTTAGCATGAGTTATAGCTTTATATGACTTTGTGCTATGAGGACATAACAAAAGCTAAGTATAGATGGGGTGTACTGTGTATATTTCATATGTACTTTAGTCATAGCTCATGGTTTTATCTTTTTCAAACTTTTGGGGTTATGGGTATCGTATTATATTGAAACTGAGATTTGTACAAATTATTTTGAAAAATGATTTGAAAACTTTTATATAGCTATTTGATATGATTTTTAAAGTATTTTACAAGGTTTGTGAAAATATGGTTTGACTTGTTTTGAAAATCTTTGTAAAATATTTGGAAAACTTATACTTATTTGACATGGTTTGTACAAAGTATTCAAAAATTGTTTTCAAATTTTAAGGGGGTAAATGGAATTAACTTGTAAATAAAGACTAATCCTTGTGTCTCTTCTGTTTCCATCTTGTGTCTTGAGTATCTAAGAGGGTTGACTGTTCATTGAGCCGTCAGGTTTTAGTGTTTATATGGTTTTCTAGCCTCTAATTTGTGGCAGAGTTGAGCATGGAAGAGAGTATGGATCTAAAATCTATATTTGGAAGATCAAACAGACAAAGAGTTCTTTGAGAAGAGTGACGTCGCTTGAAGAAGATAACATTTTACTAGAGAAGTTAGATATGGTGGAGCCCATACCTTTTTTTAAGGATGTTCAGTCAACTGGATGTCACCTTATTTATAAGTTAAGTAATCCTATTGTGTCTAGTTTTTCTCTCTTACCCATAGGTCTATTGCAGAAGCCAGGGGTTGGATGTCTTCCTTCTATTTTAGAGAAATTTAGATCTTCCCATGTTTATATGGACATTATATTTGAGGAAGAATGGAGTCATTCTAGGCGATTCATTGTCCAAGTCGATGAAGATCTCTTATTTAGAATCAAAGAATTATTCTATAAGGAAAAAACAAGTGAAGCATAAGGCAGCCTGTGATTTCAAGCCTTGAAGATTCAAACCAGATTGTTGCTATTGAGTAAATGAAATGAGTTGTGTTATGTTTGGGTACGCTTTGTCAGTATTGTTCCAGTCTGTTGGGTTTTGTCTTAAGGGTACCCATTCTGTTGAATTAACATTCTTTAAATAACTTCTAACTTCTTAATCTGCTAACTTTTTGATTTGGTGCCTTTCCATGATACTTTTACTATGCACTCAAGCTTAAGATGGTCTTTAACACTTGGTTTAAGAAGTAAAAAGATTTAAAGTTAAACTATTCTAATCATTAGGGTCTTGGAATTAAAAATTCACTCTTCTCTAGTTAGAAGATATGTGTGCTATATTGCATGCTTAATCTCCCTCAAAAGAATTTGATTATCACATCATATGAATGATTTTATTCATAATTGAGATGAGTCGAGATATCACTTGAGGAACTCGGATTTAGGCTTGAGTTTGGACATGATGCTTGAGGATGGGATAAAATTAATGATAGCTTCATGAAACCTGAGTGTCAACATCTTAGCCAGTGTGTAGTTCTCATACTATCTCTTGATTTTGACCTAAAGTGATAGGGTCTGATGACATAAAATTAACAAGTTGATCAGTGTGCACAATCCTTGGTAAAAATAGTGGAGCTAACAAAAAAGAAGGGAAGATACCTCACAAAAAATGAACTGAATTGAAATTGCTGAAAAACTTATCACATTACAAAGCTATAGTATCATGAGCTTACATTCAAGGCGAGAACTCCCAACTTTTTAAGTGTCCAGTTGGACCAAATCTTAGGCTTTTATGAGTCAGACTTGTACCTCAATAAGGGCTCAACATAGTTAGCGTTATAAGTCTGGGTGCAAGTATATTAGATACTTTAAAAAGATGCACCTCAGTGTACTCCCAGAAAAACAAGTACATACAACTTAATTTCTTTTGACGGACACACTGATTGACACTAAAATATACAATTGTATTGAGTATTGGTACTTGAGGGAAACCTTATTATCATGAGATGGAGAAAAGAAAGTACACAATCCTACTTTCCTCCATTCTCTGGCCTTCCGTCTTTACCTTTTATGTCTGATGAACTAAAGAGACAGTGGATTGAAGAAAGACTAGATTTATTCCCTAGTGTTGATGGTTGGGTTGGGTCCTTAGGAGAGCTTTTCTGATTGGAACTTTTGGTGAAGTCTTGACTTTATTCTTATGGATGGAGTCAACACTAAGTCATACTTCTTATATATATATATATATATATATATATCTTGAGAGTCTGATCATTAGAGGAGTTTAATACCTTTTGATTAACACATGTATCAACTTAGAGCCTTAGGATTTTTAAAACTAATGTTCTAAGTCAATTCAAGCCTTGTATAGTCACATGCACATGTCAGGGAGTTCACTAAATTAATCTAACTCTCTAACTAATTCTTTATTTATTTGCTCGAGGAGGAGCTTAGCTTAAGTATAGGGGATGATAAATCCCAGATTTATCAACATTAAATATTATTATTATTCACCAAGAATTCATTATAATTAACTTTAATAATTAATTAGTGTCTTGTTCATAAATAACCCTAATTATACTATATTATATAACTTATTATAACGCTATTATTATATGTATTTATTTTTTATTAAAAATAAAAAAAATTAGAACAATATTCGTACATAGTAAATTTAACATAAAATATAAAATAAAATATAAAAATCTAAATATATATGAAAAAATAAAAATGATTGTTTTTATTATTTTAATTACTTATTTATTTTTTATTTCTGCATAGATGACTTTGTCTCTCTTTGACTTCATGTTTTATATTTTTTTCCAATTCTTCCACTAACTATTTATTTTCCTTTTTACGATATTTTTTTCATTTCTATTAATTTTGATTGAGTCATGTGGTGTCTCCACATCTGCCCACGAGGCCCGCTTATGTTCCACCATCTGTCCTCTCCTTGGTCGTCCAATGCGTCGTATTCGATCTAATCTCGACTTCACATTTGCGCATCGTTCCAGACTGCTTGATTGTCCAGATCAAGTGGATCCAAGCATCCATTAGTGCCTCATCGACGATCATTGGATCGCATGATCCAATGATAGATGTGCATTGTCGACATCTAGATGTTGCAGCAATCAATCACGCTGCTCGAGCTTCAATCTCTTGCCATGATTGTTAAGCAAAAATCTACGAAGTTCTTAGACTTCATGTTGGCATTGATTAATCTTCAATCCATTATCAATTCCTTCACCAATTCCAGGTAATTTATTCATCTTATACCTAATATGTTTTCTTCTATTTTCTAAGTCTGTATCAGTTGGTCTTTCATCAAGCAGATCATCTAGAATCCTTCACATCACATCCTTAATGCACGCGTCTCTTCTTGTAAACACATATTGCTTCTCCATCATGTAATCACCACGATTCATTTTTTTCTTTTGCATGAAGAAGATAACCCACTCAGGGCTCATATCCATCTCCTCCACAAAGCCTTCATTCCATTCTAATTGCTTTGTTGTGGGTTTGTGCTTTGTACCTAATCCCTGTAGGTTGCCAATGATCGGAGATTTGAAGAGTCTTTCGATCTCCTATTTCTTCACCGGAGGAGCTTCACCGATAACGACCTAGGGAGCATTTTTCTCCATTAAGACCTCACCCTCGTCTTTGCCATACTTCCACGAAAGCCTAAGAATGTTTAGCATCGACAAAGGAGCAAGGAGAATGCATCCAAAGGTGGATGGAGCACATGCCTTGTGCTGCAGCCTATAGAGGAGCCTGATTGAGGGAGGAGATAAAATAGTCATCCGATCAGATCGATTTGGGTGTGATCTAACACCCCTCTGCCTTCCACGTCGCATTTCCAAGCCTGCGATCCGGATCAGAGGTCCCGAGTCACCTAACGAAATCCTAATCTCCAGAAGGTGACACGAGTCCTGAGCCAACCCTGCTGAGCCTAGCAGAGACACATGCCGCAAACGTAATCAACACAAATTGCATAAAAAACCTTCATATTTCTCCTAACTGCAGATAAGTCCCATCCCTTGGTGAAATTACATATCTTCCCATGTTGATTTTAGTAATTATACTTTGGTCCCTGTTTGGACTTATTGTAATAAAACTTCCTATATTTTTATTGCAAATATACCCAAGGATTGAATCATCATTTACTTTTTTTCTATAAATCCATTTTCAGTGATTTTGGTCTCGTTGGAAAGCTTGTTTGATGCTCTACATTTTGGTATGTTTAACTTTTAATTTTGATTTATATAGAATGTTAGAGTTATTAAATATCTTTATTGGCATCGTAGAATTATGAATTGAATATTAAATTGATATTTAATGCTTTTAGTTGAATATCTGGGTTGTCCCGAGACTTATGTCATCATTACATTGATTTATAGGCTCAATCTAATTGCTTAATCTAGGATCTTTATTGGGTTTGTCAAATCTATTTGTTCATGCATTATTTTATTCATTTGAATTAAAAAATGTTTTAAAAATTGTAGTACTTTGCACTGTGCATTTACTTACCCTAAATTTCCTATAATTCATTTATATTAAATATTTTATAATTAATTTAATCATAGAATTGCTCATGTCCTTCTGTTCGTCCCTAAACTTCCCGGGTATAAATTAAAGCAAAGTCCTCCTCGCGGACATACTTCTCTCGGTTCTGTATGGTTTGCTGAATGCCAATGCTACAACAGATACATATTATTATATGCATTTAGCGATTCGTTAGCTGCAAAGAGCCCTTGAGACGAGGAGGATGTTGATGGGGGAGCGACCAGTCTACAGGGTCCTCCAGTGACCAATGTTGACCGGGCTTCGTCGTTAGGTATGAATTTAAGTGGTTAAGAATTCCTTTCAAATCACATATATCAATGAAATGTTCTTAAGTAGATGATGAGTCTACATTCCATTACCTTTATTCTTTAATTTTTGTCTTAAATACCTAGCTAAATGCATTTATATATCATTAATTTCTAAAAAATAATACTAAGAAATCCATATTAAATAATGTATAAAATACTGTATCTAATCCCAAAATAAAAGAATGAAGGAAGAAAATAAAAAGAATGAAATGTATAAGACATTGAATTCCCTAGCCCACATGACCGAGTCATCATGATGACATGGTCGACAAGAAATAAAGTAGGGGTAGATAGGGTGGCCACTTGTACAGAAAATACACTCAAAAATCTTAATTTTATTTGACAATAATAGGCATTCTGGGACCTATTTTATTTTCTTATTTTTACACCTTAAATCAATAATCTTTGAACATGAACATTGTAAATAAAAATACAAAGAAAAATACAAAATTTATTTTATTCAAAATTAATGCACAATATGCAAGAGACACACAAAATAAAAGCAACAAAGAAAACTTTGCAGCCCTGTATCTTCTCCATACAAGCTCAAAAATCATCAAATTCACCTTTATTGTTAATAAAATAACATTATATCTTTAATGAAGGTTGTTTCATTCAATTGGGAGTTAAGATGCAAAAGTTGGATTTTGGGCCCTCATTAATATACTTGTGTATAATATTCAATACATCTATTCTTTATATTTTTTACTTTCTTATTTTTTTATAAAATTGTAAATATTACATGAAATACCTGTACATAATAAAATTAGAAAAAACCCTACTAAAAGTATATTAAAATAAATAAACCTATAAAGATAAAATATACATATAATATAAATATAATGACTACGTACATAATTTTTTAAGTACATAAATAAACTCAAAAAATGTAATAAAAATATATAAATAGGTATTTAAATAAGTTATAAATATATAAATTATGTATATATAATATTAAAATATAAAATAAAATTAAAATACCAAAATACATGTTTTTATACGTATATATACATGTAAATATTATCGTACAATAAATTAACTTGTATAAATAAATAAAAATCATAACTAAATACTACATAAAACTACAATCTTTTCCATGTTTTGATCAAAAATTAAATAAATCATTTAATATTTTTTATCGATTTTAAAATTGATTTATATATCTTATTTTTCTGGCTGGTCCATGTGGACCAACTAGAAGCCATCATTTGTTGACCAGGTGGGTCAACTGTACAGCCTCCAGCCCCTGCCCATGTCAGAACCACACCAGCCCCGTTTCTCCCTTTTCCCACACCTCTACCTTTTCTCCATCTTTATGGAGTTGACCACTCTTTTGTAGCCCTATGATCTGCCACCCTTGCCATCTCCCTACTTCTCACCAATAACCATCGGACCTCCTGTCATCTCCTCATAATTTTGGCGAGAACCCACATCTATAAAAACTCCTCTCTGTCTCCCTTTTGCTTTTTGATCCCCTCTAGCATATTGTAACCCCAATAGGACCCTCCAAGTTGATCTGTAAGGTGGCAACGAGTTGATCCTTGGCCTTGACGACGTGGAGAATGAAGGGGAGGGAGACCTAGGTGTTGACTGGACCACCTCCGATGATGCCTTCCTGCTCCTCGACTCCGATCAATTTGAGTTGTTAGGTAACCATCTTTTCCTTAGATTTCGTCTCCTTAGCTTAGTTTATGTTCTGATTTGATCAATTAGTTTGCTCGTTTGCTTAGTTTTAAAAACATAATTGTCAAAACACTAGACTCTAGCCCAAATCCACTAGGAACCCATCGTTTCCGACCCCATTTCCACCTCACTTCATTCCTTGATCATTTCTTCATCAAACCCCATGTTTTCCCCTTGATCCCGCAAGGATCAAATGGGAGTCAGAGCTTCATCCACCACCGTCACCGGAACTCCCATGACTCGCTTTTCCATTGCACCTTCAACGTCAATAGAGAGCTGAGGAGATAGCCCTCACCCCCTTAACTTTTTTTTGTGTAGGACCGCGATCGAGAAACCACAAGGAGCACCATTCCTAAACTCGAACAGGAGATCTAGGTCACCTGAGCTCTAGGGATCCTCTGACGAGTCCCGAACGTCCTTGAAGGTCTCTACTGATGTGCAAGTGTCCAAGAAGATTAGGAGCACCTCAGCTACAAAGGAGGAGACAAGGATAAGGAGATATCATCGCTCGAAGCTTGCCGAAGATGAGTTTTTTCAGTTGTTCTTCTAGGCCATGCCATCGCCCTCCAATCATGCCCTCAACCCATATCTAATTAGGGTCATTGAATTTAAAGTGAAACGAAGCACCTCATCTCTCGTCCAAAGTACCATGTGGAGCGCTCTTGCCACTTCGATCACATGCATATTAAAGGATAATTTATTAAGTAGCCCTGTCCTTTTTTGTATCTTAATCAGTCTTGTAAATAGTTAAATACATTTAAACCTTTGTGTAAAATTGCATCTGGGCCCCCACTTGTTTTATATATTGCACTTAGGTCAAGTGCTAGGTCAGCTCACATGGTCTCCTACCTGAGTTGGAAATTTGGACTAAACCCCCTATGGGTTCTTTTATTTTCTTTTAGTATACGAATTTGCAATATTAGTTCAAAACTTTTAGATATTTTGCATGCATACCTTCTACTTTATATTTTATTACGAAAATACCCCCACTTGCATATTATAATTAATTTTGGGCATTTTATTTCTAAATATCTCCTAAGCTTGAAAAATTATGGAAAAATTAGAGTAAATTCTTAATTTAATGCATGTTCACACCCTTTTTTCATTTTAGCATTTACTTATCTTTTTCCATTTATTAAATGTAAAAAGAGCCTATTTAATCATTTTTTAGATATAAAAATACAAAAATTAAAAAAATACTTTTAAAAATTCCAAAAAAATATTATATATTACTATATAATATATCTACAAACCAAAAGTCACAAAAAATAACAAAAGAAAACGCTAAAAATTGCAAAAACTTTTAGCCCTAAGAAATAGAAAATATTTTATAAAATTCCAAAAAATAGTTCTCTTCTATATATTTTTATTTATATAATACACTACATTTTATAAATAATTTTGAGTAAATTTGGTACTAGTAACTATCTTTAAAGCTCAAAACAAGTCGACCTACGTATTAACTCCCTCTTTTGGAGTATTTGGACTTTAAAAAATACTTAAAATTTGCAAAAATTACCAAAAAAATCATAGAGAAAATATACAAAAGTCAAAAACATCTTATTTTATAATTGTAGAATATTTATAGCAATATTTATAAATCTAAGATCTTATAGATGCTATATATAGATATATGTATATACTTATTAATTTTATTAATACCTATAAATAAATTTAATATATTTTAAAAACTAAATGTGCTGAACTTAATTGTATTTTTTGATTTCATATATTTATTTTATATTTATATCATATGTAGTTATTATATTATACATATAAATATATATATATATATATGGACATAAATATATACTTATTATATATTAAAAAGAAAAAACAAATTCAAAATCAGAAAATATAAAAAGAAAATATAAAATTATAAATTTTAAAACAAAAAATATATAATAAAACTAAAAAATTAAATAAATGAAAAACCTACAATAATATAAAAAACCAAAAAGTATAAAAATAATTGTTGTTTATTCTTTGTAGACAATAATTATTTGACTATCCGCGTAGCTCTCAGTGGTTTGACCCCTATACTTGCTTCATATACAAATTTATTTGCAGGGTATAATAAAATTCACCCCATGCAATTTCATCGATTTATCGTTATTGTTGGTTGATCGCTTGTTCGATTTGACTGTTGACGTTCCGATTATTGCAAGAGCAGTCAGCACAACGGTTGTTGGATCCAATTTGTTGGGCACCGCAGGCCCTTCACGACCAGGTTAGGCACCTCTCTACGATCATTCAACAATAGGTCAACGACATAAGGGGAGGAGTCCTATTAAATGCATCCAATTAAGTAAGCTAAAGCCTGGAGAGGGGATAAAGGTGCAACTAAATAGGGAATGCCATGCTTTAGGGGAATACTGAAGGATATGGGGAAATCCTCAAGTGCATCACAGAAGCATGTGGATCACATCGAATGTGATCGAAAGCGACTAGTCGCACTAGTTGCTCGATGCAGTGTAATTTAAAAATTTAAATATGATGAAACCAAATGATTCAAGAACCTTTCTCGGATCGTTTCATCTAAACCACAATAGGTATAAGTTTTACCTCTTGAAGCGTGGTTGTGATCTAGTCTCTAAATAAAGAGACCTCCTATCTCAAGTCCGATCCAACGGAGGAGACGCATGCGAGCACGTTGATGACATGCATCCTTTTCACAATGCATGTTGATGATCAACATGGTGAATCTCCTGCTCTCGTCACACGAGATCTGACGTCTTCTTCACGAGCGAGGTACACTGAAGGAGATAGAGATCCACGAGCAAGTGCTCCGGCTGCATAATGGCAATGCTGCAGCGACGGCGACTCTCTCAATGCCTCCATGGTGGACGGCCATAAGAGAGGGAGGGAGAGAGGCACATGACGTGTAGAGAGAGAGAGAGGAAGAGAGAGCATTTGTTGTTGTCATAAACGTGTGCTTCGAAGAGCAAGGGTGTCTCTTCTTATATAGGGTTTTGGGAGTCCATGGATCTCAATCCATGGACAATACACAATCAATGGTTGAGATTGATTTGTGTTTCTTTCAATAGCTAAGATGTTGTTGTAAAAACACAACAACAATTTATTTAATTTTTAATTAATTTATATTTATAAATCAACATAATTAATCCCAGTTTAAATCACTTTGACTAGAGAAGAGATAATTAGGAGACTAACCTCTTTCCCTACAAAAGGGGGGACGGCTACAGATCATCTCATGAGATCTCATTATCTCATGAGATCTCATTATCTCATGATATCACCAAGATTTACAACAACAATTATTGTAAATATTTTTCACTAAAATAATTCACAATTATCTTGTGAAAAACTTCAATCAAGCCATTGAAATTATGTGAATCTCATTCACAACCCAAAATAAAATGTAATTATATTTTCAATAAATAATTCAATGTGAATCTTATTCACATGAATAATTAATAAACAAATATAAATCATAATATGCTCTCTCTAATATATTACAAATCACATTTATATTATATCTTATTTATATGGATAGTTCTATCCACATTATTCATATCCACGATAATTAAATCACATTTATTCATCTTGGATCTCTTTTCTCATGTGCCCAAATAATATGAATCACATTCACATTATTCACATCTTTGATAATTAAATCACATTTAATTATCTCAGATAACTCTTGTAATAATATGTATCAAAGCCATACTATTCATGATAATTAAATATTATTTAATTATCCATTTTCTCAATGCTCGGATACATATATCAACAATGAAATTATCCATGAACTCTTTCAAGGATAATGCGCTTTCTCAACGGATACTTGGAGATACGGACAAGGCGATTGTATTGTTCCACATATAGTGACTTGGATATTGAGATCACATCTCAAATCCGGATCTTGCGGACCTTCTATGGATGCTTGATTAAATCAAGACCGCAAATCTAATATTCTCATTACATCTGAATCACATTCAGATCAATGTCCAACATTTGGGCTAAGATCAGATTACTTCTCTGTGAGAGGAGTCACTAATCCAGACCCATTTCATCACTCCCTCGGAATGGAAGCGTCATGGTTATACACTCGTTTATGATCACATCACCTTCAGGTATTCCTAATACTTGTACACACTACATACTAGAAGACCCAGAATAAACCTGAAGATTTAGATCTCTTTTAGACTGTCACTTTAAGGGTTTTATCATTAAGTTTCTCATTTGACTACTGGGAGTTGGTATCGATCATATACTTTCCAAAAGCATATATCATACCTAGGTCTTGATCATATACTTTCCAAAAGCATATATCAAACCTACAAATTCAGTCAAGCTTCCAAAGCGAGACAACCGTGCACACAGAATTTGATTCTTCTCAATATCTCATGAGTAAGCTCATGTCTTCCGGTTCAGTAGTGAACCTGTATGATCCATTTGAGAGATCGTATTACTCATATGCCCTTATATGCACACCAACGCGCTGGTGTATAGACCTTGATTAGGTCATCAACCTATTGGTCTACGAAATGTACATACTCAGACATATAGTAACACATCTGTCACTGATCAGAGGATGCGTGCATATATCGTGACAACATACGACATAGGATTTTTGTTATCTTGATCTCGTTAAGTCAACTCTTTGACCTAACTAACCTGACACCTCCGAATCTCTATTCCCACGTAGAGGACCTGCATCAAGAGGTCGGTCAGATATCAGCCAAGTGAGAAAGGATTGCCATCTCCTACTCGGGCTGGAGATCCTCTCTTAATAATCATTTGACGGTACTTGATGAGTTCTCAATCTAACTCTTTAGATATTCATCCAAACACTGGCCTATATGATTCAGTAATTGAATCAACAGCTGTATGATCATTAAGATGGCCATGGTACATAAACCTAATTGTACTAAGGGACCTATTATGCAAATTAGTTATTCATCATTTCATATCAGGGAATGATATTTGCAATAACATCCATTGCACAATGGCTCGCCATGGGCTCACATGTCGAACAATCTCCTACTAGCCCAAAGTGTCATTAATGGGCTAATAATTTAAACCCGCACTCATGTGACAATCATATGCTATTTAGAAACCAGCTAAGTAAGCTAATCAGTCACTTTGTTCCCGAGAGATTACGCCAAGTCCTTTTACAACACTTCATATTCCATAGTAGTAGTACTCGAATCCAATGTGAATGTTGCATCTTATGCAACCAATACTCAATCTTGTCAGTTATAGTGTCCTTGACACTATAGCTTAAGAATTGTTATAACCAGTATGTCCAGAATCCTTATCAAGATTCCCTTATTCCTAGAGATCTCTATCTCCTAAGGTATCATAATTAAGACCTTTTAGATCACTATCTATAAAGTCTTAAGTTCTTCAAGATAAGACTTTGAGATCACTTTTTAAAAAATCTTTTGAAGATATTGTTATTACTGCAATCAAGTGTTTTATCTCTTTAGTAGGATTAGTACCATTTACTACTCCCACTGCATGGCAGATATCTGACTTTTGTACACATGTAGCATACACCCGACTTCTCACAACTGATCCACAAGGGCAAGCAGTTTTAGCATTCACTTCCTCAACTCTTTAAGGTGCTATCCCTTTAGATAGTTTAGTACCATATCTTAAGGGAAGGAAACCTTTCTTGGAATTTTCCAGAAAATGGAACATGTCCAAGGTGTACTACTAGTGTGACAGTCACAATACCCTCTTCTATTTGATTCTGAAAATCTTCAGAACTAAGATCCAAGAGGTATCCTTGAGATCATATCTCAAGGTATGGAATAGCTAGTCTATGAAACACTTATTATTATCATTATATCATTCCAAATGATTAGGATATCATCTACATTTAGCATTATGAACACAATGGCACTCCCACTAAGCATCACATGGTACATCAAGATTTTATCTGAAATCATAACATTTATGATTTCATCAGATCTAATGTTCCAACTACAAGAAGCTTATTTAAGTCCATAGATGGAGTTTCTTTAGCTTGCACACCTTGCTTTCCAAAATCATGAAGCTCTGGGATACTTCATGTGAATATCCTTATAGAGATATTTGTGGAGGAATGCAATCCTGACTTCCGTCTTGAAGATGTCAAAGTCAAGTTGTGTAGCTATACTTTAGGAAGAATCTGATGAGTTTAAGCATGATCACTGGAGAATAAGTCTCATCGCAAGAGATATCTTCTACTCAATGTGTAGCTCATGGCTACGAGCCATGCTTTGAAGGTCTCTACCTTCTCATCATGTTCCCTCTTTATCTTGAAGATCCATTTACACCTTAAAGGGTCTTACCCATATAGGTGGATCCTTGAGGGTCCATATACAACACTTGTATATGAAGTCTAATTTAGACTTAATTGCTAACTTCCATTTTTCCATGACATGATCTTCAGAAGCTTCATCACATGAAGTTCGATCATTGTCAGATTTCTCTGACACATGGAATTCATCCTCAAACTTATTTGAAGAGGTATTAGTGTTTCATCTTTAATTGTCCTTTTAGTTTTCGACTTCAGGAGCCTCTTTATCTTCTCAAGATTAAATGAGTTCCTTCACTTCATTTTTATCTTGATTCTCAAGAGAGTCATCCTCTAAGAATCATATTCTTAGAGATGAGATCTTTTAAGAATCTCATGGTCATAAAGTAGGTATCCAATACCATCCTTTATTTTCCTAATGAAGTGACACTCTCCGGTGCATTATTCTAGCTTACTAGCAAGGAACCTTGTAAGGATATAAATATCTTAGTCTGTATTACATATATACCTTGGAAACTAAGAGGTAATTATCCTAATATTCATCGTTGATCAAATCATGTCAAACATGATCCAATTGTATCTCCCTTCAACTCTCTTGAGTTTAGGTATATTAGGAGGAGCGAGATAGGAATGATATTCATATCTCCATAAGGCATTCTTTGAATTCATCTAACAAGTACATACTACCAAGGTTATATCAAATTCATTTCATCTTCCTTAGAACTTTGGTTCTTAACCAAAATTGTGAAATCTTTGAACATTTCAAAGCTTTCTAAGGTGAAGGGAAGAAATATCATATCACTGAGAATCATCGAATTTTATCACATATCATCCATGTTTATTATGATATAGATAATCCACATATATCAATATGCATGAGATCTTGAATACCTTGACATCTAAAACCATTCTCAGAGAAGGGTGCACTGTACAATCTTTACTTTGAATACAATATTAACAAGTATGTAAGATTTGAAATTTTAGACATTCTAAAGTTTCATCTCTTACAAGTTTATTGATCTCATCAGCAGACTAATGTCCAAGATTTGATGCCAGATCATTGTCAAATGATCTTCATCCTCCTATTGACCTTGTAAGGTTAATTTTCAGTATTAGAAATGTTAATGAACCATTCATTAATTTTCTAATTTAGTAGAGTCCTCAGATATCAGAATACTATCTGAAATATATCCATCATAACTCTTTATGATAGGTCTATTTCAGAATTCATGTTGATCTCCAACATTTAGAAATTAACTATGAGTATTTTCTAATATCTAAGTAGTAGAGATATTCTCCAAGACTAAGGGCTCTCCCACTGAAAATATAAAGTCTATATATCCAACAAAGATTGTTGCAACAATTGCATCAATATCCATGTGGATGACTACTAAACCTTAAGATCAACTTTTCTAGTCTTCTAAAACATATGCAACCAATTGCGAGTGTTTTTAGAAGAATGGAATACAATTATTAGACTTTTAATCTTATCTAATAAGAAAGTCAATTTCAGTAATTAAATGTAGATTATTCCGATGCACTATATGAGTCCTTCTCTAAGGATCTAGATAGACTTGATAGTCATACTATCAACACATCAGCTCATTGCAGTATTGGTATTCATCCAAGTATTTGGATGCCATATGTGTGGAAACCAGAGAAGTACAGTCAATTCTTTGACTTTTCTTCTAAATTTGGTCCGACTCATGCTTCCACTGCGCTCCTTCATCTATAAACAACTATTGCTTACGACAAAGGATCTCTTATGTTGAATTTAAAAGATTTCAATATATGAGAAATTCAACATTTATACATGCTTCATTCAATTCATACTTGCTTCATTAACATTTTCTGTTAATGAATCATTCATTAATTTTCTAATTTAGTAGAGTCCTCCATATATCAGAATACTATCTGAAATATATCCATCATAACTCTTTATGATAGGTCTATTCTAGAATTCATGTCTATCTCCATCATTTAGAAATAAACTATGAGTATTTTCTAATATCTAGGTAGTAGAGATATTCTCTAAGACTAAGGGCTCTCCCACTGAAAATATAAAGTCTATCTATCCAACAAAGATTGTTGCAACAATTGCATCAATATTCATGTGGATGACTATTAAACCTTAAGATCAACTTTTCTAGTCTTCTAAAACATATGCAACCAATTGCGAGTGTTATTAGAAGAATGGGATACAATTATTAGACTTTTAATCTTATCCAATAAGAAAGTCAATTTCAATGATTAAATGTACATTACTCCGATGCACTATCTGAGTCCTTCTCTAAGGATCTAGATAGACTTGATAGTCATACTATCAACACATCAGCTCATTGCAGTATTGGAAGTCATCCAAGTCTTTGGATGCCATATGTGTGGAAACCATAGAAGTACAGTCAATTATTTGACTTTTCTTCTAACTTGGGTCCAACCCATGCTTCCACTACGCTCCATCATCTATAAACAACCATTGCTTATGACAAAGGATCTCTTATGTTGAATTCAAAAGATTTCAATATATGAGAAATTCAACATTTATACATGCTTCATTCAATTCATACAATATGAATATTATGATGCTTCATGAATGACTAGAGTATAGATTGTATAATGATGACACTCATCATATCTACATACATCTTAACTTTTATAGACATAGGTTCAGGTAGGTACTCTAACATTTTGAATACATCATTTTTTATAGAGCCACCATTCTGCATGATGCAGTAAACCATGTCATTCATAATTAAATGTCGAGAGCACATATGTATGCCAGAACATCTTTCATAGATTTTATAAGGACTATTTGACAATTACGATCATCATCGACATGTCACTTCCAAAGTACATTCGATGAGAGATCAAGACTATAGAGATAAACAAACCCTAGGTTATTGTCTTATTGTCTATTTAATTTGCATTCCTCATTATTATGAGGGAACTTGCACATTGCAACCACATACAATATGTGTCCAATTGCAACTACAATATTTTGATCATGGATCCAATCCATAATATTTTACTGGTTATTATTGAGTATAGTATTGAGTGGGATTAATGAGGATTATATGAAATAAGAAATTTGCATAAATATATATATATACATTTTACTTTTATTTAGGAATTTTTATACCAAAGTTGTCTTGCCTTGTCAACATTGAAATCTCATTCCCTTAATCACTTTCAATGTAAGAGATATACTTACCATTATATCTCTAGCAAGATCTGGGAACTCCTTTCTTATCTTTGTCACATCCCAATAATATGAGAACATGTCACTCGGATAAAAAGCAGCGAGAACACATTCTGCCTTGCAAGTCCAACTAGCATTCTCAATTCGGTCTTTAACACCCGGGCACCACCCCTAAGGTGATGTTGACCCGTCATTAGTTGAACCAACCGTCAACAGGAATACAACTCGCTATGCACAATCTGATATCACCCCTATAATATGAGGACCCGATATTGGGGTCACTGCGCATACGTCCTTACTCTTTTGAGAAGTGAAGAGTCCGATTTAAATGGATTATAAGCAGGAGCTGTCACTTCGGACAGGCGTCTCCTACATACAATATCTGACGACGGAACCCTTTGCCTTGACGGGAGACCATGGATGTCACTTATATGATCCTCCACCTCATATTCAAATTTTAATTAATTATAATGAATCATATTCAAAACCAACTTAATGGTCTAGTGGTAGAACAGTGTGTCTACCACACAAAAGATCAGGGTTCAAATCCCACTCTTACTAGGCTTACGTTAGGTAGTCGACGGCCAGCGTTAAAAATTATCGAATCTTTCAACATGGATTTGAGCAAGAATCCATGTAGCCGACCCTACTTATAGTGGGAGAAGGCTTAGTACATATTTATAATGAATCATATTCATATAATTAATTCTTCCAAGGAAATACACATATATTCATAATAGAGTATTTTTAATTGGATACAATTCATTTAATCACATTAAATCAATTACCATTCCAATTCAATCAACAAACTTGATTGTTACTTGAATATATGGTATTATCTCAAAGTACACATTAATTCGAATTTTAATAATTAGAAAATACACCATGATTTGTCCAGTATTATTGAGTTCCTACACACTATCATGGACAGTACCGACAGGAGTGGGACAGACCGCACACGGTGTATCCTGCTACCCCAACGCTCCCCGACTAGACACCATATCCACCTCATGAAAGGATAATGCTAAATCGATCATTGTGTATTTGAGATGTTCATCGGTTCTTTAAACGAAATTATACCATATAGTAATAATTAAAATCATTTTGATTATAAGAAAATTAGCTAGACAAATTCCCAAATCTATTCAAGTAACATGTTTGTTGAAAGTGTATCAAGTAACCAATTGGTGATCTAGATCAAATCTAATCATTTATTGGTTGAGGCAATGCCATTTAAGGGAACAATTATCAATAAAATATTTCCCAAATATTATCCATAATTATTTCAGGAAAAAAATATTAATTTCACAAATTTCTTAAATGACTATCACAAGGTTCATGATTAGGATTGCAATTTTCAGCATTGACCCTCACTTACTAAAATTAGCATATCTCATTCATTTTAATTTCAAATTAGGCAAAATTAGTTTTTAAAGTGTGCTAACTTAATTTAAAACAAAGCCTATATGATAAACATGCATTTTCACGCGATTTAAAACAGTAATTAACTCCTTAATTACATCATTATTTGCCATCCATGGTCCATTAAAATGATCATATCTTGAGTTATCGAATTCAAAATCATGCAAACTCAAATCCTATGGTTTCCTTATTTAATGGAAATATTATTAAAGTGATAGTTTTGTGTTTAAACATTTTAAACAGGGCCGAAATATATCACAAAATAGGGTTGTGAAAATTGAAATGCAATAAAAAATTTCACGAACCCCTACGAGCCAAATCTTCTTAGATTAATGGATCGTATCCAAAACCCCATAACCTGGCTCTGATACCACTTGAAGGATATGGGGTAATCCACAAGCTCATCACGGAAGCGTGTGGATCGCATCGAATGCGATCCGGAGCGACTAGTCGTGCTAGTTGCTCGATGCCGCGTAAATTAAAAAAAATTTAAATGTGATGAAACCACATGATTCAAGAACCTTTCTCGGATTGTTTCATCTAAACTGAAGGATACATGAGGTTCCTTAAGCGCATCACAGAAGCGTTATGATCGTATCATATACGATCAAGAGCGACTAGTCATACTACTCCCTCGGTGTAGCGGAATTTTTTTAAAAATTAGATAACGAAATCACATGATCCATAAACCATTTATGAATCATTTCATCTAACCACATGGTAGATATAGGAATACCTGTTGTAGTGTGCTTGCGATCAAGCTTCTAAGAGAAGAAGCCTCCTGTCTCAAGTCAGACCTTCGAAGGAGACGCTTGCGAGCGTGGGGATGAGTCACGGGGATCTCGCAATCCAAGAAGTTATCCAAGCAAGGGAACTCATGATCTCGTCACACGAGATCGTATGTCTTCTTCACGAGCAAGAAGCACCAAAGAAGATGGAGTACTGAGAGTCATCAAAACACAACGCAAGGCGACAATGAGGGCCTTCTTCCTTCTAGGGTAGGGTGGACGACCACCCAAGAGAGAGGAGGAAGAGGGCACGAGAGAATGAGAGAGAGAGAGAGTTCGAAGAGCTAGGCATGCCTCTTCTTTTATAGGGTTTTGGAAGTCCATGGATCCCAATCCATAGACAACACACAATCAATGGATGAGATTTATTTGTGTTCCTTTCAACAGCTAGGATGTTGTTGGTAAAACACAACAACAAGTAATTTAATTTAAATCAATTAATATTGATAAATCAATATAATTAATCTCAAAATTAAATCACCTTTGACTAGAGATAGGATAATGAGAAGACCATGCTCCACTTCTAAATAAGGAGGGACGGCTACTCTTCTCCACATGGAGAGTTGTAGTCATCCTCTCTTTTTAGATAGGACTTGGTCAATCTCCTAATATATCATGAGATCTCATTATCTCAAGATATCTCCTATAACACTTGTCGAAAATAAATTTCAGAAAAAATAATTCCAAATTATCTTTTGGAGAATATCAATCAAGCCATTGAAAAAATTATGAATCTCATTCACAACCCAAAACTAAATGTAATTTTATTTTCAATTAATTATTCAATGTGAATCCCATTCACATTAACAATTAATCAACAAATATAAATCACACAAGTCTCTCTGTAATGTATATTATAAATCCTATTTACAATATACATGGATAATTGGATAGTGCTATCCACATTATCCATGTCCACATTAATTAAATCACATTTAATTACATTGGATACTCATTCTCATGCATTCAGATAATGTGAATCGAATTCACATTATTCATGATAATTAAATCACATTTAATTATCCATTTCTCAATGCTCATATATAATTCAACTTTGTAATTATTATTGAACTCTTTCAAGAATAATGCGCTTTCTCTGCAGATACTTGGAGATAAGGACAGGGCGATTGTATTGTTCCACATATAGTGACTTGGATATTGAGATCATATCTCAAATCCAGATCACACGTATTTCTCAGAGATGCTTGATTTAATCAAGGCTGCAAATCTAATCTTCTCATTGCATCTGAATCTCTTTAAGATCAATATCCAACACTTTGACCAAAATCAGATTGCTTCTCTACTGAGAGGAGTCACTAAAATCCAGATTGTTTCATCACTCCCTCGGAATGGAAGCATCATGGTTATACAATCGATTATTGATCACATTACCCTCAGGTATTCCGAATACCTGTACATCCTGTATACTGGAAGACTTATGATCAACCCGAAGATATAGAACAATTTTACACTGTCATCTTCAAGGTTTCATCAACAAGTTTCTCAATCTTGGTCACTGGGATTTGGTATTGATCATATGCTTTCCAAAAGCATATATCATACCTTCAAATTCGTGTCATGCTTCTAAAGAACGACGACCATGCATGGAATTTGATCGGTCCCAATACCTCATGAGTGAGCTCATCTCTTCCGGTTCAGAAGTGAACCTGTATGATCCCTTTGACAGATCGTATTACTCATATGCCCTTATATGCGCACTAGCTCGTCGGTGTATAGACCTTGGTTAGGTCATCAACCTATTGGTCTGCCAAATGTACATACTCAGACATATAGCAATACATCTGTCTCCGGTAAGAGGATGCGTTCCTATATCGCGACAACATACGATGTAAAACTTTGGTTATCTCGATCTTGTTAAGTCAACTCTTTGACCTAACTAATCTGACACCTCCAAATCTCTATTCCCATGTAGAGGACCTGCATCAAGAGGTCAGCTAGATATCAGCCAAAAGAGAAAGGATTGCCATCTCCTACTCAGGCTGGAGATCGTCTCTTAACAATTATTTGACGGTGTTTGATGAGTCCTCAATCTAACTCCTTAGATATTCATCCAAACACCAGCCTCTATGATTCAATTATTGAATTAACAGCTATATGATTATTAAGATGGCCATGGTACATAATCCTAATTGTACTAAGGGACCTATTATGCAAATTAGTTATTTTTCATTTTAGATCAGGGAATGATATTCGCAATAACATTTATTGCATAATGGCTCACTGTGGGCTCGCATGTCCAACAATCTCCCACTAGCCCAAAGAGCCATTAATAGGCTAATAATTTAAACCCTCACTAATGTGACAATCATAGGCTATTTAGGAAAATATCTAGGTAAGCTGATCAGTCACTCTATTCCCGAGAGACTACGCTAAGTCCTTTTATGGCACTTGCATATCCCCTTGTAACAGTGCACGCATCCAATGCAAATGTTTCATCTTATGCAATCAAAACTCAATCTTGTCAGTTATAGTGTCCTTGACGCTATAGCTTAATAGGTATTATAACCAGTATTTTCATAATCTTTATCAGAATACCCTTATTCCTGGAGATCTCTATCTCCTAAGGTATACATAGTTAAGACTTTTTATATCACTATCTATAAAGTCTTAAGTACTTGAAGATAAGACTTTGAGATCACTATCTCAAAAATCTTTTCGTCTTTGAAGATATTGTTACCAATGCAATCAAGTGTTTTATCTCATTAGTAGGATTAGTAACATTTACTACTCCCACTACATGGCAGATATCTAACTTTTGTACACATATAGCATACACTCGGCCTCTCGTAACTAATGCACAAGGGCAAGTAGTTCTAGCATTTACGTCTTCAACTCTTTGAGGTGCTATCTCTTTAGATAGGCTGGTACCATATCTTAAGGGAAGGAAGCTTTTCTTGGAATTTTCCAGAAAATGGAACATGTCCAAGGTGTACTACTAATGTGATAGTCCCAATACCCTCTTCTCTTTGCTTTTGAACATCTTTAGAACTAAGATCTAAGATGTATCCTTGAGATCATATCTCAAGGTATGGAATAGCTACATATAGCCTGATGAACACAATGGCACTCCCACTAAGCTTCACATGGTACATCAAGATTCTATCTAAAATCATAACATTTATAATTTCATCAAATCTTATGTTCCAACCATAAGAAGCTTATTCGAGTCCATAGATGGAGTTTCTGTAGCTTGCACATCTTGCTTTCCTCAACCATGAAGCCCTGGGGCTACTTCATGTGAATATCCTCGGAGAGATATTCGTGGAGGAACGTAATCTTGACTTCCATCTTGATGATGTCAAAGTCAAGTTGTGTAGCTTTAGTTAGCAATATACTGATTGGTTTAAGTAAGGTCATTGGAGAGAAAGTATCATCGCAAGCGATGTCTTCTATTCAGTGTGTAGCTCATAGCTACGAGCTGTGCTTTGAAGGTCTCTAGCTTCTCGTCAGGTTTCTTCTTTCTCTTGAAGATCCATTCACACCTTAACGGGTCTTACCCATATAGGTGGATCCTCGAGGGTCCATATACAACACTTGTATATGAAGTCTACTATAGACTTTATTTCTAACATCCATCTTTTCATGACATGATCTTCATAAGCTTCATCACATGAAGTTCGATCATTGTCAGATTTCTCTAACACAAGGAATTCATCCTCAAACTCATTTGAAGAGGTATTAGTGGTTCATCTTTAATTATCCTTTTAGTTTCCAATTTTAGGAGCCTCATTATCTTCTCATGATTAAATGAGTTCTTTCACTTTATTTTCATCTTGATTCTCAAGAGAGTCATCCTCTAAGCATCATATCCTTAGAGATGAGATCTTTTAATAATCTCAAGGTCATAAAGTAGGTATCCTATACCATCCTTCTGGTACTAGATTCGATCTTACTAGCATGGAACCTTATAAGGGTATATAATATAGTCTCTACCACACACACACACAGATATATATACCTGGAAACTAAGAGATAATTATGCTAAGATTAATCATTGATCAAATCATGTCACACATGATCAATTGTATCACCCTATAACTCTATTGAGTTTAGGTGCATTAAGGGGATTCATATCTCCATAAGGTATTCCTTTGAATTCATCTAATAGGTACAAGCTACCTAGGTTAGATCAAATTCATTTCATCTTCCTTCAAACTTTGGTTCTAAATCAAAAATTGTGAAATCTTTGAAAATTTCAAAGCTTTCTATGGTGAAGGGAAGAAATCTCATATCATAAATAATCATTAAGATATTACATATCATCAACGTTCATTATGATACAGATGGTCCACATACATTAGTATGTATGAGATCTTTAATACCTTGGCATCTTACACCATTCCTAGAGATGGGCACATTGGACAATTTTACTTTGAATACAATAATCAAAAGTATGTTAGATTTGAGATTTTAGACATTCTAAAGTTCATCTCTTACTAGTCTATTGATCTCATCAGCAGACTAATGTCCAAGGTCTGATGCCAGATCATTGTCAAATGATCTTTATCCTCCTATTGATCTTATAAGGTTTAATTTTCAGTATTTAGAAATGCTAATGAACCATTCATTAATTTTCTAATTTAGTAGAGTCCTCCATATATCAAAATACTATCTGAAATATATCAATCATAACTCTTTTTGATAGGTCGATTACAGAATTTATGTTTATTTCCAATATTTAGAAATAAACAATGAGTGTATTCTAATATCCAGGTCATAGAGACATTCTCTAAGACTAAGGGCTCTCCCACTTAAAATATGAAGTCTATTTATCCAATAGAGGTTGTTTCAACCATTGCATCAATATCCATGGATGATTATTAAACCTTAAGACCAAATTTCAATCTTCTAGTACATATGCAACTAATTGCAAGTGTTATTAGAAGAATGAGATGCAATTATTAGAATTTGATCTTATCAAATAAGAAAGTCAAATTCAATGATTATATATAGATGTAAATTATTTCGATGCACTATCGAAGTCCTTCTCTAAGGATTCTAGATAGACTTGATAGTAATACTATCAATACATCGGCTCATTTTAGTATTGGCATTCATCCAACTATAAATGTCATATGTGTATGGAAACCATAGAAGTACAGCCAACTCTTTGACTTTCCTTCTAACCTAGGTCCGACCCATGCTTCCACTGCGCTCCATTCATCTGTAAACAACCATTGCTTAAGACAAAGGATCTCTTATGTTGAATTCAAAAGATTTCAATATAAGAGTATTTCGACATTTATATATGCTTCATTTAATTCATACAATACGAACATTATAAAGCTTCATGAATTATTAGAGTATACATAGTAGGATGATGACACTCATCATATCTACGTTTAACTCTTAATATGTATTCAAACATTTTGAATGCATTATCTCTTATAGAGCTATCATTCTGCATGATGCAGTGGACCATGTCATTCATGATTAAATGTCAAGAGCATATATGTATGCCAGAACATCTTCTTAGATTTTATAAAGGATTAATTGACAATCACGATCATCATCGACATGTCACTTCCAAAGTACATTCGATGAGAGATCAAGACTATAGAGCCATACGAACTCTAGGGTTGTAGTCCTATTATCTATTTAATTGTCATTCCTCATTATTATGAGGAAACTTGCACATTGCAACCACATATATTATGTGTCCAACTGCAAGTACAATATCATGATCATGGATCCAATCCATGATATTTTACTGGTTATTAATGAGTATAGTACTGAGTGGGTTTAATGAGGATTATCTGAAATAAGAAATTTGCATAAATATATATATATATACACACACATTTTACTTTGATTTAGGAACTTTATATCAAAGTTGCCTTGCCTTGTCAATACTGAAAGTTCATTCCCTTAATCACTTTCAATGTAAGAGATATACTTACCAATATATTTCAAGCAAGGTCTAGGATCTCCTTTCTTATCCTTGTTACATCCCAATAATATGAGAACTTGTAACTCAGATAAAAAGAAGCGGGAACATATTCCATCTTGCAAGTCCAACTTGCATTCCCAATTCGATATTTAACACCCGGGCCCACCACCCCTGAGGTGATGTTGACCCGTTGTTAATTGAACCAACCATCAACAGGAATACAACTCGCTATGCGCAATCCAATATCGCCCCAATAATATGAGGACCCAATATTGGGGTCACTACGCATATGTCCTTACTCTTTCGAGAAGCGAAGAGCTCAATCCAAATGGATCGTATGCAGGAGCTGTCACTTCGAACATGCATCTCCAACATACAATATCTGGCAAGGAACCCTTCGCCTTGATGGGAGACCATGGATGTCAATTATGTGATCCTCCACTCCATATTCAAATTTTAATTATTTATCATGAATCATATTCATGCAATTAATTCTTCCAAGGGAAATACACATATATTCATAATAGAGTGTTTCAATTGGATGTAATTAATCTAATCTCATTAAATCATTTATCAATCCAATTCAATCATCAAACTTGATTGTTACTTGAATTAGTGGTATTATCTCAAGGTACGTATTATTCGAATTTTAATAATTATAAAATACACCATGATCTCTCAGGCATCATTCGTTCCATGCCTACTATTATGGCAAGTACCGGTGGGAGTGAGACATTCCACACACGGTGCAAGCTGCTACCCCAACGCTCCCCGACTAGAAACCATATCCGCCTCGGGAAAAAATAATGCCGAGCCAATAACTTTGTACTTGAGATAATCATTGGTTTTTCAACCGAAATTATATCATATAGTAATAATCAAAATTATTTTGATTATAAGGAAATTTGCTAGACAAATTTCCAAAACCTATTCAAGAAACAAGTTTGATGATAGCGTATCAAGTAACCAATTGGTGATCTAGATATAATCTAATCATTCATTAGTTAAGGCAATGACATTTAAGGGAATAATTATTGTTATAATATTTCTCAAATATTATCCAAATTTATTCCAGGAAATTAACCATTAATTTCACAATATTCTGAAATGGCAATCACAAGGTTCTGGATAAACATGCAATTTCCATCAGTGACCCTCACTAACAAAAAATAGCATATCTCATTCATTTTAAATCGAAATTAAGCAAAAATTATTTCCAGAGATTGATAATTTGATTTAAAACAAAAATCTGTGATAAATACACATTTCCAGATGTTTTAAAATAGTAATTAACATCTTAATTACGTCTCTAACTGCCATCCTCGAAACAGTGGACATATGGTCATTAAAACGATCATATCTTGAGCAAACGGAATCCAAATTACGCGAACTCAAATTTCACATTTTCCTTATTTAATGGGTAACATTATCTAAGTGATAAATTCATGTTTAAACATTTCAAACAGGGTCAAAAAATATCACAAGACATGGCTACGAAAATTGAAATGCTACGAGCCCAAATTTTCGTAGGTTCATAGATCATATCCAAGACCTCCGTCAACCTGGCTATGATAATACTTGAAGGATATGGAAGGATCCTTAAGTGCATCATAGAAGCGTGATGATCGTATCATATACGATCAAGAGCGACTAGTCATACTAGTTGCTCGGTGCAGCGGATTTTTTTTTAAAAATTAAACGACGAAACCACATGATTCATAAACCATTTATGAATCATTTCATCTAACCACATGGTAGATATAAGAATACATGTTGTAGCGTGGTTGCGATCGAGCTTCTAAGAGAAGAAGCCTCCTGACTCAAGTCCGACCTTCGGAGGAGACGCTTGCGAGCACGGGGATGAGTCGTGGGGATCTCGCAGTCTAAGAAGTTGTCCAAGCGAGGGAACTCCTGATCTCGTCACATGATATCATATGTCTTCTTCACGAGCGAGAAGTGCCAAAGAAGATGGAGTACCAAGAGTCGTCAAAACACAACGCACGTCGACAATGAGGGCCTTCTTCCTTCTAGGGTAGGGTGGACGACCACCCAAGAGAGAGGAGGAAGAGGGCACGACAGAATGAGAGAGAGAGAGAGAGAGTAGAGAGACTCCATCAAGTCGGTGTCCTTCGAAGATCTAGGCATGCCTCTTCTTATATAGGGTTTTGGGAGTCCATGGATCCCAATCCATGGATAACACACAATAAACGGATGAGATTGATTTGTGTTCCTTTCAACAACTAGGATGTTGTTGGTAAAACACAACAACAAGTGATTTAATTTAAATCAATTAATATTGACAAATAAATATAATTAATCTCAAATTAAATCACCTTTGACTAGAGATAGGATAATGAGAAGACCATGATCCACTCCTAAATAAGGGGGATGGCTACTCCTCTCCACATGGAGAGTTGTAGCCGTCCTCTCGTGTTAGATAGGACTTGGTCAATCTCCTAATATATCATGAGATGATATCTCATATAACTCTTGTCGAAAAAAATTTTAACAAAAAATAATTTTAAATTTTATTTTGGAGAATATCAATCAAGCAATTGAAAAAAATATGAATCTCATTCACAACCCAAAACTAAATATAATTATATTTTCAATTAATTATTCAATGTGAATACTATTCACATTAACAATTAATCAACAAATATAAACCACACAAGTCTCTATCTAATGTATATTATAAATCGTATTTACAAAATACATGGATAATTGGATAGTGCTATCCACATTATCCATATCCATATTAATTAAATCACATTTATTTACATTAAATACTCTTTCTCATGCATTTAGATAATGTGAATCGAATTCACATTATTCATAATAATTAAATCACATTTAATTAACCATTTCTCAATGCTTAGATATAATACAACCTTGGAATTATTCTTGAACTCATTCAAGAATAATACGCTTTCTCTGCAGATACTTGGATATAAGGAAAGGGCGATTGTATTTTTCCACGTATAGTGACTTGGATATTGAGATCATATCTCAAATCCAGATATCATGTATCTATCAGAGATGCTTGATTTAATCAAGGCCGCAAATCTAATCTTCTCATTGCATCTGAATCTCATTCAGATAAATGTCCAACACTTGGACCAAAATCAGATTGCTTATCTACTGAGAGGAGCCGCTAAAATCCAGACCCGTTTCATCACTCCCTCGGAATGGAAGCATCATGGTTATACAATCGATTATTGGTCACATCATCCTCAAGTATTCCTAATACATGTACATCCTGCATACTAGAATACCTGTGATCAACCCGAAGATATAGATCAATTTTACACTGTCATTTTTAGGGTTTCACCAACAAGTTTCTCAATCTTGGTCATTGGGATTTGGTATTGATCATATGCTTTCCAAAAGCATATATCATACCTTCAAATTCGTGTCATGCTTCTAAAGCACGATGACCATCCATGGAATTTGATCGGTCCCAATACCTCATGAGTGAGCTCATGTATTCCGGTTCAGAAGTGAACCTGTATGATCCCTTTGACAGATCGTATTACTCATATGCCCTTATATGCACACCAACTCACTGGTGTATATACCTTGGTTAAGTCATCAACCTATTGGTCTGCCAAATGTACATACTCAGACATATAACAATACATTTGTTTCCGGTCAGAGGATGCCTGCCTATATCGTGACAACATACGATGTAGGACTTTGGTTATCTCGATATCGTTAAGTCAACTCTTTGACCTAACTAATCTGACACCTCTGAATCTCTATTCCCATGCAGAGGACCTGCATCAAGAGGTCAGTCAGATATCAACCAAATGAGAAAGGATTGCCATAATCTACTCTGGTTGGAGATCATTTCTTAACAATCATTTGACGGTGTTTGATGAGTCCTCAATCTATCTCCTAAGATATTCATCCAAACACTAGCCTCTACGATTGAATTATTGAATCAACAGCTGTATGATATTAAGATGGCTATGGTACATAACCCTAATTGTACTAAGGGACCTATTATGCAAATTAGTTATTCTAATTTTAGATCTGGGAATGATATTCACAATAACATTTATTGCATAATGGCTCGCTGTAGGCTCGCATGTCCGACATAAAACACAATAGGTATAAGGTTTACCTCTTAAAGCATGGTTGTGATCTAGTCTCTAAAATAAGAGACCTCCTGTCTCAAGTCCGATCTAACGGAGGAGACGCTTGCGAGCACGTTGAAGACATGCGTCCTTTTAGCAATCCATGTTGATGATCCAAGTGGCGAGTCTTCCGGTCTCGTTACACAAGATCCGACGTCTTCTTCACGAGCGAGGCGCACCGAAGGAGACATAGATCTACGAGCAAGTGCTCCGACAGCGTAATGATGATGTTGTGTCAATGGCGACTCTCTTAATGGCTCCACGGTGGACGGCTATAAGGGAGGGAGGGAGAGAGGCACATGACGTGTAGAGAGAGAATGGAAGAGAGAGCATTCGTTGTTGTCATAACGTGTGCTTCGAAGAGCAAGGGGTGCCTCTTCTTATATAGGATTTTGGGAGTCCATCGATCTCAATCCATGGACAACACACAATCAATGGTTGAGATTGATTTGTGTTTCTTTCAATGGCTAAGATGTTGTTGTAATAATACACCAACAATTGATTTAATTTTGAATTAATTTATGTTGATAAATCAACATAATTAATCCCAATTTAAATCACTTTGACTAGAGAAGAGATAATTAGGAGACTAACCTCTTTCTCTACAAAAGGGGGGACGACTACAAATCATCTAATGAGATCTCATTATCTCATGATATCTTCAAGATTTACAACAACAATTCACAAAAATAATTCACAATTATCTTGTGAAAAACTTCAATCAAGAAAAAATGTAATTATATTTTCAATTAATCATCCGATGTGAATCCAATTGACATTAACAATTAATCAACAAATATAAATCACACAAGTCTCTCTCTAATGTATATTATAAATCGTATTTAAAATATACAAGGATAATTGGATAGTGCTATCCACATTATCCATATACATATTAATTAAATCACATTTAATTACATTGGATACTCATTCTCATGCATTCAGATAATGTGAATCGTATTCACATTATTCATGATAATTAAATCACATTTAATTATCCATTTCTCAATGCTCAGATATAATTCAACCTTGCAATTATTCTTGAACTCTTTCCAGAATAATGTGCTTTCTCCGTAGATACTTGGATATAAGGACAGGGCGATTGTATTGTTCCACGTATAGTGACTTAGATATTGAGATCATATCTCAAATCCATATCTCACGTATCTCTCAGAGATGCTTGATTTAATCAAGGCCACAAATCTAATCTTCTCATTGCATCTGAATCTCATTCAGATCAATGTCCAACACTTGGACCAAAATCAGATTACTTCTCTACTGAGAGGAGTCACTAAAATCCAGACCCGTTTCATCACTCCCTCGGAATGGAAGCATCATGGTTATACAATAGATTATTGATCACGTCACCCTCAAGTATTCCTAATACCTGTACATTCTACATACTGGAATATCAACATGAAGATATAGATCAATTTTACACTGTCATTTTCAGGGTTTCATCAACAAGTTTCTCAATCTTGGTCATTGGGATTTGGTATTGATCACATGCTTTCCAAAAGCATATATCATACCTTCAAATTCGTGTCATGCTTCTAAAGCACGATGACCATGCATGGAATTTGATCGGTCCAAATACCTCATGAGTGAGCTCATGTCTTCCGATTCAGAAGTGAACCTGTATGATTCCTTTGAGAGATCGTATTACTCATATGCCCTTATATGCATACCAGCCCACCGGTGTATAGACCTTGGTTAGGTCATCAACCTATTGGTCTGCCAAATGTACATACTCAGATATATAACAATACATTTGTCTCCGGTCAGAGGATGCCTGCCTATATCGCGACAACATATGATGTACGACTTTGGTTATCTCGATCTCGTTAAGTCAACTCTTTGACCTAACTAATCTGAAACCTCTGAATCTCTAATCCAATGCAGAGGACCAGCATCAAGAGGTCAGTCAGAAATCAGCCAAATGATAAAGGATTGCCATATCCTACTCTGGCTGGAGATCATTTCTTAACAATCATTTGACGGTGTTTGATGAGTCCTCAATCTAACTCCTAAGATATTCATCCAAACACTAGTCTCTATGATTCAATTATTGAATCAACAACTGTATGATTATTAAGATGGTTGTGGTACATAACCCTAATTGTACTAAGGGACCTATTATGCAAATTAGTTATTCTAATTTCAGATCTGGGAATGATATTCGCAATAACATTTATTGCATAATGGCTCGCTGTAGGCTCACATGTCCAACATAAACCACAATAGGTGTGAGGTTTACCTCTTGAAGCGTGGTTGTGATCTAGTCTCTAAAATAAGAGGCCTCCTATCTCAAGTCCGATCTAACGAAGGAGACGCTTGCGAGCACGTTGATAACACACGTCCTTCTTGCAATCCATGTTGATGATCCGAGTGGCGAATTTCTTGATCTCATCACACAAGATACGACGTCTTCTTCACGAGCAAGGCGCACCGAAGGAGACAGAGATCTACGAGCAAGTGCTCCGATAGCATAACGATGATGCTGTGGCAATGGCGACTCTCTCAATGGCTCCACGGTGGACGACTATAAGAGAGGGAGGGAGAGAGGCACATGCCATGTAGAGAGAGAGAAAGAGAGAGAATTCGTTGTTGTCATAAGCGTGTGCTTCTAAGAAAAAGGGGTGCCTCTTCTTATAAAGGGTTTTGGGAGTCCATGGATCTCAATCCATGGACAACACACAATCAATGGTTGAGATTGATTTGTGTTTCTTTCAATGGCTAAGATGTTGTTGTAAAAAACACGAACAATTGAATAATTTTGAATTAATTTATATTGATAAATCAACAAAATTAATCCCAATTTAAATCACTTTGACTAGAGAAGAGATAATGATAAGACTAACCTCTTTCTCTACAAAAGGGGGGACGGCTACAAATCATTTAATGAGATCTCATTATTACATGAGATCTCATTATCTCATGATATCTCTAAGATTTACAACAACAATTCACAAAAATATTTCACAATTATCTTGTGAAAAACTTCAATCAAGCCATTGAAATTATGTGAATCTCATTCACAACCCAAAATAAAATGTAATTATATTTTCAATTAATCATTCAATGTGAATCCGATTCACATTAATAATTAATCAACAAATATAAATTATAATATGATCTCTTTAATATATTATAAATCACATTTATAATATATCTGATTAATATGGATAGGGATATCCACATTATTCATATCTACGATAATTAAATCACATTTAATCATCTTGGATCTCTTTTCTCATGTGCTCAAATATGAATCACTTTCACATTATTCACATCTTTGATAATTAAATCACATTTAATTATCTCATATAACTCTTGTAATAATATGAATCAAGTTCATACTATTCATGATAATTAAATCATATTTAATTATCCATTTTCTCAATGCTCGGATACATATATCAACAATGAAATTATCCATGAACCCTTTCAACGATAATGCACTTTCTCCACGGATACTTGGAGATAAGGACAGGGTGATTGTATTGTTCCACGTATAGTGACTTGAATATTGAGATCACATCTCAAATCCAGATCTTTCGGACCTCCCATAGATGCTTGATTAAATCGAGACCGCAAATCTAATCTTCTCATTACATCTGAATCACATTCAGATCAAAGTCTAACATTTGGACTATGATCAGATTACTTCTCTATGAGAGGAGTCAATAAAATTCAAAATTTTTCATCACTCCCTCGGATTGGAAGCGTCATGGTTATACAATCGTTTATGATCAGATCATACTCAGGTATTCCTAATACATGTACATCCTACATACTGGAAAACGCAGAATAATCCCGAAGTTTTAGATATCTTTTAGGTTGTCTCCTTAAGGGTTTTATCATTAAGTTTCTCATTTGACTATTAGGAGTTGGCATCGATCATATACTTTCCAAAAGCATACATCATACCCTGGTGTTGATCATATACTTCCAAAAATATATATCAAACCTACAAATTCAGTCAAGCTTCCAAAGCGAAATGACCGTGCACGGAATTTGATTCTTCCCAATATATCATGAGTGAGCTCATGTCTTTCGGTTCAATATTGAACATGTATGATCCCTTTTAGAGATTGTATTACTCGTATGCCCTTATATGCACACCAGCGCATCGGTGTATAGACCTTGATTAGATCATCAACCGATACTCATACATATAGTAACACATATGTCTCCAATCAGAGGATGCGTGCCTATATCGTGACAGCCTACGACATAGGACTATGTTTATGTCAATCTCGTTAAGTCAACTCTTTGACCTTACTAATCTGACGTCCCTGAATCTCTATTCCCATCCAGAGGACCTGCATCAAGAGGTCGGTCAGATAGCAACCAAGTGAGAAAGTATTGTCATCTCCTACTCAGGCTGGAGATCCTCTCTTAACAATCATTTGACGGTACTTGATGAGTCCTCAATCTAACTCTCTAGATATTCGTCCAAGCACCAACCTATGATTCAGTAATTGAATCAACAACTGTATAATCATTAAGATGGCCATGGTAAATAACCCTAATTGTACTAAGGGACCTATTATGCAAATTAGTTGTTCTTCATTTTGATCACGGAATTATATTTTCAATAACCTCTATTGCATAATGGCTCGTCGTGGGTTCGCATGTCCAACAAATACACATGGCCTTTGTCCAGTCAGTTATCCATTGTGACATGAAAAATGCATCGCTATGTATCATAGACTTTAGAAATGCCCCCCCCCCACTCAGAAGTGAAGGATATGGTATAATCCTCAAGCGCATCACGGAAGCGTGAGCATCGTATCAAATACGACGTAGAACGACTAGTCGCACAAGTTGTTCTATGCAGCAGAATTTAAAAATTTTCATTTGATGAAACCACATGATCCAAGAATGATTCTCGGATCGTTTCGTCTAGGACCACATCAAGTATAAAGGAATACCTCTTGAAGTGTGGTCGATCGAGTCTCTACGAAAAGAGACCTCCTGTCTCAAGTCTGATCGTTGGAGAAGATGCTTGCGAGCGCGGGGATGAGTTGTGCCATCCTCGCAATCCAACAAGTTGATCCAAGCACGTTGAACTCCTGATCTCATTGTACGGGATCGAATACCTTCTTCACGAGCGTAGCACTTTAAATAATATGGAGAACTAAATAATGTCGAAGCGGTTGCGCGGTGGCAAAGTGACGAGGGATTCTCTCCAGAGAGTATGGTATACCACTAGAGTGCATGGTATGGCTCTCTATTTATAGGGTTTTGGGATCTTTGGATCACAATCCATGAAACACAAAAAATCAATGGATGAGATTGATTTATGTTCAATCCAATGGTCAAGATTGTTGTTGGTAAAAACCAACAACTAATAATCTAATTTTGATCAAATATATTTGATAAATCAAATACAATTCAATCCTAAATTAAATCAAGTAATCAAGGAGATAATCATGATGGAGATAATATCTCCCCATGAAACATGTGGACATCCGCCAATCCCATATAGGACTTGGTAGCCGTCCACATGTTTCCATGTGGAGGCAATCTCATGAAATCTCATGAGATTGCATATCTTCATGAAAATCTCCATTAATTTTCCAACAACTTTTGTTGTGATTTACTCTTCAAAAATAATTCATAATTAATTTTGAGAATATTGCAATCTTACCAATGGAACTTTGTGAATCACATTCACAATCCAAAATAAAAATATAATTTACATTTTCAATTAATTACACAATGTGTATCCAATACACATCAATAATTAATTAACAAATATAAATTATAATTAGCTCTCTCTAATACATTATAAATCACATTTATAATATATTATGAATAATTGGATGTTGCTATCCATATTATTCTTATCCATAATAATTAAATCACATTTAATTGTATTGGATAATGTCCACATACATCAAGATAATTAAATCACTTTAATTATCATTCTCTTAATACTCAGATATAATTCAACTATGGAATTATTATTGAACCCTTTCAAGAATAATGCAATTTCTCCACAGATACTTGGAGATAAGGACATGGCGATTGTATTGTTCCACGTATAGTGACTTGGATGTTGAGATCTCATCTCAAATCCAGATCTCACGGACCTCTCATAGATGCTTGATTAAATCAAGACCACAAATCTAATCTTCTTATTGAATCTGAATCTCATTCAGATCAATGTCCAACACTTGGACTAAGATTAGGTTACTTCTCTACTGAGAGGAGTCACTAAAATCCAAATCTGTTTCATTACTCCCTTGAAATGGAAGCGTCACGGTTATACAATCGTTTATGATCAAATCACCCTCAGGTATTCCCAACACATGTACATCTTGCATATTGGAAGACCTATGATCATCCTGAAGATATAGATCAATTTTACACTTTAAACATTCTGGGTTTGATCACCAAGTTTCTCAATCTTGGTCATTGGGAATTGATATAGATCATATACTTTCCCAAAGCATATATCTTACCTTCAAATTCATGTCATGCTTCCAAAGCACGATGACCATGCATGGAATTTGATCGGTCCCAATATCTCATGAGTGCGCTCATGTCTCCCGGTTCACATGTGAACCTGTATAATCCCTTTGAGAGATTGTATTATTCATATGCCCTTACATGCACACCAGCTCGCTGGTGTATAGACCTTGGTTAGGTCATCAACCTATTGGTCTACCAAATGTACACACTCAGACATATAGTAACACATCTATCTCTGGTCAGAGGATGTGTGCCTATGTTGTGACAGTATTCAACATTGGTCTTTGGTTATCTCTATTTCGTTAAGTCAACCCTTTGACTCAACTAATCAGATACCCCCGAATCTCTATTCCCATGCAGAGGACCTACATCAAGAAGTCGGTCAGATATCAGCCTAAATGAGAAAGGATTGCCATCTCCTACTCAGGCTGGAGATCATCTCTCAACAATCATTTAACGGTGCTTGATGTGTCCTCAATCTAACTCTTTAGATGTTCATCAAGCACCAGCCTCTATGATTCAATATTTGAATCAACAGCTATATGATCATCAAGATGGCCATGGTACATAACCCTAATTTTACTAAGGGACCTATTATGCAAATTAGGTATTCTTTATTTCATATCAGAGAATGATATTTGCAAGAACATTTATTGCATAATGGCTCGCTGTGGGCTCGCATGTCCAACAATCTACCACTAGCCCAAAGAGCCATTAATGGGCTAGTCATTTAAACCCGCACTCATGTGACAATCATAGGCTATTTAGAAAATAGCTACGTAAGCTAATCCGTCACTCTGTTCCCAAGAGACTTTGCCAAGTCCTTTTACGACACTTGCATATACCAAGGTAACAGTTTCCACATCCAATGCGAAGGTTGCATATATGCAGTCAATACTCATTTTTTTTTGCTGTAGTGTCCTTGACACTACAGCATAATAATTATCATAACCATTTTTTCCATTATCCTTATCAGAATACCCTTATTTCTGGAGATCTCCAACTCCTAAGGTATCAACAGTTAAGAACTTTTAGATCACTATCTATAAAGTCACTATCTATAAAGTCGTCATTTCTTAAAGATAAGACTTTGAGATCACTATCTCAAAGTCTTATCCTATATGAAGATATTGTTATTACACAATCAAGTATTTTATCACCATAGTAGGATTAGTAACAGTTTACTACTCCCACTGCATGGTAGACATCTGGCTTTTGTACATATCTAGCATACACCCAACTTCTCAGAACTGATGCACAAGGGCTAGCAGTTTTAGCATTCACATCCTCAACTCTTTGAGGTGCTATCCCTTTAGATAGGTCAGTACCATATCTTAAGGAAAGGAAGCCTTCCTTGGGATTTTCCAAGAATGGGACATGACCAAGGTGTACTATAAATGTGATAGTCTCACTATCTTCTTCTCTTTGCTTCTGAACAACTTTAGAACTAAGATCTAAGAGGTATCCTTGAGATCATATCTCAACATATGGAATAGCCAGTCTATAAAACACTTATTATCATCCTTATATCATTCTAAATTATTAGGATATTATCTACATTTAGCACGATGAATACAATGGCACTCCCACTAAGCTTCACATGGTTCATCAAGATTCTATCTGAAATCATAACATTTATAATTTCATTAAATCTTATGTTCCAACTACAAGAAGCTTATTTGAGTCCATAGATGGAGTTCTTTAGCTTGCACACCTTGCTTTCCTCAACCATGAAGCCTTGGGGCTACTTCATGTGAATATCCTCAGTGAGATATTCATAGAGGAATGCAATCTTAATTTCCATCTTGAAGATGTCAAAGTCAATTTGTTTTGTTATAGTCAGCAATAATCTGATGAGTTTGAGCATGGTCACTGAAGAGCAAGTCTCATCGCAAGTGATGTCTTCTCTTCGGTGTGTAGCTCATGGCTACGGGCCGTGCTTTGAAGGTCCCTACCTTCTCATTAGGTTCCCTCTTTCTATTGAAGATCCATTTACACTGTAATGGGTCTAACCCTTATAGGTGGATCCTCGAGGGTCCATATACAACACTTGTATATGAAGTCTACATTAGACTTTTATTGTTAACTTCCATCCTTACATGTCATGATCCTCAGGAGCTTCATCACATGAAGCCTGATCATTTTCAGACTTAACTGACACATAGAATACATCCTCAAACTCATTTGAAGAGGTATTAGTGTTTCATCTTTGATTGTCCCTTTAGTTTCCAACTTCAGGAGCCTCATTATCTTCTCAATATTCAATGAGTTCCTTTACTTCATTTTCATCTTGATTCTCAGAGTCTTATCCTCTAAGAATAGCATTCTCATAGATGAGATCTTTTAAGAATCTCAAGGTCATAAAGTAGGTATGCAATACCATCCTTTATTTTCCTAATGAAGTAACACTTTCAAGTGCTAAATTCCAGCTTACTTGCTTGGAACCTTATTAAGGGCATATATTGTAGTCTCTATTACATATACATATACCTTGGAAACTAGGAGATAATTATGTTAAGATTCATCATTGATCATATCATGTCATACATGATCCAATTGTATCTCCCTATTGAGTTTAGGTTTATTAGGAGGAGTGAGATTGAAATAATATTCATATCTCTATAAGGAATTCCATGCATTCATCTAATAGGTATGGACCACCTAGATTAGATCAAATTCATTTAATCTTCCTTCAAACTTTGGTTCTAAACCAAAATTGTGAAATTTTTGAACATTTCAAGGATTTCTAAGTGAAGAGAAGAAATCTCATATCACAAATAATCATCAATAGATATACATATCCATAATGTTTGTTCTGATATATATGATTCACATACATCAATGTGTATGAGATCTTGAATACCTTGACATCTTATACTATTCCCAAGGAAGGGTATATTGGACATTTTTACTTTTGAGTACAATATTCAAAAGTATGTAAGATTTGAACCTTTAGACAATCTAAAGCTTCATATCTTACTAGTCTATTGATCACATCAACAGACAAATGTCCAAGGCTTGATGTCAGATCATTGTCAAATGATCTTCATTCTCCTATTGTTCTTTTAAGGTTTAATTTCAATATTAGAAATATTAATGAACCATTCATTAATTTTCTAATTCATTAGAGTCTACTAGATTTTAGATTACTATCTGAAATATCTCTATCATAACTCTTTATGATAGGTCTATTCCAGAATTCATGTTTATTCCCAACATTTAGAAATAAACAATGAGTGTATTCTAATATCCAGGTCATAAAGATATTCTCTAAGACTAATGGCTCTCCCACTGAAATTAGGAAGTCTATTTATCCAATAGAGGATCTTGTAACAATTGCATTGACATCCATGTTGATGACTATTAAACCTTTAAAATCAAATTTTATAGTCTTCTAATACATATGCAACCGATTGCAAGTGTTATTAGAAGATTGAGATACAATTATTAGACTTCATCTTATCAAATAGGAAAGCTAAATTAAATGATTATATGTAGATTATTCTGATACACTATCTGAGTCTTTCTCTAAGGATTCTAGGTAGACTTGATAGTCATACTATCAACACATCAGCCTTTTACAGTATTGTCACTCATCCAACTCTTTGGATGTCATATGAAAGTCATAGAAGTATAGTCAACTCTTTGATTTTCCTTCTCACATGGGTCAGACCCACGCTTCCATTGCACTCCCTTCATCTATAAACAACCATTGCTTTAGACGAAGGATCTCTAATGGTGAATTCAAAAGATTTCAATATAAGAGCATTTCAACATTTGTACATGCTTCATTCAATTCATACAATATGAATATTCGGAAGCTTCATGAATGACTAGAGTATATATAGTAGAATGATGACACTCATCGTATCTACATCCATCTAAAATCTTAAAAAATGGTTCAGGCAGGTAGTCAAACAATTTTGAATACATCATATCTTATATAACTACCATTCTGCATGATGCAGAAAACCATGTCATTCATGATTAAATGTAGAGAGCACATATGTATGCCAGAACATCTTCTTAGAATTTTATAAGGATTATTTGATAATTACGATCATCATCGACATGCCACTTCCAAAGTACATTCGATGAGAGATTAAGACTATAGAGACATACAAACCTTAGGGTTGTAGTCCTATTGTCTATTTAATTGTCACTCCTCAATATTATGAGGAAACTTGCACATTGCAACCACATACAATATGTGTCCAACTGCAAGTACAATATCTTAATCATGGATCCAATCCATGATATTTTACTGGTTATTTTGAGTATAATATTGAGTGGGTTTAATGAAGAATTATCTGAAATAAGAAATCTGCATAAGTGTATATATTTATACATATTTTACTTCAATTTAGGAATTTTATATCAAAGTTATCTTGCCTTGTCAACAATGAAAGTTCATTCCCTTAATCATTTTCAATGTAAGAGATATACTTACCAATATATCTCGAGCAAGATCTGGGATCTCCTTCCTTATCTTTGTCACATCCCAATAATATGAGAACCTGTAACTCGGATAAAAAGAAGCGAGAACACATTCCGCCTTGCAAGTCCAACTTGCATCTCCCAATTCGGTCTTTAACACCCGGGCCCACCACCCCGAAGGTGATGTTGACCCGTCATTAATTGAACCAACCGTCAATAGGAATACAACTCGCTATGTGCAATCCAATATCGCCCCAATAATATGAAGATCTGATATTGGGGTCACTACGCATACGTCCTTAATCTTTTGAGAAGCGACGAGCCCGATGCAAATGGATCGTATGCAGGAGCTGTTGCTTCGGAGAGGCGTCTCTTACATATAATATCTGGCGACGGAACCCTTCGCCTTGATGGGAGACCATGGATGTCACTTATGTGATCCCCCACCTCATATTCAAATTTTAATTAATTATTATAAATCATATTCATATAATTAATTCATCCAAGGGAAATACACATCTATTCATAATAGATTATTTTTAATTGGATATAGTTAACTTAATCACATTAAATTAATTTTCAATCCAATTCAATCAACAGACTTGATTGTTTTTACTTGAATACATATATGGTATTATCTCAAAGTAGGTATTAATTCGAATTTTAATAATTAGAAATATACATCTTTATTTCTCCGACATTATCGAGTCCCTAACCCAATGCTTCCCGACTAGACACCATATCCACCTCAGGAAAGGATAATGCCAAATAGTTCAATTTTTACTTGAGATGATCATCGGTTCTTCAACCGAAATTATACCATATAGTAATAATCAAAACATTTTTTATTATAAGGAAATTTGCTAGACAAATTCCCAATCCTATTCAAGCAAGGAGTTTGATGATTGTCCAATTATGATCTAGATCAAATCTAATCAATTTATTGGTTGAGGCCATGTCAATTAAGGAAATAATTATTATTATATATTTCTCAAATATTTCCATAATTATTTCATGAAATTGACAATTAAATTCACTAATTGACAATCACATGGTTCTTGATTAGGAATGTCATTTCAGTAGTGACCCCTACTTACTAAAATTAACATGTCTCAATCAACTTAAATCCAAATTAGTCAAAATCAATTTTTAAAGATTTCTAATTTGATTTAGGAAAGAACATAAGTGATATTTTACGCATTTCGAGGTGGATCAAAATAGTAATTAACTCATTAATCATGTTAAAATTCACAGTTCCTGCAACAGTGAATACATGTTCATTAAAACAACCATATCTCGAGCAAACAGAATCCAAATTACATAAACTCAGATCCTATGGTTTTCTTATTTAATGGGGAACAAAATTCAAGTGATTAATTCGTGTTTAAATATTTTAAACAGGGCCTAATTTATTCACTAAACAGATGTGCGAAAATCAAATGCGACAAAAAACTTTTGCATCCTTAACGAACCCAAGTTGTCCTAGCTTTACGGATCGTATCCAAAACTTTTCGACCTAAGATCTGATACCATTTGAAGGATATGGTATAATTCTCAAGCACATCATGGAAGCGTGAGTATCGTATCGAATAAGACGTAGAACGACTAGTCGCACTAGTTGTTCTATGCAGCGGAATTTAAAAATTTTCATGCGATGAAATCACATGATCCAAGAACGATTCTCAGATCATTTCATATAGAACCACATCAAGTATAAAGGAATACCTCTTGAAGCGTGGTTGATCGAGTCTCTACGAAAAGAGACCTCCTGTCTCAAGTCTGATCGTTGGAGAAGAGACTTGCGAGCGCGTGGATGATCACGTGATCCTCGCAATCCAACAAGTTGATCCAAGCACGGTGAACTCCTGATCTCGTCGTACGAGATCGAACAGCTTCTTCACGAGCGTATCACTCCAAAGAAGATGTAGAACCGAAGAGCATCAAAGCGGCAGTGCAGTGGTGAAGCGACGACGACTTCTCTCCTCTAGGGTATGGTGGACGGCCACCAAGAAGGAGAGAAGAGAGTTGACATGTAGAATGAGAGAAAGAGAGAGAAGAGAGAGTTGTATCTCAATTGCATAACCCTAGATAGCATGGTATGCCTCTCTATTTATAGGATTTTGGGATCCATCGATCACAATCCATGGGACACATAAAATCAAAGGATGAGATTGATTTATGTTCAATCCAATGGTCAAGATTGTTGTTGGTAAAAACGAACAACTAATAATCTAATTTAGATAAAATATATTTGATAAATCAAATACAATTCAATACTAAATTAAATCAAGCAATTAAGGAGATAATCATGATGGAGATAATATCTCCCCATGAAACATGGTGGACGACCACCAATTCCATATAGGACTTGGTAGCCGTACACATGTTTCCATGTGGAGGCACTCTCATGAAATCTCATGAGATTGCAAATCTTCATGAAAATCTCCATTAATTTTCCAACAACTTTTGTTGTGATTTATTCTTCAAAAATAATTCATAATTAATTTTGAGAATATTGCAATCTTACCGTTGGAACTTTGTGAATCACATTCACAACCCAAAACAAAAATATAATTTACATTTTCAATTAATTACATAATGTGTATCCAATACACATCAATAATTAATTAACAAATATAAATTATAATTAGCTCTCTTTAATACATTGTAAATTACATTTATAATATATTATGAATAATTGGATATTACTATCTATAATTTTCTTATCCATAATAATTAAATCACATTTATTATATTGGATAATTTCCACATACATCAAGATAATTAAATCACATTTAATTATCATTCTCTTAATGCTCAGATATAATTCAACTATGGAATTATTCTTGAATCCCTTCAAGAATAATGCGATTTCTATGAGAATACTTGGAGATAAGGATATGGCGATTGTATTGTTCCACGTATAGTGACATGGATGTTGAGATCTCATCTCAAATCCATATCTCACAGACCTCTCATAGATGTTTGATTAAATCACGACTGCAAATCTAATCTTCTCATTGAATCTGAATCTCATTCAAATCAATGTACAACACTTGGACTAAGATTAGGTTACTTCTCTACTGAGAGGAGTCACTAAAATCCAAACATGTTTCATCACTCCCTTGGAATGGAAGTGTCATGGTTATACAATCGTTTACGATCGAATCACCCTCATGTATTCCTAACACCTGTACATCCTGCATACTGGAAGACCTATGATCATCCTGAAGATATAGATCAATTTTACACTGTCATCTTCCGGGTTTGATCACCATGTTTCTCAATCTTGGTCATTGGGAATTGGTATAGATCATATGCTTTCCCAAAGCATATATCTTACCTTTAAATTCATGTCATGCTTCCAAAGCACGACGACCATGCATGGAATTTGATCGGTCCCAATACCTCATGAGTGAGCTCATGTCTCCCGGTTTACATGTGAACATGTATGATCGCTTTGAGAGATCATATTGCTCATATGCCCTTACATGCACACTAGCCCGCCGGTGTATAGACATTGGTTAGGTCATCAACCTATTGGTCTGCCAAATGTACATACTCAGATATATAGTAACACATCTGTCTCTGGTCAGAGGATGTGTGCCTATGTTGTGACAGTATTCAACATAGGTCTTTGGTTATCTCAATCTCGTTAAGCCAACCCTTTGACTCAACTAATCTGACACCTCCGAATCTCTATTCCCATGTAGAGGACCTACATCAAGAAGTCGGTCATATATCAGCCTAAATGAGAAAGGATTGCCATCTCCTACTCAGGCTGGAGATAATCTCTCAACAATCATTTGACGGTGCTTGATGAGTCCACAATCTAACTCTTTAGATGTTCATCAATCACCAGCCTCTGTGATTCAATATATGAATCAACAGTTGTATGATCATCAAGATGGCCATGGTACATAACCCTAATTGTACTAAGGGACCTATTATGCAAATTAGTTATTCTTCATTTCAGATCAGGGAATGATATTTGCAATAACATTTATTGCATAATGGCTCGTCGTTGGCTCGCATGTCCAACATGAAGGCCACCATCATTTCTGATGTGAAGGTATGTTCTATTAAATGAATCATTTTAAACATTTCTGATATGAAGGTATGAGTTATCTACATTGTTGAATGTTATAGAGAATATTTTTAACTAGAGTGACGATCTCGAACTCTAGGAAGGGATATTGGATTGAGTAGCGAAGCTACATCACGATACTCGAATGAGGGGAAAGAAAGTCAGTACTTCTTGTCAGTTGATGATTTAGTTTATATTTGGTATTTAACCTTATTTGAAATATGTTAAAGTAATATGACCTATTCGCAATGGCGATTGAAGCATTAGCCAATCCACTCCCAGATTGGCATCCAACTGAATGAGAAGTGGTCATCCAATATTGGGAGAGTGAAGAGTTCAAGGTGAGATGCATGGACAACATGATATGCTTTCTTACTTGTAAAATTATCTATGTTTATCGTGTTGGTATGATCTCCTTAATTGTAAGATTATTCAGTGAAAAATAAAGGAAATATGAGTAAAGCATCGTGTCCTACTCATACCTTGGGAAGGACAAGTCTAGACAACCTGAAACACATGCATGTAAATTATATATTCTAACATGCTTACATAATAAGGATGAATTGATATGAATATGGTCGTTATATACTTGTATAGGCCATGACAGGGAACGAGATGTGTCGTGCTAAGATCTTTGAGATGACTCTATAGTCCACAGATAAGGAGGTGAATACATGCTTCATTGATGAGACCTACGTCGAAGCCCATGTAAGTTATCATTGATATATTAGGTGAATTTAATCAATTTATTCATTTGTTAAAACTCTATGTGTGTGTGTATATCTAATATAGCCATAATGTTAATGTCTGTAGGGACGAAAGACAGTGTTCATCAACAACCAACCACATTCGGATAAAGGCTCTTTAAACTCAGCATCTGAGCGAGGAGGCATTTTTCCACATCATCCTTCCATCATTGCAACATACTGTATGAGTCCTAATGGGTAGCACCGCTGCCACCAAATTGAGCTACTATGGACGAGGCTGTGGTCCATCGCAGACGGAGTTCGCCAGCTAATGCAAAGTATAAGAGATGCGGAACGACCTCTTAAGGTCAAACGAGAGGGAAGATCAGCTGCGAGAGACCGTGTAATAGAATACCCAGACTATGCAGCAGAATGCACAAACGATGCATGAAATGTACATATTGATTGCTGAGTTATATAGGAGAGGCAACTGTAGTTCGGCTCCAACCTTTCCACGCCAAGACACTTATGACGACCCGCCCCATACCGGGGCTTAGGATTTATGTTGTTCATTGTATTAGTGTAGTATGCCTATATTGGGATTATATATGAATGTACCTATATATATGTTGTATGTAACATCGATTTTGATCTTTAGTGTTTGTTATGAAATATATTTGAAATTATGGTTGTGAGCCATGGAGCTCTTTAGTGCTGCACGGGCATTTTAGCCCTCCATATATTGCATTTATAGGTGAGTTTAAGTGGAAAACAACACCTGCTAGCACCTGCTATTTTTTTTACCGTCCCTCCATATGCGGCAGTCGGAATGACTGTCGCATATAATACATCAATCATATGTACGATGGCTATAATGCTCGTCGTTTATATAGAGACTATATACGACAGTCATTGAACCATCGTATATACCTTGACCATTTTGTGACGACTTTTATCTATGCAACGGCCATCCTTTACGGAGGTCAGCTAGAACCACCACAAATATTATATACGATGACAAACTTTACATCGCCATAGTCGCGACGGGAAGGAGGTATTACGGCGGCTCATGACTACCACAAATAAGCTTATTTCCAGTAGAATTGAGATTGACAATATTAGGATACACTTCTTATGGAATGGTACCAATGAGGAGAAAAATGGGAAAATATTCATTTGTCCTAGATCCAATGATGGATGTAGCACTCATAATTTAGAATTCTTTAATTGTTCAGTGCTCTCTAAATGATGTATCAAATCCTAGAAATCTATATAACTCTAATTTCAAAAATTGTTCGAGGAAGAAACCACAACACCCTACCTAATCCTATTTTTGAAACCATTAAATCCTTTTGACCCATCTTGTTAGCACTTTATCAAAGTTGGGTCAACGACCATAAGAATCATATCCTCTAGTTGCATCAGTTTCGGTGTCTAAATCTCTCCTCTTGCTTGACAGCCTTAGTGGGGACCCTCAGCTTCGCAAACTCTTTCCCACCTTATGGGAGTGCAGTATCAACAAGTGCATTACCCTTTCCAAAGACTATTCGACGATTTACGCCAAAAATTTGGCTGAAAAACTCTCACTCGCAGGTCAAATCTACGCTGAGACATAGCGAAGCTAAAAGAACTTCGTGCTAACGATCACCTCTATTCAAGCTCCATTAACACTTTATCCCTACACGGTAGGGCGATCACTTCTAGATTCTCCAATAACATAAATAACCTTCTAACCTACGGTCAAAACTTAACTTTAAATTCTGACTAAAATCACTGCACATTAGAGTCTCACTCTTATTATGGTCACATAGCCACAATAAACTCATGGCACAAGATAAACCCTTGATCCCGGACATCTCAACATCTAATGGATTTCCACTGTGGCTGGCGGACACTAAAATAATCCCCCACCTGTACCGTTACGGTCCCTTTACTGCTAGAATTTTTGCCTTAACATTTCAAATTTTATTGGGAACATTGGAGATTTTATTTAATATCATTATTCATATCTGTATTCCTCATCCCATTAGCATATACTACCAAACAAGCATCAATATAGTGGTTGATCTGGAGGGAGCATTTTCTAGGATGTACGAGGATACTTCTCACCACCCGCATGTAGATTGCAAAAGATGCCCTTTTCATTTTGAATTGTTCGATCTAACACATATGGAGTGTCTGATATTACCCTCATCATGTTTGGTTTATGGCAATTACTTGAAAACTTTTTATTACTGTTCATATGTTGTATCCAAGAAATCGTCGGCTCTCTGAGCCCTCACCGCCCCACATGACACTAGCTTGCTGCCAAAAAGTGATGCCGCTGCCCTCTGCACACGACACCAGCACTTGCCGTCCTCTCTGCTATAAGACCTCCCTTTGGTTCTGTCTTTTGGTTATGACTAGTGTTAGTTCTTTGATCTATTAACATTATCTTCTTTTTGACACCTGAGTGGCATTCTTCGATTTTACTAAATCTCCTTTAGTACAATGTCCAAGGCCTGAAATCTCCTTTAGTGCGGCCTTCTGTGTTGTTATTTTTGCTGTTGAACAACTATGTGTTAGAGCTTCTTTTGATGAATAGATTCTGATCATTTATCCAAAAAAATCACTTATGATTTAGGGATTTTTACTTGGCAGATCCTATAAATTTTGCCAATTGCCTCTATGATCTTTTATGCAACGTAATTACCCCATCGACCCTGTAAATTACCCCAAGAACCCTTACAGGCTTCAAACAGATTACCCGGAAGGTTCATAGGATAAGAGTTGGCAAGTTTACGGGGCTAAGAAAGGAATTAAATTATTTTAAAAGTCGTGAAGGTAATTGGCAATGTTTATAGGGTCTACCGGGTAAAAATCTCTATAAGATTTATCAATTAAACAAAATTACAGGCCTATGAATTTGAAGAAAAAACAAGATCGAGTAGGCAATGATCCAGGAAGCATACACATTTCCCTTGGCCCTGGGTGTTAGAGCTCCGTTTCATGTCATCTACGGTAGGCAATGATCAGAGGACTGTCAACATTGGAGTTGGTAATCGAATGTTTTTATTTATTTATATAAAATAATTATCTAATGAAGGTATATTATAAATTGGGGGCATTTATGTAAAATTGTAAATGCTATAATTATTTAAAAAATTACATTTTCAAAGTCTTTCCCAACAATAGTTTCTTCAACATAGTCATATATGGGATTAAAAAAAGGTAGGTGTATGCGTAGGTTATAAAATTGGTACAAGAAGCACAACGATTTGCAAGACTTCACTACAACCAAATCGTTCAAGGAAACCAATAACTTATTACTTGTTGGCATACTTTGCCTGGTTAAATATATAACAATGGATATTACTCATTATTTGCTTCTTTAAATTGACAACTAATATTGTATTCGTTACTATATTTCTTGTAACGAACCATATAAAAATGATTATTCGATGATTTTTTATTATAGTCGTTAAATTTAACAATGATTAATACAAAATTTAACGAATAACTTGACGGAAAAATATATGTTATATGAACTGTTAATAATAAATATGACACCGTTGTCATTTACAAGAACAAAAGATAATTTGACAACGAATAACATTCATTTTTATATCTTCTACATCAAACTATATTGCAACACATTCAAATTATTTATTGCCTTTGCTCAAATTTATTGCAGGGCTTGTTATCTTCAATAACATTTTGAGAGTCAACTTAATGGATTCTAATTAGAATGTTTAATAGTTGGGATAATTAAGTTCAAAGCATAATAAAAGCATTTGTGTGAGACAACATTAGGCCAAAGCCAAGCTGTTAACATCAAATATTTGGACGATTGCGTGATTCCTTGTCTCAATTATGTTGTCAACTGAAATTAGGTAGGTTTGAACCATCAAAAGAACGATGATTGAAACGCTCCAAAATAAATATACGGATATTTCGTCATTGATTGGGATGGGAAATAAAATCGCGGATCCCGACAAATTACGAATTCCCTGTGATGCATTTCCATGCGACTCGTTTGGTTCTAATGTTAGTCTCGTATAACCTGGTTTAACTCCCTTCATTCTTTGGTTGAAATTAATTAACTCCGCAGTTTCTTTCTTATAATATTTTTTAACTACGTACAAATAAAAAATTTAACATAAAAATATATTATAATCATAAAAAATTAATATAAAACATAATCAATGTGATATCACATCACATTTATCTTTCAAACCCATGCCAACGCTCTTAACCATCTAAATAGTTGCTATTCACATGAGTTTACTCCAATCCAACTAAATTACCACACATACCCCTAAAATTCATGTATCAGTAATATTCGCAATGATGCAACCTATATAGGAAACCAAAGCTTCGAAGTTTGATTTGATATAAAGCGTCAAAAGTTATATGTTACCTAAAATAGAATATGCATTAATATAAGTTACGGATTTCTGATTTCATTAGTACACGTTGAATTTTCCATGATAGCGAATTATATGTAGAAATCTAAATAGTTAACCATTATATGCCATAAGATTGTATTGATTTCCTTCCATCTTTGAGCATTAACAATTACGGAAACCGTTAATTGTTGACAATTTCGACCTTTAAAGATCATCAGTTTTACAAATGTTGCCATTAGTGTAGAGAATCTTCCCTTTGGTTGAGGAGAACTTGCGATGACACCTCAGTAATCGCTATGGAAGGAATTGTCCTCGACGAGGGAGTTAGGAGGACACATCGATTATCTATATATGGTGGTAATCTAGCCTGGACTCCTTCCAAACAAGAGGACATGTCTTTCACTTTTGTCCTAATTCGCATAGCCTTAAGTGATAATTACCTTCAAGATAAATCGTAACAAACACCTCTCTCTAAGCCATGCAGGCTATAACCACTAAACACCTCACCCCCTCCTCATGCTAGAGTCCATATCCGACTGAGTCCAGCTAACATTGTCTCCTATCTTGCTCAAGTGGGTATTCAAGGTTATGTTATCAGGACCATCGCTAGGAGGCCAGCAAGGGGCAGAGTGTGAAGTCAAACCACTCCTTGAAAGTGGCATGATGTTTAGGGAGCCCAGACGGCTGTGAATCGATGTAGATGTTCTTAAAATCTGTGTTAAGAGAGGTTGTAACCTCCAATGCAGTCGAGAGCAGTTGCAACCTGTGAAAGGAAGTTGTTGTGTGAAGGTCGAGGGAGGAGGTCATGGCAGATGGTTGAGGTGCCTACGACAATAGGATCCAAGGAGGCCATATGTGGAAGAGGGAGGGGATAATGTTTGAAAGGAAAAAAGGAGGGGAGAATGATGAAATAAATTAAAATAAAACAAAAAAGTTATTATCCGTCATATCATTATATGATTAAATTAACCTTGAGGGATGGTTAGGTTAGTGCGCAAAGTAACGACAAGTGTCAACATGTAAACGAGATATATTATCCATGGTTCTACAAGTAATTCGTAATTATGAAAGTATACGGGTTATGTGTGTAACAATTCCAATATACTACGACCCAACGATACTTATATAAAAAATATATATGAGATTGAATTATATCATGGCTTGCAACAAGAAAACTATCATGCATCATAGTAAGATGGGTTTTAGCAAAACCAAATTAAAAGCAAAGAAATTTCATGTATTGAGCACTTATAATCAATACTGAAAACTCTTATTCTAATAATTCGTTTAGTTTTAGGTCTTCTTCACCAAGAAGCTTTTGATAGTCCGGGATTTATATCATGATCCCTCAAGGAAAGTTCGTGTATACTGCAATTACAAAACATAATTCGCCATATCAGGTGGTGAATCCTTTTTAGCTATATACCATACGTAAGATGCCTCTTGAAGAAACAACTTTGATTTAAGACAACTACCTTTGCATGAGACAAATGACCATGGATTTGTCCGTAGTAGTAGCAACAAGAGAAGCAACACATTGAAGAGGTGGTTTTATTTTTATTTTAGCCAAAGCTGCCTCTTAAAGATGTGGCTTCCTTTGGACTTGTCCAAGAATTTGGTGGCACTCACAGGTAAAAGTCTAACACCAAAGTTGCCTCTGTTAGACCTATGAGGTCCTAGCGAACCAATTCTATAATAAATGACATTGTAAAATGTTTATCAATAAAAGTTATTGATTTATTCACTCTGTTTCTAAGATTATAATATGTGTGCACCTTTTCGGTCCCATTGTACTAATCGCGTTACGTACCTTGGTCATCTTGAGATTATAAAGTTGTGGATCCGATTGTTTGGTTACAGAGGTTGGTGCCATGTTAAATATCTAACGTGTTAGACTGAGGACTCAACCATACCGTCAAATGATTATTAAGAAGAGATCTCCAGCTTCGGTAGGAGATGTCAATCCTTACTCTAAAGGCTAACATCCATCTGTCCTCTTGATGCTAGTCATTCACATAGGAATAGATATTCATGGGTGTTGGATGAGTTAAGTCAAAGAGTTGACATAACATGATCAAGATAACAAAGACCTATGCTATATGCTATCACAATATAGGTATGCATCCTCTGATCGGAGATAGATGTGTTACTATATGTCTGACTATGTACATTTGAAAGACCATTAGATTGATAACCTAATCAAGGTCTATACACCAACGTGTTGGTATACATATAAGGGCATATGAGTAATACAATCTCTCAAACGGATCATACATGTTCACTTGAATCAGAAGACATGAGCTCATTCTTGAGATATTGGGATAAATTAAATTTCATCAATGGCCATCTTTTTATGTAAACAAGACATGATTTGCAGGTGTGATATATGCTCTCGGAAAGTATGTGATAATTACTAACTCCCATGATCGAAAGAAAAACTTAATGATAAAACTCTGAAGGAGACAATTAAAATGAAATCAAAGTTCATGTTTATTCACAGTCGTCCAATATGCCAGATGTACGTGTATTAGGAATATTCGAGGGGTGATGTGATCTTAATTAATTGTATACCATGAGACTTCCATTCCAAAGGAGTGATGAAACAAGTCTGTATTTTAGTGACTCCACTCAGGGAACAAGTTGTCCAATCGTAGTCCAAATGTTAGACATTGTACTGAATTGGATTTAGATGCAATGAGAAGATAGTGATTTAGATGCAATTAGATCTTAATATCTAAGTGGTTGTACATGGATTATACAATTTTTAGAACCTTATCTCCAAGTATCTACAGAGAAGAGGTACTATCCATGAAAGAATTCGTGGATTGTTCCGAACGAAAAAAATCTAATTATTATGTAAAGAGAGAAAATTGAGATAATTAAATAGGATTTAATTATACATGATAAAATTAATGTGGATAGTGATATCCAAAAAAATTCTGAAATAGTTTGGATAAAATACTCATTACTATTTAGAGACTTATATGTGAATAGATTCATAAATTATATTATATGTGTCAATGGGATTCACATTCCAATACACATGTAAATAGGATTTACATTTTTATTTGGGCCTATGAACATGATTCATTTTTTAGATGGCTTATTTATAATTGTAAAAAATAATTGACAGTTATTTGTTTGATAATTAAACTATTTTTATCAATTAAGACATGACTAATGATTGAAGAAAAAAAGAAAAAAAAGGAAATAAAAGGGGGGATGTCCATGAAATGCCCACAACTATCTCATTTTGTTGTTCTTCTCTCTTTCTCTTTAATCCTATTTCTTATTGATCATTTTAAGATAATTCGAACTAACAATTAATTATCAAATTTTATCCTAATAACTATTGGGAGCTCTCTCAATCCTAAATGTTATTGAGAACTCATGTGTGCCTTTCATTTCATCTCAAAAAAAACACCAAGTTTCCTCTCTCTCTCTCTCTCTCTATCTATCTCTAGTCGTCCCCTCTCTTCCTCTCTTGGATTATGGCCATCTCCTTCTCCAATGCAGAATAAGAAGGAAATTTAGGTCATTGCATGGATTGTGGGAACAATGCGGTTCATCCCCATACCCTAGAAGTGTTGCTTCTATTGGATCAGATTTCAAATAAGAGATCTCTTACTTTAGAGATTAGAGGATCACATTCACGCTTCAAAGGTAATGCCTTACCTTGTGTTAACTTGATGAAACAGATTGGGAAAGGTTCCCAATCCATATAGTTTCATGATTTCGAAAATCTAAAATTCTGATACTATCTAGACTCCGATGACGAATCTCTTTATTAGATAAGATGTATTCCAATCTTCACACTTCTATGGTATGTAACGCCTAAAAACCTACCTTCAAGTGGTATCAGAGCCTTAGTTGGAGGTTTTGGATATGATCTAGAGTCTTCGGAAGATATGGTTTTGGATATCAGATTATTTGACCATTGTTTTTTTCCATGATCATGTGATTATGAATTGTTTTTTGCAAATATTTGATGTTACTGCAATTAGCCCCTTCTATAAACATGTTTTGGAATTTAAAAATATGTTAAGAATGCCTATATTTGATACCAAAAACTAGATCAATAATTTTTTATGACCGGGCATTAATTCAATTAAAAAATGTTCCCGCAATACACTATTTTTGCATGATTTCCATTATTGATAATTATGAATTTTTTAGTTATTGTTTTCATGTCATGAAACTTGTTGAAAACACTTTACTAATGTCATAATCAAACCAACAAACCACATGAATTAGTCTCATGCAATTCCAAGTCTAATATCTCAAGATATTGTATATCTAGTCATGTAGGGTTGGAAATGATATCATCATCTACATGGCATTGTTTGTTGTGTTTACCATTCAAAATAAAACATGAAAAATATTTGATATGCCATGATTAATCATTGAATTATTATATAAGAAACATATTTAAATTGCGAACAACTTTTGAATGACAAATTCATAATAGAAATCGAATTTGAACTACATTTGTTGTAACAAAATATTCTAGAAAGAAAAAATAGTTGATTTCTTGATATGCTATAAATTCATGATAATTTAAAAAGTTTTGATTTCAAATTTCTATGAGATTATCATATAGTATTACGCACGTTTAAAAATGATCGATAAAATGACAAGTACAAGTTGTTCAAAGTTGTATTGCCTCAAATGTAAGCACAAAAGTTTGTCCAGGATGGTATTTGACTTGGTTAAGTAATTAACGACTTGCAAGCAAGGAAATGCTCCCTTTTAGCATATTTGAACATCTTGCTGGACTTGTTCGAAGGAAGGGTAGCATGAAAAAGTCAATGCATACTCTAATAACTAAAATTAGAATAATACATACTTACGAGGATGTATGCTATATAATAATATATCAACAAAGAACTTTTTGTTGCGAGAATTAGATCGATATTAATTTAATATGATTAAATTAATGTGATCCAATTATTCACAATAATTAAAAGAACTGGAATTTCTTTCAAAGGATTGTTCATGAGAATATGATTCGAAATGACCAATCAAAATTAGAATAATATATAGAGGTTCATATGATGATATCCGTGGTCTCCCATCAAGGCATAGGACACCGTCACCATGTATTGTACTGTAGAGATGACTATGCGAAGTCATAGCTTGAATGTAAAAGTGCACATGGATTGGGCTCTCTGCTTCTCTTATGCCATATTGTAGTGGTTCCAATAGTGTTCCATATATAACTGAAGCAGTATTGGATTTGACATAACTAGTCTATTCTTGTGATGGTTGGTTTAATGGGAAAAGGATCAACATCACCTTAGGTATGGTGGACTCGGGTGTCAAAGACCGAATTGGGAATGTAAGTTGGACTTCCATGGTGGAAAGAGTTCTCACTTCCTTCACTAGAGTTGCATGTTCTCATATAATTGGAGTGTGACAAGGGTGGAAGGATGGTCCCAAATCTTACTAGATTTAAAGTAGTAAGTGTATCTCTTGCTTTAAAAGTTAAATAAGGTGAACTTTCGAGGTATCAAATGTCAAGGTAACTATTGAGGTAAAATCCTTAATCAAAGAAAATGTATATATGTCTACTAATAAATGCTTTTCTTAATCTTTGACGAAATCCATGAACCTTCTTGGCAATCTTCTGGAGGTCAATAAGTTGACTAAATCAAATTATTCTAGTTGACTCATAGGATATGTACTCAAGAAGACAAAGTATGAGAACCCTCACTAGAATAAATTCAATTTAACCATAAATATGAAAATGACCACTTCATGGCATGTTGTTATAGTCTGACAACTTTATCCAATGTGCTTCAAAATCAATATGTGGATATCTAAAATGCCCATGATATAATGCAGAATCTAAAAGAAACGTTCTATTAAGTGAACCACATATAGCGCTACAACTTTATGAAAGAAATTATATGATACAAGATGCAAGAAAGGACCTTGGTTAGAGACCACGTAATCAAAATGGTTGGTTATCTCTTTGAGATGGTGACCATTGGGGTAGATGTAAACATACAATACGACTTTATTCTACTATCTCGACCCAAGTATTACAACAACTTTGTGGTATCGTACTGCATGAACAAGTTGAAGGTGAGCAATGTTGAACTCATAGATTCATTGAAGGCCGTAAAGAATGTCATGAAGAAAGAGAATCATGCTTGTAGTGAAATGGTTGCAAAAGTCAATAAGAAGTGTGATCGAAAGCATGGGGAATAGAAGGGTTTGGCCTAGAAGGAGAAGAGTCAAAGTTTTAGCTTTTCTTCTCAAACTTCCACACATTTAACATCCAGTAATTCAAATTTCAATCATCACTTCAAAAAGCTAGGGCATTAGAAGAGATACCATCAAGATTGTTTGAAAATCTTAGAGAAGGGAAAAGGTAATGCTCCATCATTTATGAAATCTAATTTCGTCATTAAAATAAATTTTCTTGTAGTATAAGAAGGTAGTTGGGTCATTGATTCATGTGTTTATGTTCATGTATGCAATTTGTTGTATCTATTTAAGGAAATCAGAAAGTTTGATGAAGGGGATATTATCGAACAGAGGGATATGGTGCAATTGTTATAACAATCTACGTCAGAATGTGTAGACTATCATTATCTTGTTGGAGAGTCCTAGTACTTAGAGAGTGTCTCTATGTTCCAGATGTCAGAAGGAACTTAATATATATAGAATCTGATTGGATATGGATGTATGTTTATATTCTATAATAAACTTATCATAAGTTGTTTTGATAAATATATTACATATGGTTTTCTAAGATATGGATTCTATGAATTATGCATTAATGATTGTGAATGAATGTTGCAACCAGTTATAAAAACCCTAAGATATATATAGAGGCTGGAGACCATTTATCCATGATCTGGAATCAAAGGCTTAGTCAGTTATCTATTGATTGGATTAATAGGTTGACCAAGGATGGACCACTGTATTTTCTAAACGTCCAAAATTTGTCTACCTGCAAACATTGTATTTGAGGAAAAAATACCAAAGTACCCTTCTAAAATACTAATGTTTTTGGTTACTTCAGCACTGTCAAACGTAATCGATATCCATAATATGTGAAATTTATTGATGATAATTTACGATACGGGTTTGTCTTTATTGTACGTCAAAAGTATGAAACCTTTCAAAAGTTTAAAGACTTCACCGCTCTGGTTGGGAACTAAATCGATAGGAAGATCAAATGAATTTGATATGATCGAGGTGGCACGTACCTTTGATCAATTGGTGATTCATTCATTTAATTGTTGAAAATAGAGCTTCGTCCTCGAGTATTTAGAAGTATTTAGGATTTTATTCTACATAATTATCATTCATACCTTTGTAAATAATCCTCATTCATTAGAATGCAATTTGGCATAAAATAAAGGTTTGGAACTGTATGTAACTAATCCCTTGTAAACAATCAAATTTACCTAATTTTATTATTTCATTATAAATTATTTCCATTTAATTATTCCTTTAAAATGAATATAAAAATGTGTATAATAAAAAATACAAAACAATTCCCATCTTAAATAAATATATAAAATCTTAAATCGGAGAAAATGTAAAGTCTACCTTCTTAGCTAAATTCTTTCTCCAAATATGAACTCCAAATTCACTTAACTAAATTTCAAAGTTTAGTAAGACAATTATCTATCTAATAAAAGTGGTTTTATTAAAATCAGAGCCTTTTTGAAAAGTATCGATTTTGGGGTCTAGATATACCTTATAACTATTCAATAACTTTGAAGTGATATTTTATGTATGTAACTAACTTGTTGCAATTTATTTATTTTTCATTTATTTTGTTTGTTTGTTATTTTAATAAAATACGTTGAAATCAAAATCCAAAAATTAGAAAATAAGAGAAAATGATGTATTATGACCTTGTATATATTGTAAATATTATTTATTTATTAGTTTTTATTTCACTTTTTTTATTAATAAAAATACAAAAAATGACTAGTGTTTTAATTTTTTAGTATTTAGTAATATTTTCTTTTGCATATAATTTTTACTAAAAATTAAAAAAATATAAAACCTAAAAAATGAGATTTAATTATTTAGAATACCTTTGAAATTTCATTTCTTGTATATATTTTTTATTTTGATCTCCAAATAAAATTTGTAGATCTCATTGAGACTGCAACTTTCATTTTGACCATTTTTTGTTTTGATTTTTTCTTTTATTTATTCTGTATTTTCTTCTTCTTTTTATTTCCTTAATCTGAGTGAACTACCACATGGAAGTCTCCCATTCATCAAATCCCCTCCCACTTAACACACCTCAGCCATCTACTCATTCACCCCCATTCATTCTATCCACTAATTCTAACCACATGAGTGCTAACCTCGAGTAAACTCTCCTATTACCCACATCGCCCACTCTTCTAACTGTAAAACCTACTCCTCTACCAATTTCCCAACCACCAAGTTAGCCCTCGCCTCTCCAACAACCATAAGCATCAACTCCACTCCACGACCATGACCTTTGGAAACAGTCATCCCTCTCACCCAAACAAAAGGAACACATTGTGTAAAAACTATCCATCATTTTATAAATAAGAGAGGAAAGAGTTGTTTAATTGTATGTCCTTGGCCACTCATTAATTCCATAAAAGTTATTGTGCTATCATTTGAAATGAGTGTTTGAAAATGCACTTAAATAAAAGTTCCCTTTGTACAAATAAGATTATGTACATGAACATATTGAATACCTTGCACATGGGGGGACACAAATAAAATTAACATGTAATTTTCAATAATAATCTCCAGATTGAGAAATAGATGGCAATCTTTCCCTAAGGACTGATTTCTGATCGACATGTTTAATGCAAGTCCTGTATATAGGAATAAAGATTCTGAGGTGTCGGAATAATTATGTCACAAGGTTGTCTTGATGAGGTCGAGATAATCTAAGACTTGAATCGTAATTGTCATGATCAGACACACATCCTTGGACCAGAGAAAGACATACATCTTGAAAAGATGAGGAGGGGCATGACTCATACATGGAAGCATGGAGATTAGATCAAATCCAATCTAGGTCAACTACTCATATTAGTTGACATTGTAGTGGAAGAATACATATTTATAGAGTAAACCACATGGTTCGGGAACATTTCTCATGTTTTTTTATCAAGATCACACGAGTTTAGGCTTATCTCCTGAGCAGTGGTTGTTAACCTGAAACCTCTAAGAGAAGAGATCTCTTGACTCAAGTCCAATCCGATAAGAGGGTACTTGCGGGTGTGTTGATGAGCTACATGATTCTCGTAAATCTGATTCATAATTTGAGTGTGGAACCTCCTTATTTTATCTCATGAAATCTATTATCTTCTTCACAAGCACGAGGCACCAAAGAAGACCAAGTTCCTCTAATGAATAGTAAGACCAAGTTCCTCTAATGAATAGTTCGGCAGAACAACGACAGTACAATGACAATCACCATATACACCAACCTAAGGCAAGGGATTGGTGGTGGTGTGCAGAGAAAATAAGAGACAGAGAGAGAAATCAATTATGCAAAAGTTGCATTCATAAGTTGTCGAGAGGGCTAGGGTTAGCATCTATTTTATAACAAATTGGAAGTCCATGGATTCCAATCCATGTGCTCTTAGAAATAAATGATTGAGATTAAATTATGCTTCTTCTAAGTCACAAAATCTCAAAGAAATAAGTTGAAAGCCATTTCCAAATTATTTCTTTAATTAAATCAATTAATCAAGTAATATTAGTATTAAGGTTTACTTTACTAATTAATATCCATTCATCTACATTTATTCTTCCATTTTTGCTTTAAATTTTTAGCAAAATACCTATAAATACACCTAACCTATACAAATTAACAGCTAACGTTTATCTGTAATTAACCCACAAAATATTTATATTTAAATCGAAAATTAAACAATAAAGAAAATAAAAGAAAAAATAAATGAAGTATCAAAGATACTAAATTACCCTAAACCCTTAGACCAAGCCAAATATTGAATAGGTTGACCAGGAATAAAGTAGGGTAAGATAAGGGACACATACTGTAATAAAATAAACACAAGAAACCCTAAATTTACTTTATATATAGCCCATTTTTACACTATTTTATTGCTCATTATACACACTTCAAATAAAAAAATTTCAACATGAAACTTGCACATGTTAATATATAGAAAATTACAAAAATAATAGTCAATAAAAATAATACGTAGTACAATTTGTACACACAGATGAAAAAAAACTGTAAAAAAAACTTCACAAATTAGTATCTACTCCATATGAACTCAAATTGAACAAAAATCACCTCCATTGTATTTAAACATAAATTGCCTATCTAATGAAGATGGTTTCATTAAAAATAGAACTAAGACACAAAAGTCGACTTATTAGGGTATTGTTGTAATAGGCATCTGTATATAAAATTAATTTATTTTATTCTTTATATTTTTACTCTCTTTATATTTTTAAATAAATGTATATATTATATAAAACATATTAAATATATAGACACAATTAAAACATTTAAATTGCACCTAAAATAAATATTGCATTATAATACATAGGTATACTATACATATATTATAAATACATGTAATTATTTATACATATAAAGAAAATCAAAAAAATCTTTTAAAAATCTATAAATATGTATTTAATTAGTTTATAAATATATAAGATATGTAAACATAATATTGTGCAAATAAAATACAAAATAAAAATATAATATACTATATACAAGTATATATACCTATATGTACTTGTAAATATTAACCTATAATAAATAATTTTATAAAAATAAATAAAAATCACCATAAAATAATTTATAAATTTAAAAGTATTTTTGGTTTTAAGTTTTATTTAAAAAAATTATTATTAATGTATTCTGATCTTTTTCTTTTGATATTCTGTCATGTATTTTTTGGTCCTACGTGGACGAATTGGAAGCCTCATTTCATTGTCCCTAGGTCAATTAAACCCGACTATGCCTTTCACTTCTTTCAGAAGTGTTGAGACCCCTTCATTGTCCATTTTCTTATGCCTTCCCTCTCACCTTTTGCCCTTGAGCTCTTAACCATTACGATCACCACACATCCCTCCATCTCACTACCTCCATAGCTTCCACTAATCCCCCTTCCTATTCATGCCATCGTTGTCACAAGATCACTACTCACCATGTCCAGAAATAAGACGCCATACCTCATTTTGAAGTTTTGATTCTCATTCAGCCCTTGTAACCCCAAACCCTCTAGTGTTTGAGCATCTTGGTGACAGTAGGAGGCCAACTGGGAGTCGATGAGGAGAAAGATGGTCGGAGAGATGTGGTCCACCATCATCGGGCATCGTCTCTGGTAAAGGCTCTCTACTTCTCAGTCTAGGCGAGTTGAGCTAATAGGTCATGTCATTTATTTCATGTCATTTTGTTTAGATTTAGCTTAGATTTTAAGATCATATCTCGTCGTAGCCTTCATCTCTGATCACTTTTTGCTCATCATTTCATCCTCTGTTCTTACTCGCAAAATGCCTCCATTTCATTCCCCATCACCTTCTTCATCTGACCGACCCATTTGACCATCTCAATCATGCAAGGATTGAGCAATCCAATCTCCATCTGTCGCCTTCGTTAGAGATTGTTGAACCCAGATTTTAAGCTGGTCTAGTGTTCTACAAAGGTGAGAACACTATCGTTGAGGAGAACACTCCCGGGACCCAAATTAAGAGAACAATCAACCCACATATAATAGTAAAGCAATGCAACGCGAATGTGAAGTCAAAATTTGTTATTACACTACAAATAAGTGTTTAGTGGTCAAGTATGTGTAGGGTGTCGAACACAAAGAACACACGTGTGTAATGGTGACCGACTAATCAACCAGAGTTAAGTATGGAATTAATCAAATGTCGTTGTGACCCAAATCAATCAGCGTAAACAATGAGAAAAATCAACCACTCATAAAATCAATCAATCAATGTAAGAGGCTTCGCTATTTTATTTACTTGGTATAGTGACTAGGGTCGAACACAAGGAGTACAATTGAAAAACTAAGCAGTCAAATTTTGGGAAAACAAATAATTTTGGCGGTTTTTTATTTTTCAAATTTTAGATTTCAATAAAATAAAAACAAGCACAAAGGATAAAAAATACACACCACACTCTTTTTGTATTTTTCAAAATTATAAAGAAAATTACAATAAAAATATTTTGGTTTTAAATGTTTTAAAATGTTTTTGATAATTTTTGTGGCTTTTTCAGATGGTTTTGTGATTTTCTAAAAATCAAACAGTGATAAAATACTAAATAGTACACAACCAGGAAAAATTTGCAAATTAAAAAATTTACGATGCCTAAAAATCCTGAAATATTTTTATGATAAAATATAAGTAAAATTCTACAAACAGAGAGTGAAAATTCTATTTTTTGGTTTTTCTACAATTTTATATGATTTTTATAGGTTTTTAGGTGTTTTGTAATTTTTAATGTTTTTTTAAAAGGAATTTTCAAACAAAAATGGTATTAGATGTAAAACATAATAAAATACACATACAGAATTTTTTATGGAATTTTTAAAAAGATTTTTCCTATTTATATAATTTTCATAACACAAACATGACACTTTTAGGGGTTTTTGAATATTAATTATATAAAATGCAACTAGTTTGGCAAACCAAAATTACCACATAAATAGCATGCAAGAAGGAACTAAGAAGTATTTTTGTCGAATTGTTGGGGCCATTTTGGTATTTATTTCATCCAATAAAAGACAAGAAATTAAAAACAGTTTACATGGACCCAAGTGTAATTACGTTAAGTTTTATGATTGAACGTATAACATATATTAAAATTCCAGGGGCAAAGATGCAAATAGTCCACTTAAAACATGCACAACATGTGATCCAGGTAAACATGGGTATAAGTGCAAATATTAGAACATAAACTTCATTTAATAACCAGCAACAAGTTTAGGGCACAAATTGCAAATTACCCAGCAAAACATATGGGGACACACGTGACTCAAACTCTATAGACTAGAATGAAAATAGACAAAGCAAAAGGATCTAACTGCAAATGTTCTTAACTATTTCTTACATTTACTGGAATGAATGGAAATGGCATAAACGATAGGGGAAAAGGTGAAATGTACCTATCGATAAGAACATGTGGCACGTGCTCGTGGAGGAGGACTGACAGCTCTGATGGTGCTGCAAAGATGATCTCACGATCTAAGAAGGCTTTGCTAACGTGTGGCTCAGATCTGAAAAAGGGTTGATAGGATCATTATCGAGTTGGCGTAGATGGATGGTCTTGATCAGAATTAGACGTGAGGGGAATCAGACAGCTCTGGAGGGCACTGGAAGAACTGAAGCCCGACAAGCTTCGACCATGCAGATCTTGCGATCCACAGGTCTGATCGTCTTGTTGTGAGGTCCAACTCCTTCCTGAGGTTCCTCCTCCTCTGGTGGATGTCTCTGATGCTAAGGCGGACGGTCGGATTGGCATGGCGGTGCTCCGCCTCCTGTCGCTGCTCCGACTGAGCAGAAGGGATACTATTCTAGTCTCCTGGTGCGTGCCTACTCCTACAAAGGGTAGAGTGACTCAGAGGGGTTTCTCCAATTGTGTTATTGTATAGCAAAGCAAAGAGAAGCGACAATGGAGTGGATCTCTGCTTTTCGGTGAAGGTGGGGGAGGCAACCGGACCTAATCCTGCTCTGATGAACATGATACATGGGGATATGCTGCGCTAGAAGATGAATGGCGAGTAGGGGCAGTGATCTGTGTGGGTAGATGGTTGAATCAGGGATCCGACAAACTGGCCGAAGCGGGTGAACTACGGCAGCAATGGAGGACGAAATCGAAGTGAAAGTGGAAATGAGGGCGATATGATGGATACCTGAAGATATTGAAGAGCTCAGGATCTCTAGGAGAAGTGGTTGGTGAAGTAATGGCCTTAATCGTGCTGCGACAGACCAGGGAGGCTAAATGTGACGGAGGTCCGACCACGTAGCTTGAGCATCGATGATTTAGCACCAATCCGAGCTCCGAAGGTTTCTCCAGGTAGCCGCCACTAAGTTGGAGGCAGCTAGGGGCCAAAAATGTGGAGAGGAACGAGCTGATGTGCACTGGGGGGAAGGAGAGTTTATATAGGTGCGCTCAAGGGTCTAGAAGGATCGACGAGGGACACAAAACCCTAGATAGATCCGATCCTCCCTAAGGATCCACAAGGATCACTGATCCTAGGAGAGGAATTGGGTGGTGGAATCAAGGCGAATAGAAGCTGGACATGGTCAGGAAAAATCGGAGAAATGGACTCCGACGATCAGAATCGGGTCTAACGGGACTTGGGGAGAAGGTTGATCGGGTAAACAAAATCGAATTGACCAATCAAAAAATTCCATTTATTAAATCAAAGAAAATTAAATAAAAAATCAAATGATTTTAAAATAAAAAGTGTACAAAATAAAAATTGTTTATTATTTTATAAACTATTCTTCTGTGAATTTTAATTATTTTTATGAAAAATAAAATAGGGTATATATAGTATAATGTGTTATGTATAGGTATACTATACCTATGTATTGTGTACATGTAGTTTTATTTTAATATTTTTACCAAAAAAGATTTTATTTTATATTTTATTTATTTACAAAATAAATTAAGGAATACAAAATGATTTTTACTTGGTTTTTCTAACCTAATTAAGATTGTAAAATAAATAGGTATTTTATTATATACAAGTGGCTTGTGTACAATGAGTTGTGGATTTTATTTTTATTTTTATTTTGTTGTTTTTTCTGATTTTTTTTATTTTTATATTATTACCGGGTCTATATACAAGTGCTCCAAAATAAAATATTTATATTTTGTCAAAAATAAATATAAATAATTACTTGTACAAGTATAGGTTGTATGTACAATGTACAATGCACCCTATTTTTCTCTATTCTTACGACCAGGCCAAGTCTTGACCTTCTCTTGGGGTTTGGGTCACTATGTATTTATTCTAAATACCTCCTTCCTTTTTCTTTTCTCTTTATTCTTTTATTTTTGAAAAATAGGTGTTAATTATGAGATTTTAATAATGACATACACAAAGTTACTTTATTGTATTTACAGATATTTATAGATGGTTTTGCTAAAAGATAAAGATAAAATAAAAGAATAAAGAATGAGAATCGTAGATTCATCATCCACCTATACTTTACCTTTGCTGCTCCCTTAGTAAACACTTATTTGAAAAAGAAGTGTATAACAAGAGAAGAAAAGAAAAAGAACCAAAGTTAATTATTAAACTTATCTTTAATAAATAGGAGTATGGAGCTCAATCAAGCCTTTGGATTATTAGTTTGGTAGAACCTTATTGGGAAATAGGCTTAAGACTCAACAATCTCCAAGTTCCACAGTTCTACGGTCATGACTCCTTAATAACCATGTCAGAACAAGTTTACATACGCAAACTCTAATAACTATGAATCTATCCTTGTACTGTGTAAGTGATATGTAGCTCCCCACCTAAGAAATTGCAAAGAAACAACCTCCCTCAACAAGGTAACTCTAATCCCCTAGTCTACCAACTCTTTCCTTGAGGAGCGGGGTATTCCCTTTTAAGTTCAAGTTCAATTAGCTCAAGAAGAGGGGTAAAGAAGAGAATGGACCGTGACCAATGAATCCATGTATCCCTTGGAGCTTACCTAATGTAGTTAAGTCTCCAGCTGCAAGCTTCCATGAGATTAGACGGTGGAATACATAACCTTTGCTTATTCACTATATACACTCTAGCATGCTTTTTATTTTCAATCAGGCTTGTCCCCTTTTTGGAGTTTTTCACATTTTGCACATTTTTTATGTGCATATACACAACATATCTACATGATGCAGCATATACATAAGGAGTTTGTCTTCTTGAGCCAATAGAATATCCCTCTTTTGAAGCATTATTGCAACCCACAAACTCCTGTCTTTAGACCTCAATGACACTAGACCAGGTTGAGGTGCACATCCCTCCTTAGAGGAAGACGAGAGGTTCCGGCTAGAAGTACTACCCTCGTATGCTACCCCAAACCAAAGAATCTGCCTCCTCACCACCTCATTTGTGTTGTGCTATGTGTAAGGTGCATGACCAAGTCAAGCCATTGTCTCTGAGAGTCACGCATGCATTGTTAAGTGCTCTACTTTGGCTCATCAAGAAGACATGTGAACATAGCCTAGTGGACTCAAAGAATTAAGTCACTATGAATCTGAAAAGTCTTAACCCCTAATCCTATAAGGTTCCTATGAAGTTAAGTGGATTGAGGTCTTAACTAAGCTCCATTTTTCAATTTAATTCCAGACTAGTTTAAATGTCAACCAAGATTCTGAAGAAAGCAAGTATATACAAAACTCTTTTTTGTGAAAATTTTCAAACATATGCAGATTTTTATGGAAATATTTTAATGCAACAAATAAGGAAAAAGTTTTGCAAAATATTTTAACAAAAAATTGCAAAAAAAAATTCAAGCATTTATTTTCAAATATTTTTCTAAAAAATTTGTACTATATAATAATTTTGATACAAAAATATTTACAACAATTTTACCATCAAAATAAGTTTTGCAAAAGTTTGTACAAAAATAAATTTTACAAAAGGATTTTACAACCATTTACGTCAGAGAAAATTTTAAATTTTTTGTGATTTTTAGCCATATTATTAATACACACAAAGTATGAGTTATGGCTAAAGTATATATATACAATATATACGACACCCCCTTTACTTAGCTCGATGTCCTTGGAGCGATCAAAGAGAAATGAAAGAAATAACTCATGATCAAATAATCCTAAGTATAGAAATCTGTATACAAGGGGAAAACCGAAGAATAGGATGTACATGTATTACCTCCCATATACTTAGGAGAAAAATCCCTAAGTATAGGCAACAAAATAGAAGTAAATAGAATCAAATGAATAATCAAAGATCTGATACCCCCTATACTTAGGGCAAAGTGTCCCCTGAGTATAGCATAATCTTAAGATGAAGACGGGGTATCAAACAAAAAGAATTAATGATATTGACAATCTAGATCTATACAATTGTGAAGAAAAAGTGATAATCAGGTATGAAATGCAAATGATGTGAGTCAAAGATCACATCTCATACAAAATGAAAAGGGGCAACGTTAACGATCAGCAGATCATGAACAAGATATGGCTTCAGGTGTTGACCGTTAACCCGAAAGGTGGAAACAAATGACAACTCAGATATATCAATGCTTCCGTTGTCAGGCACCTTTTTGACCAAGTACGGTCCCTTCCATTTGTCTTGTAATTTCCCTGGAAATAATCTCAACCTAGCATCAAATATCCATACTCTCTGGTTCGGCCCAAACTATTTATGGCTGATGTGAGAATCATGGCGTATCTTCAATCTATCATTATATTGTAGGCTACTTGAGAAGGATGTGTCTCTCAACTCCTCCAAGGCTGCCAATTCTACTTTTCATTCGTCTTCTACACTCTTGGGATCAAAAAGTAGCTTTGTAACTACCCAAAGTGACTTGTGCTTGATCTCCACTAGTAAGTGACATGGCTTGCCATAAACGAGCCGAAAGGGAGATGTGCCCAATGGTGTCTTGAAGGAAGTCCTATATGAGTCCAAAAGTTGTGACCAATCCTTTCAGTCTAAGCGGACAACCTTTTGCAAAATAGTCTTGATCTCCCCATTTGAAACTTCAGCAAGACCTTTCCTCTGTGGATGATATGGAGTTGTAACTCTATGGTCAATGTTGAACTCGTTAGTAAGGGCCCTTACCTTGTCATTGACAAAATCAGTCCCCCATCTGAAATCAAGACTCTAGGTATCCCAAATCATGAAATGATATGTTTCCACAAAAATTTGCAAACAGTCTTAGCATCTGTGGCTCGGGAGGGGATGGTCTCAACCCAACGACTAACATATTGCACAGCAAGAAGAATATACTCAAATCCCAGACTCATAGAGAATGTACCCATGAAATCGAGGCCCCGTGCATCAAAAACCTCACAAAAGTGAATGGGTTGCATGGGCATCATATCACGCTGTCCACAAGTGCTCATCCTCTGATAGTTAGTGCACCTCTTCACGAATTCATCTGAATCCTTGAAGAGGGTAGGCCACCAAAGCCTGTTTTGGAGAAAATTCTATGATGTCTGTCTCCCAGAGTGATGCCCTCCTGCCTTAAGCTTGTTGTAGTAGGTGAGGACGCTATGGAGCTCCTCTTGAGAAATACACCAACACCAGACACTATTCCCCCCTTTATGGTAAAGAGTGGGATCCTCCCAATGGTACGACTTACCAGCAAGGTCTCAAGTCGCTGCCTGGGCCAACCTTGTGGAACTTTCTTGGCGACAAAAAAGTTCACAATGTCAGCGTACCATGGAAGCAAGGCGATAACAATAATTGCCTCGTCTGGGAAAGTCTCTGTGATAGGTGTGGTCTATCTGTATCCTCAAGGTGCTCTAATCGGGAGAGGTAATCCTCCACCACATTCTTGACTCCAGGTTTGTCCTTAATCTCTATATCAAACTCCTGGAGTGGAAGAATCCATTTGGTGAACCTAGCTTTGGCATCCTTCTTTGTCATGAGGTATCGGATGACAGTGTGATCTATGTAGATAGTCACTCTAGATGCAAGAATGTAAGATCAAAACTTATCCAAAGCAAAAACTATGGCTAGCATCTCCTTCTCAGTCATTGTGTAGTTCCGTTGAGCTGCATCCAAAGTCTGGCTAGCATAGTGAATGGCAAACGACAATCCATCCCTCCTTTGTCCAATCACAACTCCTATGGCAACATCAAAAGCATCCATCATGATCTCGAATGGGAGAGATCAATTGGGTGGCTGAAGGATCAGAGCCTGCACAACTAATCTCTTGAAAGTCTCAAATGACACAAGACACTTATCCTCTACAATGAACTCGACGTCTTTTATCAACAAATCAGTAAGCGGTCAGGAAATCCAACTGCAATCTGGTATGAACCATCAATAGAAACCAGCATGCCCCAGAAAAGATTGCAATGGTCACAAATTGGACGGCGGATTGAGCTTCTTGATGATATCCACCTTGGCAATATTGACCTCCATGCCCCTATTAGAGATGATGTGGCCAATGATTGTCCTTTAAGTCAACATGAAATGACCATCACCATAGACCGAAAAGTCATCCATGAAAACCTATAAACACTCGCCCACCATGTCCGTGAAGATGGAAAGCATGTACCTTTGGCCATGTAATCGGGGCATTACATAAACCAAAGGGCATCCGTCTAAAAGCACACGTTCCGAACGGACATGTGAACGTCATTTTATCTTGGTCTTTGGGCACTCTGTCCACCTGATTGTATCTCGAGTACTCATCAAGAAAGCAGTAGTAGCTCTTCCCATCTCACCTCTCGATAATCTGATCAATAATTGGTAGTGGGAAATGATCCTTTCTGGTGTCCTGATTCAGTCATTCGTAGTCCACACAGACCCTCCAAGAAGTGGGTACTCAGGTAGCTATCTCCTCTCCAAACTCGCTCACAACTGTGGTGCTACCCGACGTCTTTGATATCACATGCAATGGACTAACACATTTGGAGTTGGAGATGGGGTAGATAAAATCGGCCCTCCACCACTTAGATCTCTCTTTCATGACCACATTTCAAAGATTCAGGTTCAGCCTTCGCTGGAACTCACATGATGGCTTGGCGTCCTCTTCAAGATAGATGTGGTGGGAGCACATGGCCAGACTTATCCCTTGGAGATCAGCTACACTCCATCCTATTGGCTTTAAGTTTTTTTCAAGAACCTCCATCTAATGCGATCCTTGATCTTCAATCAATCTGCTGGGATAATGACTGGGAATATTTCTGGCTCACCCGCAAGGAACCTATACTTCATGCTTTACAGTAGGGTCTTCCATTCAGGACAAGTGGGAGCTGGCAAATCTAGCCTCTAAAATGTTTGCGTGAAGGCTACCATATTTGCATGTGAGAACTCTTGTTGTATCTGCGAATGTGACGAAGACGGCCCTATTGGTGCATCTGTCAACTGTATTGGCCCGGTTTCCGCCCTAGCTATCGACTCTATGGAAATCAGATATGGTAAATAGTAAGCAAAGTCCTGCCAATCAAAATCAGTGTTTGAATCCAAGGGATCTGAATCTGAATCTCAAGAAATGTAATCTACTTCTCTACCTTGATAGCAAAAGTTAGCCTCTAAGATGTCCTGTGCCATGAGTGCAAAATCCGAACTCTTATCAGTTGTTATCTGTAACTCATTAGTGTCTGAAAGTGTTACAAGAGCTCGTGAGGCTGGATCTTCCCAAAATGCTTCATCATTTGTATTAAAAAAATCACACTCCTGGAGGACGTCTGACTCTGCATCTGTTGTCAGCTATGAATCGGTCATTTGCTCTGAGCAAGCTGAATCTCTGACTCTAGTCTCCTCGATCGTCTCTATTTGTACACTTTCATCCTCGATGCAAAAGTATACCTTCCCGCTATCATGATCGAACACTTCCTTGGATGTGGCCAAGAAAGGTCATCCTAAGATGATGGGGATATCAGTCACGGATTTAGGTATCTCCATATCCAGTACAACAAAGTATACGGGAAATTTCAGACCTTGAATTGTGATGACAACGTCCTTTAGTAACCCCTTCGACCTCCTAACAGATCTATCAGCAAACTGAAGGATTGTCCTGCTCTGTCTAAGAGGGCTAAACTCGAATTGATCGAGTACGGTAGCTGGTAGGAGGTTAATCAAAGAACAAATGTCTAATGGAGTACGATAGAACCGCTACTCATAAATATGACATCTGACATAAGGAGCTCCTACATCTGGTCTTTTGGCTGGTAATTAGTTATGAATAGCAAAGCAGGTGGCACGTGTGAGCACATGGATCTCTGCATTATGGTTCCTCTTCTTCCTATGGGTGGTGGTCTTCTCTCTCAAGCAATTCTGGAAAAGAGGGATGTGCTCAAGTGCCTCCTAAAGAGTCAAATGTATCTAGAACATGCTTATAATCTGCTCGTTGAACTCAATATCGTGCTTCTTTTTAGGATTTTCTGTTTTGGTCCCCTTTCCATAGCAGAGTGCTTGAGTGAAGGGGATGGAGGGAACCTCTCCAGAGAGATGCGAGTCAGGAACAGGTTCCTGTGCATTCAAAAAGCTAGAATCCATAAAAAGATCATCAAGCATAGTAGATGGACTCATTGAAGATAAACAAACCTTTCCTTTACTATTTTTTTTGTATTTTTCTATAAGTGTCCTCAGGTACATGATGAGACAACACAACAGAAGGAAACTGGGTGTCATCAGCACCACCGACAACTTCTGAACTTGCATCATCAACACCGCACTCTAGCCTGGCATATGGAATCTTGGTGGCATCAGCACCACCATTTGTATCTATAAATATGACGGCCTTAGTACGTCATCGAAATTAACATCCTCAGTGGCGTCAACACCATCGTCGTCGTCATCATGATAAGAAGCATCAACACCACTTCTGTCCTCGTCTGGCACTTGGAATCTACATCGGGATGTCGCTCAGATGAATCGTTGTCGGCTGACTTCCTACCACTCCTAAGTGTCACAAAATTAGCATCAAATAAAAAAGAAGAATTATCATCCAAAATATTAGGACTGGTTGTCACTGTAAACAGTACCTGCTCAGATTTTCTCTTCATATTGTTCGGGTTGGGTTCAATCTGAGCAGGTATGGCGGCCTTGCCCTTTATTATCTCCCTCATCTCATACCGTAACTCATCCATGTCTTGCATGAAGGAGGTCTGCTGATCAGAGAGCAAGCGGGAGAGATCATCAAGTGTTGGGTTGTCATAAACTGGTGCATGAGAATCAGTCAGGTTGCCTCGTTGGAAATGAGACTGACTCTACTGCTGGTATTGAGGAGGGGGTTGGGTGTACTGTTGACGCTCTTATGGCTGCCTCCACTGTTGTCCCTGGTACTAGGGACGATGTTACTAGGGACGAGAACCATGTTGCTGCTGCTGGAAGTGGGAGTACTGGGGCTACTGAGGCTTGCTGCCCTGCCTTCCTGAGATGGAGGCTACTATTGGGAAGATGTGCCTCTAGTAGACCATCGAAAGTTGGGATGGTCACGACGAATCCCAGGCTGTGGTTGGTACTCGGAGTACCAGATCCCGTTGACTTCCATCAACAGCTCCTGCTACTCTTGGAGTGGCAGGGGAAGGGCTGCCAAGGGCTGATCTGATTGGTAGACCACTATCTGAGTGTCTAAAGATGGTGGTGGTTGCTGGTAGTTCTGAAGGTGCTGGATCGACTCTACCTGAATGTGGTGAACATAATGGTACGAGGTCAAAGTCTAGGAAGAGCTGCTCACTGGATAAATCTGTCACCTGAGTTGGAACGGAGACACCGTATGTGCCTCTTAGAGACACATGATCTGGGTCTTCAGGTCACTCAAAGTTTTGGCCAGCTCATCAATCTTGTTGAGCATATCTAGGCCATGGAACTGCTTCTTCTCTATGATCTCCATCTGATCCAACTTATGGCTGATGATGCCCATGTCAGCAACCGATGACTCTGCTAATACTGCTACCGAATAAGATGTGGAAGGACCAGCATCTACATGTGCAATCCTCTGATAAGAAATCGCCTACAGGAGAGGCTTCCTCTGAGTGTAGACACGAGTCTAGGACATCACCGTGTAGTTTTCTGCCATCTCCTCATAGATGGCCCAGACCTGGTCTTCATCCATTGCAAAGTAGGAACCTCTGCACGAGGCGATGACAAGCCCCGACAGCTCTGGTGTCATCCCACAAAAGAAACTCTGAACGAGGTTGGGCTTGCTGATCTCATGGTGTGGACACCTATCGATGATCTCTCTAAATCAATCCACGCTTCATGGAACTATTCATTTGGAATCATCGTGAAGTTGTTGATCATAGCTCTCGCTGCATTGGTCCGTACGAGTGGATAGTACTTGTTCAAGTACCCGGTCCGGAGCTGCTCCCAAGTGGTAACGACCCAATCCAGATGCTTCAGCCAGTAGGTTGCTCTGTCAACCAAAGAGAATGAGAAGGAAATCAGATTGATGGTATCATCATCAACAAATCTGTCGTGGACGGTGCTATAATCATCACAAACTTCTGCAGATGGAGATGGGCTTCTCGGTGGCTAGCCCATGGAACTTGGGCAGTAGCTGAATAGTCTAATTGTGAAGCTTGAAGTTGCTAAGGATCTCGTGCAACTGGATCCATCTGTGGGCATGTGTTGCACCAGGATTGTGCAACTGACTCATCCTATGTGCTAGTCTCGCTGGATCCCACGACTAGTCCTAACATCTATCTCCTCCCTTTGCGTTGGGTATCTCTCCACCGACAGCTGGTCTCTGTAGCTTTTCTATACCAGTTCTCATATGTGTGAGATCTGTCCTCACCTCTGCCATGAATGCTCCTTGGTCCCTGATCTGTCTCTACATGGTCTCCAAGAAGGCTACTAGAATGTTGTTGATGGAAGTCTGGTCCAATACGTATGCAGATCCTTGTGGCTACTCATCAGTCCGTCCCTCATTGCTGGACATGTCATCGGTCTCTGCAAAGGAAAAAGGTTCTAGCTCAGGTGCTGTCAAGTGAACATATAGCTTTGTTGGCCTATATGTTGGTACCACTGGAGTAAAAGAATGGTGGTCGAGGGGGCACAAGGTGGAGGCGAATTCGGGTTTAGAGAGCAGGTTTGAGCTCTCTAAAATCGCCCTAGATGAACGAGGAGGAGTGCTGGAGAGCGGTGCTGCAAGAGGCAGCCTAACGGGCCTCCTTCCCATCATCAGGATATGGGGATTTATGAAGAGTAGATTGATGACACAGCTTCTGCTATCCGGGTTAGGGAATAATTATGGTCATTACGACCCGAACCACAAAGCACAGTCAACAGGAAAATCAGACCACCAATAAAGGAATCAAGCAATCAAACAAAGCAAGTGGTCTCGTTAATTTATTTTACCTGGTATAGCTACCAGGGTCGATCACAAGGAGCACGAGATGGAAAACCTATGAAGTAGTCCGAAAACCAAGAAAAATAAAGAAAATGGTGGTTTTTAACTTTTCAAAATTTTTTTATGATTTTTAAAATGACAATAGAATAAAAGCAATATGAAAAGAAACAATCAAACAATTACTTAAAGGTCCAAAAATACTCAAAAATTCAAGACAAAAATGTTTTTATGTTTTTAAAATATTAACATGTTTTTGTAAATTTTCTTGGATTTTTCTTATTTTTAATTAATTTTTTAAAAATCAAAGAAAGTCAAAAACAATGACCAATGTACATATGGGATCTAAAGGCAAGTGAAAATTAATTAAAATGCCTATAAAATCCTAATGGTAATTTTATGAAAACTACAAAGCAAAATCTAACTACAGAAAAAGAAAACACAGTTTTTTGAATCTAAGGATTTTACTCTTTTTTAATTTTTATGAGTTTTACAAATGGAATGGAATGAATATTGGACAGACGCTCGAACAACCCAAAACACACAATCAGGAGTTTTTTATAATTTTTTAAGATATTTTAATATTTTTAATTGATTTTTAAAAATAGAGTGACACTTTTTAAGGTTTTTGAATTTTTAAAAATAATAAATGAAAACAAACCAAAACCCAAAAGTCACCGAAATTCCTACAAAGTGGCAGGAGCTACGTATAATATTTCATGATTTTTGGAGCAAAATTGCTATTTATTTAATCAAAGACAAACCACACAGTTCACATGGACCAAACTACAAAGAAAATAAGTCCTGGGACTTAAAATTAACATGTAATAAAGTTCTAGTGTCCGATCTATAATTTTCCCATTATCTACACATGTCACAAATCCTCACTCAGAGGGGCATATTTGCAAATATGGAAACTTAAACTTCAATCAATAACAATAAAGAGATTCCGGGTACATAATGCAAATATCCCAGAATAACACGTGACGAAGCACGTGGGTCCACACAGGCAGGACTAAAGTGTAAACATGGAAAATGATGAATACCCATTCATCACTCTTTATTCTTATATTTTAGCTACAAAAACCTGTGCAAATGCATGTAGATACTTGTAAATAGGGTCAATTAGCAAAAGCATGCATGTTTGTAAATATAGATAATTAGCATGTTTTTGTGCAAAAATAAAAGAATAAAGATGAAAAAGAAAAAGAGGGAAATATTTAGAATAAATATTGAGCAACCTAACCCAAGGGAGGGCTCAGCATGGGCCTGACCGCATAAAAGCCAAGTAGAGGGAGATAGGGGCTCACACATGTATATATTTGTAAATAAATAAATTATATATTTTCCTCACCCAAAAATATGTTGTAAATATTTGTACATATTTAGAGCTATTAAAAACAAAACAAAAAGTCAAAAAATCAAAAAGACCAAAAATACCCTTACACCATGTACATAAACCACCTTCCCTATTTATTTAACCTTATAAATAAATAAAATTATTTTCCAAAACTTTTTGTAAATAATCTATGGTATATATTGTAAATAAAATAAATAAAAAGAAACAAAACAAAAATCAAATAAAAATTACAAAATTAAAAATGCAAAAACATATTGTACATATGCCATGTACATAACTATTTACTTTACCCATGTATATAAATAATAAAAATAAAATAAAAATAGCCTTTTATTCCTCATTTTATCCTATAAATAAATAAAATATAAAATAGGAATAAAAATGTATAAAAATAACTAATTAAAAATCAAAAATCAAAAATCATATATTGTATATATACCTATGTATAGACCTATATTGTAAATACCTTATTTTTATTTCCAAAAATTAATTAAAAATTACAAAAAAATAGAAAAAAATAAAATAAAAATATTTTGTGTTTTAAGTTTTTGAAAATTCGGCCATTTAAAGGCCCAAAAAAATCAAATAAAAACTCAGGCCTTGGCGGGCTCTGATTGGTCCACGGGGGATTGTTGACCCCCGGTCAACACCTCCCCCAGGACCACCAGAGCCGGATCTGGTTCACGGACCCATCTTCTCCCATTTATTCTAACCAGATCCGACCTCCATTTAGCCTAATCCTTGGTCCTAATTACTCCCCAGGTATCCGGGAATCTCGCCCGACATCGATCCTAGGGATCCGTGCTCCATCGAGCCGGACCCGAGCTCCTCTTCCCGGACCTGCACCCACATAAAAGCCGAGCTCCGCCGCACTCCACTCGCATCTTTGGCTCCCCATTCTCACTCCCGTGACCTCCAGAGCAATCATCGAGGTGACAGCTTGCGATTGTACCTGTTGCAGCGAGGAGGAGGTGGTCGACCATCGATCCGGCTGCTTCGCGCCGCCGTGCTCCGCCACCCGACCGGAGCTCGAGCCTCAGGCCTTGACGCCCTTCGAGGCGACGACCAGGAGCTAGCCAAGCTCCAGCCCAGTCTTTCGCTCCACCCAGGTAGCCTTTTAACTCGCCCATTTCGTTTAATTTGTAGTTTCGCCCAAATCGACTCTCCGACGTGTTCCTCTGATTCCGGCCATATCGCGTACTATCTCGATCATCGGAGCACACTATCACCTTCGCCACTCCCTCACGCACGTTCTTCGCCCATTCATCCAACCCAGCTCGCCCCGGAGCTGGGAGTCGAGTTCCACCATCCTCCGCTCGCCGGAGCTCGTTCGCACCGATCCCTTGTTCACCCTCACGCCGCTTCTTCGGGTCGAGGCACTTTGCCCTCGACCCGCGAAGCTTTTGGTTCGCTTTGCAGGTCAAGAGGGAGCCATCTGAGGCCCCCTCACATTCAGGCCAAGAGCTCCGCGCCGCCGACCTCGCCGGAGCCCCTCCAGGGCTCGGCCGGGTCATCTGAGGTCTTCAGCAGCTGCGGGACTTCACCGCCGATCTTCTCCGATACTTGGAGGCAGCTGAGGAGGAGCCTAGCACGAACACGAGGCCGGCGAAGCTCGCCGGCTGAGTGTTCTTCCACCATCCTCCAGCACCGCCCGATGGCCCCTCCGCTCCAGTTTTGATCGTGTCCGTCCGTTCACCGAGGAGCAGCATCCATCCGATCATCCAGAGGAGCCATCCGGACCGTCAGATCAGAGAGAGGGAACCCACAGCGCCTGACCCGTTGGATCATCCACGTGGCCCCCTCTACACCGTCGATCGGCCACGTGCGGAAGAGAAGAGAAGCGCCACCCATTCTGAGCCGTCCGATCACCTACGTGGCGCCTATCCAGCCGTCGACTTAATAAGGGGTAATTTACTTAGGCCCCCTCGTAGTTTGTGTCTTTTATTTCTAGTCCTGTAAATACTTTAGTAGTTTTATTTACGTAGGGTAAATTGCATTCTGGACCTGGTGCTTGTTTGTATTTGCATGTATGCCCCTGTGTTTGTGAGTCCACGTGCTTTGTCACGTGTTTAGTTGGGCTATTTACATCTTTTATCCTGTAGTTCTGATGGGTTCTTGATTGAATGAATACTTTTTGGTAATTGCATCTATACCCCTGTGAGCCTTTTATTTCTACATGTGCGGATTTTAGTGGGTAAATTGCAACCGTACCCTTGGACTTTTTGGTACGAGTTACCAAAAGGTCCCAGGAGTTGGTTTTTATTACCAAAAGGCCCCTGAGTGCCCCAGGCACGCGCCACGCGCGTGTTTAGCTGGGATTTTTGCACCTTGGCCCCCAGACTTGCGGGTATTTGCACTTACGTCCCTGTGCACTGTGCCCCCTTATGATTTTTGAATAAAATATCAAATTACCTCCAAATCCAATGAGATTTTGACACATGGCACCTGCCATGGTGTAGGAATTTTACGGATTTTTGAGGACATTTTTGATTTGATTTAGTATTTTTAAAAATTCAAAAACATCCTTTTTAGCTACTGTCTAGGTTTAAAAATTCCAAAAAAAATATAAAATCACCCCCAAAAATTCTAAACAAATTAGCTACTGTTCTTTGTTTGTTGTTTGATTTTCTAGCCAATTTTGGCTATTTTTCATCATTTAAAAACCCTAAAAATCTAAAAACCCTTAAAAACTCATAAAAATTATAATAAATAATCTAAAAATCCAAAAACAATAATTTTGGTGCCCAAATTTTCCTTATTTTCTCTAGAATACAGGAAAATTACCTCCAGGGCCCTCTGAGATCCTTAGATATTTTATCTTTGGGTTTTGGGCCTTGCTGGACAGTACCCTTTCTTTTTAGCACTGTTTGATTTTTAGAAAATAAAATACACCTTATAAAAATCCCAAAAATTCACCAAAAACATTAAAAAACCAAAAAAACATAAAAACCATTTTTCTTGAATTTTTGCTTGATTTTTGGTGTGTTAAATAAATTGCCAAAGTGTGTTTATATTTGCCTTCTTTTATTTTCTTCATATTCTAAAATCCTAAAAAATATAAAAATTATTAAAAACCACTAAAAATACTTTTCTTTGATTTTATTTTCTCTTTACTACTTCGTAGGCCCTAGGCCAACCCGTGCTCCTTGTGTTCGACCCTGGGAGCTATACCAGGTTAATCTTATAGCTAGGACCGCTTCGCGTTCGTTTGGATCTTTGATTTGTTTCGCGGTTCGATTTTTTTTCTTGATACACCCATTCTCTGAGATCCGGGTCGCAACGACCCTTGTTTCATTACCTTCACCCGGATCTTGAGGTTTTTGTGGTTATCAGAATGGCGCCGTTGCCGGGGAGCACGGCTTAGTAGTTATTTTTTATTTTCTTTTTATTTTTGTTTTCGCGGCTTTTCGCGGCTCTTCGGAGCTCGCGGCTTTTCGCGGCTTTTGTTTATAGTTTCTTTTTGTGTTATTTTGTTCTCTTTTTATTTTCTTTTATTTTTTATTTTTGTTTTATTTTGTGTGATTATTTTATTTTCCATTTTTGCATATATACCCTCATTTGTATTTTCTTTTATTTTTCTCTATTATTTGATTATTTTATTGGTCTGACCACTCTCTTCTCTGTTTCTTGCGAGGGCCCGAGGACCGCGGAGGCTACTTTCGAGGAGCCGGTGCAGCCGCGGAGTTCGGAGGCGGCTTCTTTCTCTACGAAGCTGCAGGAGAGAGCGAGAGAGAGAGAGTTGAGTGGGTGAGGTATTAGGGTAGTTTTATTTCATTTATTCATTATTATTGTAATAATACAGGGACAGGACACTTCTGAGATTTTTTGGACTTGAGACCGTAGCGGGTCTGTTTCACCGAGCACCGGTGTGCTCGGGGGACCCATTAGGACTTGCGACTTTTTCGCGGTTTTTACGCGGATTTCTTTTTACTTTCTTACTGTCATTTGCCGGTTTTTCGCGGTTTTTGCTCGAGCCCCTAGATTTAGGACTTTCTGGTGATTGTGACGTAATTGAGTAGGATCCACACACCTTAAGGCATATCTGTTCCTATAGACCGTAATTGGACCTACTTAAAATAAATAATAAAAATAACCGACTCGCTAGCTTCCGTAGCCTACGTGCCGTAACTCGTCCTATAAAGCGCTTACTCCTACCCCCGATTTGTCGGGCAGGGGAGGGACGAGCCAAGACCGGACCCTTTGGCTTGGAGGTCGGTGACCGGTTAGACGGTTCTTCGCTAGAAGTTGCTCGTCTAGGACTCGGCTTCCCGCTGCATCATTTAGCTTAGTTTACATTATGTTTTTATTTTATGCGCGGATCATTTTGCATGTAGAGAGCTGGAGGCAGGTACACATTTCTGACTTTGCATGCATCATTGATTTCTTGTGCATCGGCTTTTTCGACTTCTTCCCCCTGTTTTTGACTTAATAGTCAGGAGAATCGAAAAATTCGTTAGGCGTTTCTTTTTATTGAAAAATATCTAAAAACAAAAACAATAAAATCGGGACTGCTAATCTTACTTGACCTAAAAGACACTTCACTGAAAATCTGTCTTGGGGAGAGTAACCCCCTCCTTGTCTGGTTTGGATGAGCGAGAGAGTGATCCACACATTAGGATAGAGCCTCCGATCTTTTCTTGACTGATTACTGGCTTTCAGTACGGGACAGTCGGTTGAGAGAGATTTGGACACCTATTTACCTCACGTAATCGCTCTGATAGATTGGATGATCACCTAAAATAAAATTGACAAGATAATTGACCGATCTCTTCGGTCTTCAGCTCTGTGTGCGTAGGTGAATTGGGGGTTTGCTTGTTCATCTTGTGTGATTGCCAGATCCCTTCGATCTTGTTCCCCTCCCTCACCTCCCTTCATTTCTCTTCTCCTTTACCCCTGGATGATGGATCCCCCTCACTATGAGCCGACTCTTACGGCTTCTTCTCCGTCTTCTGACCATCACTCCAGTCCACCTTCTAGGGAGGTCGGATCTCCGACCAACCTCCCGCTCCCTCCCTCCCTTTCATCTTATCACTCTGGGCATGCTGTGATAGACGTCCGAGGATACCAGCTAGAGCAGATGCGAGACCCGGACGATGTTGTTGCTGAGTTGAGAGTGCACTCCGTTGGTGACCCGAGAGAGCAGTGGAGAGTAGCAGATAGATCCTATTCCAGAAGGATGGAGGAGCAGATAGCACATGGAGCTCAGTCAGCTTCTACACTAGGTCCATTCCTCTTGGATTTGGATTACGTTCAGCGACTGCCGACATTTTCAGGAGAGGCGCACGAGGAGCCTTATCTTCACCTGTCAGCTTTCGAGGAGTTTTGTAGAGCACAGAGATATTCAGACGTCACTGCAGAGGAGCTGATGAGCAGGACCTTCCCATTCACGCTTCACGACAGAGCCATGAGATGGCACCGACGATTGGGGAGGACATTCGAGACGTGGGGAGAGCTACGCCGAGAGTTTCTACAGAGATACTTCCCTCCACGCAGAGCAGAGTTTATGCGGTCTTTGATCATGGACTTTTCAGTTGACCCCCAGGAGCCATTGCACGAGGCATGGCCGAGGTTTCTTGACCTCTTGAGGAGATTCCCTGAGCACGGACTTCCACTTACAGACTATATAGAGATCTCCATGCGGGGGATGACCGCAGAGCAGATAGCACTGGTGATTACCACATGTGGCGGTTCACACCGCAGTTCCGACATTCACGTCCTGGATACCATCTCGAGGTTACTGTCACAGAGATCTTCTTCACGAGATGCCATGGTCGGGACAACACATGTGGACGATGTTGTACCAGTGCGGTGTGTCACTTTGCATGATGAGACAATTTCTACACACCAGCCCGAGGATTTGGATGATGACGCAACATTGACAGAGGAGATGACCGCGATAGCAGAGGTTCGGACCCAGAGTCTACTTGAGTTCCCGTTGGCCTTCCAGTTGGAGTTCGAGTCAGCCCCAGAGTTCCCTGTTGACGAGTCTTGGATATCAGATCTTCTGATACTCCAGGAGCCGGAGGAGCCCCAGCTTTTGCAGCCGTTGATTCAGACACTTCAGCTTCCAGTCCCGGAGGAGTCAGTCTCCTGCCTGCAGAGACACTTCTCGGATACAGACAGTTACCAGGACTCGGCTCAGCAGCCACACCTTGAGGAGGGACCGCACTTTGAGAGCACAGACATAGAGAGTCCCGTCCTCGAGCCTTTTGTCCTCCACTTTGTTGAGAGAGATACACTTCCTGAGGACCAGCTGACAGCCAGCATAGCCGCAGAGCAAGGATCAGCTGCAGACACTTTGCCAGCTTCCGCGGTGTTGACGAGTTCCTTCTCCTGCTTCCAGATTGCCGAGACTTACACTTCAGATGATGATGCAACCTGGTGCACTGAGTGGATACTTGATAGCAGCGCAGATGCCTACCTAGATCCTGATCCTCTTCTTCTCACTTCTGATCCTGCATCTCTGCCCGAGGGTTATCTGCGGGAGGATGCCGCACTCGATGAGTACTCGGTTTCACTGATTGAGAGTGTTTCCGATCTGGCGGAACACGAAACCGAGTCCTTAGATCATTCTGATTCTGATTCGTCTCACCTCGACGACCCTCGCGAGGATGAGCCCATCCTGGAGATATTCGATGATCTGCCTGATCTTCTTCCATTTCATTCATCGGATATCAGTCTTCTTAGAGAGTCTCCTGATCCTGACCTTCCACATCTTTTTGAGACGGTGATTGACGTGGAGGATTCCATGACTGATCCATCCTTCTCCACGTTTGATTTCTTCGGCTCCACATTTCTACTCCAGTCTGAACCAGAGCCGATGATTTCCTTTGTGCTATCGGATCCCGATCACTTATTTCCATATCTTTGGCCGGTAGCAGACACCCGCTTGATTGCATACCTGGGTGTCATACTTTACACTGTTGAGTTCGTCGTTGTTCTCACACCGAGACTGCGGCGACAGTATGGCATTCGCCTTACCGATGCCGTCCTGAACCTTGATACTACATTATCCTAGCCTTTGCGCCCAGCTAGGGGCGTAAAATCTAGCGCTTGTTGAGAGGCACCTCAACATTGTACTCTTTTGTATATACGTGTTTGTCTTATTTTGATCTTTCTTTCTTCCGTTCTTGTTTTCACCCCAGGTCTCGCTTAGGATTATCTTTGCTATACTTAGGATATTACTCATCCTAAGTATAGGGGGGTGAAGACACCGGGTTGTTCTTCGTTCTGTTCCATCACTCCTGTTGTTGCCTATACTTAAGGTTCTCCACCTTAAGTATAGGGGGAGTGATGACCTCCATCTTGTAGATATTCGTCATTTTCTTCGTGTCTTGCTACCCCTGTTTTGCTGCCTATACTTAGGGATATCTTACCCTAAGTATAGGGGGGGTAGACCCTGTACATTCTCCACTCGGTTTTCCCTTCGTGTACAGCCTGCTATACTTAGGATTACTTGATCCTAAGTATAGGGGGAAGACCCGAGTCCCTCTTGACTTCTTATTCTCCTTTTGTATAGCCTTCCTTTTCACTTCCCTATACATAGCACGAGTTATGTCTTCTTCATCGCTCTTGACTCTGAGGACATCGTTCGAGCTAAGTATAGGGGGGTGTGTATATATTTCATATATACTTTAGCCATAACTCGTACTTTGTGTGAGTGTGTTAATAAATAAAAATGGCTAAAAACCACAAAATTAAAAATTTTCATGTACATAATCTTCTTTTATTTGCACATACATAGCTAGTGTACAAATTATTTTTGTAAAAATGATTTCAAAAATCGTTTGTGTAAAGCTTGTGTAAATATTTTTGTATCAAAATTATGTATATAGTACAAAATTTTTCCAAAATGTTTTGAAAATCAACAGTTTGCAAAAATCTTGTGTAAATGTGTGTAAATATCTTTTTGCAAAACTTGCACTTCATGCATCATTATTCATGATTTCAAAACATTTTTCAAAAATTTTGCATGATTGTAAAATAGTGTGTAAATAAGCATCTTTTTGTACATAGTTTTCTGGATGATAGTTGACATTTAAACTAAGCCTGGAATCAAATTGAGAAATGGAGCTTGATTAAGATCTTAATCCACCTAATTTCTAAGAGGAACCTTATAGGGCTTAGGTTTAAGGCTTTTCAGGTCCATGGTGACTTAATTCTTTGAGTCCACTAGGCTATGATCACATGTCATCTCAATGAGCCTAAGTAGAGCACTTAACAACAACACATGACTCATATAGATTATGGCTTTACTTGGACAACCGCACTATGCACCAAGCTCTCTACGGATGAGGTGGTGAGGAGGCAGTCTTCCTTGGCTTGGGGTAGCATATGAGGGTAGTACTTCTAGGCGGAACCTCTCTTCTTCATTTAGTGAAGGAAGTGCGTCTCAACTTGGTCTGGTTGCCATGAAGTCTAACGACAGGAGTTGTGGGTTGCAATAAAGCTTCAAAAGAGGGATAGTCTACTGGCTCAAGAGGAAAAACTCCTTGTATATATGCTGCACATGTACATGTTGTATAGATGCACTTAAAAAAAATGCAAAAAGAAAAGAACTCCAAAAAAGTGGTGGGTCTGAGAGAAAATGATAATCCCACCGGAGTATGTATATAAGTGCAATAAGCAAAGCTTGGTTTCATGATCCACCTGTTGTAGCTTGCAGCAGGGAGACTTGGCTACACTGGTCAAGCTCCCAAGGGTACTTGGCTACACTGGCCTTGACCCATTCTCTTCTTCCCCCTCTTCTTGAGCCGGTTGTACTTGAACTTAGAAGGGAATACCCCGCTCCTCGAGGAAAGAGTGGCCAGATTGAGGTCATAGAGTTACCTTGTTGGGGAGGGTTGTCAAGTTGCCATTTCTGAGGTGGAGAGCTTAGACCTCACTTTCACAGGACAAGAAAAGATTCATGGTCTTCAGGGTTTGTGATTGATGACTTGTTCTGATCTGGAGCATCGAGGAGTCTTGGTTATAGAATAGTGGAACTTAGAGGCTGTTAGGTTTTAAGCTTAAGTCTGAATAAGGTTCCGGCACATTAATAATCCAAAGATCTGATTAAGCTCCATACCTCAATTTAATGAAGGCAAGTTTAATAATCAACCTTGATCCATGTACATTCTCTTTTTCTTTTTCTTTCTTTCTTTTTCACTTCTTTTTCAAATAAGTGTTTGCTAAGGGACTAGCAAAGTATAGTATAGGGGGGTGATGAATACCCATTCATCACTCTTTATTCTTATATTTTAGCTACAAAAACCTGTGCAAATGCATGTAGATACTTGTAAATAGGGTCAATTAGCAAAAGCATGCATGTTTGTAAATATAGATAATTAGCATGTTTTTGTGCAAAAATAAAAGAATAAAGATGAAAAAGAAAAAGAGGGAAATATTTAGAATAAATATTGAGCAACCTAACCCAAGGGAGGGCTCAGCATGGGCCTGACCGCATAAAAGCCAAGTAGAGGGAGATAGGGGCTCACACATGTATATATTTGTAAATAAATAAATTATATATTTTCCTCACCCAAAAATATGTTGTAAATATTTGTACATATTTAGAGCCATTAAAAACAAAACAAAAAGTCAAAAAATCAAAAAGACCAAAAATACCCTTACACCATGTACATAAGCCACCTTCCCTATTTATTTAACCTTATAAATAAATAAAATTATTTTCCAAAACTTTTTGTAAATAATCTATGGTATATATTGTAAATAAAATAAATAAAAAGAAACAAAACAAAAATCATATAAAAATTACAAAATTAAAAATGCAAAAACATATTGTACATATGCCATGTACATAACTATTTACTTTACCCATGTATATAAATAATAAAAATAAAATAAAAATAGCCTTTTATTCCTCATTTTATCCTATAAATAAATAAAATATAAAATAGGAATAAAAATGTATAAAAATAACTAATTAAAAATCAAAAATCAAAAATCAAAAATCATATATTGTATATATACCTATGTATAGACCTATATTGTAAATACCTTATTTTTATTTCCAAAAATTAACTAAAATTACAAAAAAATAGAAAAAAATAAAATAAAAATATTTTGTGTTTTAAGTTTTTGAAAATTCGGCCATTTAAAGGCCCAAAAAAATCAAATAAAAACTCAGGCCTTGGCGGTCTCTGATTGGTCCACGGGGGATTGTTGACCCCCGGTCAACACCTCCCCCAGGACCACCAGAGCCGGATCTGGTTCGCGGACCCATCTTCTCCCATTTATTCTAACCAGATCCGACCTCCATTTAGCCTAATCCTTGGTCCTAATTACTCCCCAGGTATCCGGGAATCTCGCCCGACATCGATCCTAGGGATCCGTGCTCCATCGAGCCGGACCCGAGCTCCTCTTCCCGGACCTGCACCCACATAAAAGCCGAGCTCCGCCGCACTCCACTCGCATCTTTGGCTCCCCATTCTCACTCCCGTGACCTCCAGAGCAATCACCGAGGTGACAGCTCGCGATTGTACCTGTTGCAGCGAGGAGGAGGTGGCCGACCATCGATCCGGCTGCTTCACGCCGCCGTGCTCCACCACCCGACCGGAGCTCGAGCCTCAGGCCTTGACGCCCTTCGAGGCGACGACCAGGAGCTAGCCACGCTCCAGCCCAGTCTTTCGCTCCACCCAGGTAGCCTTTTAACTCGCCCATTTCGTTTAATTTGTAGTTTCGCCCAAATCGACTCTCCGATGTGTTCCTCTGATTCCGGCCATATCGCGTACTATCTCGATCATCGGAGCACACTATCACCTTCGCCACTCCCTCACGCACGTTCTTCGCCCATTCATCCAACCCAGCTCGCCCCGGAGCTGGGAGTCGAGTTCCACCATCCTCCGCTCGCCGGAGCTCGTTCGCCCCGATCCCTTGTTCACCCTCACGCCGCTTCTTCGGGTCGAGGCACTTTGCCCTCGACCCGCGAAGCTTTTGGTTCGCTTTGCAGGTCAAGAGGGAGCCATCTGAGGCCCCTTCACATTCAGGCCAAGAGCTCCGCGCCGCCGACCTCGCCGGAGCCCCTCCAGGGCTCGGCCGGGTCATCTGAGGTCTTCAGCAGCTGCGGGACTTCACCGCCGATCTTCTCCGATACTTGGAGGCAACTGAGGAGGAGACTAGCACGCACACGAGGCCGGCGAAGCTCGCCGGCTGAGTGTTCTTCCACCATCCTCCAGCACCGCCCGATGGCCCCTCCGCTCCAGTTTTGATCGTGTCCGTCCGTTCACCGAGGAGCAGCATCCATCCGATCATCCAGAGGAGCCATCCGGACCATCAGATCAGAGAGAGGGAACCCACAGCGCCTGACCCGTTGGATCATCCACGTGGCCCCCTCTGCACCGTCGATCGGCCACGTGCGGAAGAGAAGAGAAGCGCCACCCATTCTGAGCCGTCCGATCACCTACGTGGCGCCTATCCAGCCGTCGACTTAATAAGGGGTAATTTACTTAGGCCCCCTCGTAGTTTGCGTCTTTTATTTCTAGTCCTGTAAATACTTTAGTAGTTTTATTTACGTAGGGTAAATTGCATTCTGGACCTGGTGCTTGTTTGTATTTGCATGTATGCCCCTGTGTTTGTGAGTCCACGTGCTTCGTCACGTGTTTAGTTGGGCTATTTACATCTTTTATCCTGTAGTTCTGATGGGTTCTTGATTGAATGAATACTTTTTGGTAATTGCATCTATACCCCTGTGAGCCTTTTATTTCTACATGTGCGGATTTTAGTGGGTAAATTGCAACCGTACCCTTGGACTTTTTGGTACGAGTTACCAAAAGGTCCCAGGAGTTGGTTTTTATTACCAAAAGGCCCCTGAGTGCCCCAGGCACGCGCCACGCGCGTGTTTAGCTGGGATTTTTGCACCTTGGCCCCCAGACTTGCGGGTATTTGCACTTACGTCCCTGTGCACTGTGCCCCCTTATGATTTTTGAATAAAATATCAAATTACCTCCAAATCCAATGAGATTTTGACACATGGCACCTGCCATGGTGTAGGAATTTTACGGATTTTTGAGGACATTTTTGATTTGATTTAGTATTTTTAAAAATTCAAAAACATCCTTTTTAGCTACTGTCTAGGTTTAAAAATTCCAAAAAAAATATAAAATCACCCCCAAAAATTCTAAAAAAATTAGCTACTGTTCTTTGTTTGTTGTTTGATTTTCTAGCCAATTTTGGCTATTTTTCATCATTTAAAAACCCTAAAAATCTAAAAACCCTTAAAAACTCATAAAAATTATAATAAATAATCTAAAAATCCAAAAACAATAATTTTGGTGCCCAAATTTTCCTTATTTTCTCTAGAATACAAGAAAATTACCTCCAGGGCCCTCTGAGATCCTTAGATATTTTATCTTTGGGTTTTGGGCCTTGCTGGACAGTACCCTTTCTTTTTAGCACTGTTTGATTTTTAGAAAATAAAATACACCTTATAAAAATCCCAAAAATTCACCAAAAACGTTAAAAAACCTAAAAAACATAAAAACCATTTTTCTTGAATTTTTGCTTGATTTTTGGTGTGTTAAATAAATTTCCAAAGTGTGTTTATATTTGCCTTCTTTTATTTTCTTCATATTCTAAAATCCTAAAAAATATAAAAATTATTAAAAACCACTAAAAAATACTTTTCTTTGATTTTATTTTCTCTTTACTACTTCGTAGGCCCTAGGCCAACCCGTGCTCCTTGTGTTCGACCCTGGGAGCTATACCAGGTTAATCTTATAGCTAGGACCGCTTCGTGTTCGTTTGGATCTTTGATTTGTTTCGCGGTTCGATTTTTTTCTTGATACACCCATTCTCTGAGATCCGGGTCGCAACGACCCTTGTTTCATTACCTTCACCCGGATCTTGAGGTTTTTGTGGTTATCAGAAAACTATAGGTACCAAAGTGCAAAATGGTCTAACTGTAAACTTTATTTTACAAAATAAAATAAAAACTGAAATAAACGCAAGGTAGAATGAGCAATATACCCATGAGGCACGTGACGAGGCACGTGAGGGACATGTATAAGGTGTTGGGGAGGCGATCGTGTGGCTCTACGCGTCAGAGGTCAGATCTGACTGCTGTCAGATGTCAGGGACGTGGCTGGTACGGGGCCGTTAGATCTGACATCTAATGGCCTGACATCTCCAATGGATGGCTAGGATGGCGTCTAGAAGGTGCGGACGATCCAATGGTGGAGAGGTCCTCTGGATGAATTGAGCTGGGCCGAACTTTGTCGGGCCACCGGGGGTGATCGGTTGCTCCGATGAAGGATCTGGATGCGCCAAATGTACCGGAGGGCCCTTCCTCGTCGGGTGGTCGGCTCCGATGGAGTGACTGATGGTCGGATGGACGTGGCATCGACCGAGACCTGGAAGCACTCCGACGAAGGTGGACGAAGGCGATCTAGATGGTCTTCGCGCGTGTCAAGGTCTGCACAAGATAGCTCGGACTCGGAGCAATGCTCTGGTTGGGGTTATTGGGGCTGAAACAGAGAGAAGCGACGTTGGATGGGGGATGGGTCTCCGATGAAGGTGATAGATGAGATCGAGGACCTAATATTGGCGATCCGAGCCAAGGTCAAGGTGATCAGGATGCATGTGAAGATGGAGGATGAGTGGGCGCGTCGATCTGAACGGGTAGCTGAATGGGACGAAGCTCCGACCAGCTGGTCGGACCTGGCGGAGCGACGACAGATGACAAATGAAAGATTGAATAAACAAAGAAGCTAGGAACTATGGAGTGGTTACCTGAAGGTCCTAACGTGATCCTGAGCTCTAGGGGAGTTGGACGGCGTGGTCTTTGCCTCGACTATGATGCGGCTGGCTGAGGAGGTTCCTTGTGGCGGTGCTCCGGCCATGATAGTTGAGCGTTGACTAAACAGCTCCTCTCCAAGCGCCAAGAGTGGCCTCCGGTTGCTGTCACCAAGGCCAAGGTATCTAAGGTATCTGAGAAGGGAGCGGCGCGAGCTAGTGAGCTGGGGAGGCGAGTGAAGGATTTATAGGATGTCCCAGGTAGCCGGAAGAAATGGGTTGAGGTACACGATCCGAGGGGCAGATTCCTAAAGGAATCATCGGGCGAGGATCTTGGACCCCCTCGATAATCAGAGCCTCGATATGGAGTAGAAGGTAGTCGGATCGGGTCTGGAAAAATCGGCGAAGAGCGCGCAAAAACCGGATCGCATGAGGGGAAGTCCGGGAAGGGTAGTTGACCGAGGTCAACAATCCTTTTGGACCAATCATAAAATAGATATCCAAAAATATTTGTAAAATCAATTAAAAATAGTAAATGATTTTAAATCTAAAAGTGTACAAAATGGAAAATAATTGTTATTTTCCAAGCTATTTTCTTCGATTTTTATTTATTTTATAAAAAAATTATGGTATATACAGCATAATGTATTATATACAGGAACAAAATTCCTATGTATTTTGTACAATTATTTTCAATTTCTTATTTTCACATAAATACCCCAATTTTATATTTTATTTATTTACAACATAATATATGGAGTATAAGATAATTTTTGTTTTATTTCTATTATTTATTTACAAGTAGAAAATAAATAGGGAAAGGTACATATATATACATGTGCTATATACAAGTGAGAGAAAGAAAGAATTTTTATTCTGATTTTATTTTTATATTTTTTTTCTAATTTTTTTGTTTTATTTTTAGAAATAAATACAATGAAATAAAAATACCTTTTTATTTTGATTTTTCTAAAAATAAAATATATACATAGAGAGTGTATATGTACAAGGTAGAGTGTCCCTATCTCTCTCTACTTATTTTATTTGGCGATCAGGCCAATGCTTAGCCCTCTCTTGGGTTTAGGTTACTCAATATTTATTCTAAATATTTCCTTCTTTTTCTTTTATTCTTTTATTCTTTTATTTTTGCATAAATACATGCTAATTATGGAATGTTAACAAATGCATGCTTATTGCTAATTTATTGTATTTACAACTATTTACATGATGCCTTGCAAAGATATTTAACTAAAATAAAATAATAAAGAGTGATGAATGAGGCTTCATCATAGATCTGGGACGCAAACAAGATGAGAAATCAAACACCCGATTCACCTACGCAACGTAGTGAAGACATGAAAGCTTGGTCATTAATCTTGTCAAATTTTATTTAGGTGATAATTCAATCTATCAGGGCGATTAAGTGAGTTGTTAGGAGCCCGATGCTCCTAGGAGACTAGCCTGAGTTCTATGACTAGTTGCTTCCTGTCAGTATGGGATGCAGACCATTTATCGGCTACCCGATCTTACTCGATCTGCTAAGGAAGTCCGAACCGATTAACGACTACCTGGTGAAATCCTCATCGGAAAATATCTAATCAATAAAATCGGTAGTCTGAAGAGAGTTCAGGCGTGGCTCTATCCTAGTGTGCTGGTTGCTCTCTCGTTGTAGATAAATCAAAAAATGGTGGGGTGACTCTCCCAAAAACAATGATTTTAAGTGAGGTTCGTTTTTAGGTCAAGTTTTCTTTAAAAATCCCAAAATTTATTGGTTATCACTTTTTATGTATTTTTTTAAATAAATGCAACATCTAACAAATTTTCTGATTTCCTTGTTATTTAAGTCCAAGAAAATTGGGAAAGGAAGATGGAAAAGCCGATGTGCGATCAAACACTATGATGCATGCAGAGATAGAAATGTGTATCTTGCTCCAGCACTCTACCTGCAGGGTGATCCATGCATAAATAAAAAGGCAGAAATAAAACTACCCATATGATGCACGGGGAAATCGTCCCTAAGATGAGAAACTTCTATTAGCGGGAAGAGCTCGTAGTTAACTACTCAGATAAGAGACCCGAATCTGGTCTTAGAGGCTGATCGGTGCCCACCACAGTGGGTCCTGCAAGCGTTATATATGGTCTCTCTTGGCGCGTGGTCTCTTAACCAATTAAATTATCTTTTTTATTTTATTGGACTAAGTTCAATTGCGTTCTATAGGAACAGATAGTCTATTAGGGTGTTTGGACCTAGCTAATTATCGATCTCAAGTAAATAGAAATCCTAAATTTAAGGGCCAAATCCTTGGGAATCAAATAGAAAATAAATGCGAAAAATCACAAAAAACTGTGGTGAGGTCCCCCGAGCACACCACACTCAACGAAACAAACCCGAAATAATCCAAGTATCTAAGTGTCCAAATAGTTCTAAGTTGTTACAATAATGTTCACAAATAAAAATAACTATCTCCTCTGCTCCTTCTCAGATGTGGGCCCCTCCACAGCAAACTGGCTTGTCCTCTAGACGGTTCCTCACACAAAAAGCGAAACAGAAGATGGTCAGAAATAGTTATAAAAGATAGATACAAAAAGAAATAAAATCATCTAGTAAGATGTGCACCCAGACAATGGCACCATTCTAATGACCAACCTATCAACTTGGGTTAAGTATGGAATTAATCAAATGTCATTGTAAACCAAATCAATCAGAACAATCAAAGAGAAAAATCAACCACTCATAAAATCAATCAATCACTGTAAGCAGTTTCGCTATTTTATTTACCAATGTATAATGATCAGTATCGAACGCAAGGAGCATGATTGAAAAACTAAGTAGTCGGATTTCAGGAAAACAAATATTTTTGGTGGTTTTTTAAATTTTTCATATTTTTAATTTTCAATAAATTGAAATAAGTACAAAGGATAAAAAACACAGACCACACTCATTTTTTATTTTTCCAAAATTATCAAAAATAATTAGAAAATTTCAGTAAAAATACTCTTGGCTTTTAAAGGTTTTAAAATGTTTTTGGTAATTTTTGTGGATTTTTCAGATGTTTTTGTGTTTTTTATAAATCAAACAATGATAAAATACTAAACATTACACAATTAGGAACAATTTGCAAAGTAAAAATATATAAGACACCAAAAATTCCAGAAAGTATTTTTTGATAAAATATTAGTAAAAATATACAAATATAGACTAAAAACACTATTTTTGGATTTTTCCTATTATTTTATAATATTTTATAATTTCGTAATTTTTTTAATTTTTAGGGTTTTTATAAGGAATTTTGAAACAAAAATGGTATTGGAGGTAAAACACAACACGATACAACTATAGAAATTTTAGTGGAATTTTTTAAAAGATTTTAAAATTATTATAATTTTTATAACACAAATAATACACTTTTTAGGGGTTTTTGAATTTTTAATAATATAAAATTAACCAATTTGGCAAACCAAAATTACTAAGTAAATAGCAAGCAAGCAGGAACTAATAAGTATTTTTGTAGAATTTTTGGGGCCAATTTTCTATTTATTTCATCCAATAAAAGATAAGAAATTAAAAACAATTTATAGGGACCCAAGTGTAAATACGTTAAGTTTTATGATCGAACAGATAATATATATTAAAATTACAGGGCCAAAGATGCAAATAATCCTTTTAAAACATGCGCAACACATGATCCCGATAAATAGGGGTATAAGTGCAAATATCAGAACATAAATTTCATTTAATAACCAACAACAAGTCCAGGGCACAAATTGCAAATAACAAAGCAAAACACGTGGGGATACACATGACTCAAACTCTATTGGACTGAAATGCAAATAGACAATGCAAAAGGGTATAACTGCAAATATTCTTAACTATTTATTACATTTACTAGACTGAATGAAAATGTCTTAAACGATAGGGGAAAAAGTGAAATATATCCATCGGTAGGGACACATGGCACATGATCGTGGAGGAGGACGCTGACGGCTATGATGACGCTGCAAAGCTGATCTGACAGTCTGAGAAGGATGTGCTGACGTGTGGCTCAGATCTGAAAAAGGTCTGATCGGATCGTTATCGAGTTGGTGTGGATGGATGGTCTTGATAAGCACTGGACGTGAGGGGCTATCGGACGGCTCCGGAGGGTGCTGGAAGAATTGAATCCCAATGAGCTTCGACTGTGTTGATTTTACGATCCATGGGTCTGATCGGTTTGTCGTGAGGTCCAACACCTTCATGAGGTTCCTCCGCTTCCTGTGGATGGCTCTAAAGCGAAGAAAGATGGTCGGATTGGCGTAGCGGTCCTCCGCTACCTGTCGCTACTCCGGCTGAGCTGAAGGGAACTATTCTGGTCTCCTGGTGCGTGCCTGCTCCTGCATAGGGTAGAGTGACTCGAAGGGGTCTCTCCATCATGTTATTGCATAGCAAAGCAAAGAGAAGCGATGGTGGAATGGATCTCTGGTTTCCGAGAAAGGTGGGGAGGAAACTGATGAATCCATGTTTCTCACTCTTTATTCTTTTATTTTAGCTATTTATCTTAGCAAAGCATCATGTAAATACTTATAGAAACAATAACTTAGCATTCTGCATGTATTTGTTAATATTGCATAATTAGCATGTTTTTGTGAAAAAATAAAAGAATAAAGGAAAAGAAAAGGAAGGAGGTATTTAGAATAAATACATAGTGACCCAAACCCCAAGGAAAGGTCAAGCCTTGACCTGATCGCAAAATGAAACAAGTAGAGAGATAGGGTCTACTTTGTGTTGTGTAAACTTTACCTATATTTGTACACCTCTTATGATAAAATAAAGTTAAATTATTATTTTTACTCTTTTTATATATTCCTAGAATAATATAAAAATAAAATAGAAATCAGAAAAATTAAATTTAAAGAAAAATAAAATCCTCCACTCATTGTATAAAACACATGTGTACATATTACTTGTACTATTTATTCTATATCATTCAATAATCTTTAAAAATAAAATAAAAATTATTATGTATTCCTAAAAATATATTGTAAATAAATGAAATATAAAATTAGATTATTTATGTAAAACTAATAAAATAAAAATACATGTACCTAATACATAAGTATATTATACCTGTATATAATACTATATATAGTACATACACTAATTTATTTTTCATAAAAATAATTAAAAATCATAAAAAAAATAGTATGAAAAATAATAAATATTTTTATTTAATACACTTTTTTATTTAATTTAATTTATCATTTTTAATTCATTTATCTTTATTTTTCTAACAATTTTGTCATGTAATATATTTTGTCCACATCCTAGGCTGGTCCTGATTGGCCCACCTCGAATTCGTTGACTCCGGTCAATTGGTCACCGCCTCTCCTTTTCGCCCAAATCGGGTTCTTGTCGATCATTGCCTATTTATCTTGACCTGATCTGAGAACCTTTCCCTCTAATTTCTAGCCCCGATTACGAGGCACAGATCTCTAATCCATGCCCAAGCTTCTCCCAGTCGATTCATGCCTCGATTTGCAGGCCGCACCCCCACCTTCTCAGACCTGGAACCACTATATAGCCTACACACCTTCTCTCCTTTTTATCCACTTTCGGCTGCTTCACCACCTCTGTTGCACCCGTTTCTCCTTTTCTAGAGTGACATCACGAGAGGGAAAGGGGGTAGGCAATGTTTGGAGCACTACAAACCCTAGGTCCGACGAGATTTTTCTCAGCTCCGTCACAATGAGCCGCAACCTCTGTACCCGCTGGCCATCGAGGCTATCACCCCCATGGACCTCCATCCGCACCCCCAGGCGACCTCCTTCATCCGTAAGTACTCCATTCTCTTTCCTTTCCAGCTTGATTCGATCATTCATCCGTCTTATAGAGCATCTACAACCACCCTATCATACCTAGTTCCACCGCGTTTTGACTTTCCCCCGCCTCACTCCGACATCCCTTCGCTTCTTCATATGCTCCGCAACCCCCCTCTTGAATCCAATCATCAGATTGGAGTTAGGCCGCGGGTCGAATCCCCCACATCATCAGAGACCTATCCTTCTCATCTCGACCCTTTGTTCTTGGTTCCATTCGTGCTCTAACCCTCGCCGAAACAATATATCCGAGCATCCCTTTCTCGTGCAGGGTTGGATCATAGGAAAGACTCACCTGGAGGCCAATTAGCCATAGACGAGGAGCTCTAGGACCCACTGCGCTCCAGAACCTTCTCCTTGGTCATTGGCCTTTCTGAGTGCTCAAGAAGCTGCCAACCATCACCGACGATGATTCCCCCATCACAAAAGCTTCGGAGGGCGTCCCTGCAGCCCGTATCAATCGATTGAAACTCTCTAGAGGCAAGTTCTTCGGCGTTCCTCCAAACATTCTCCCAGCTGTCCGATCGAGACTTTCCCCAATTCCAATCTCGGTCGTCCGCCGTCGGGGAAGCTTTGATTGTACGATCCATCTGTGTATCAAATGCGAGCCATCCATCGTCGAAGGGGTGCTCGCGCATCTCAGCCGTCCATCATAAGTGGATCCCCCTCGTCCGTTGGATCACATTTAATAAAGGGTAATTTGCACTTAGGTCCATTCTTGTTTTGTTTTTAATTCCAATTCCTGTAAATATTTGTCGCAGTTTAAATTACTTTGGATATTTTGCAGTTAGACCCTTGTTATTTTTCAGTGTTTGCATTTTAATATAGTTGGTGTGAACTCACGTATAGTCCCACGTATTTTTCAAGGATATTTACATGCTATGGCCTGAACATTTGAGCTCTTACATATTGAATGAAAGTTTTTAGTAATTTCTTTTATACCCCTATGTGGCTTGTTCATGTGTTGTGCGCGTGTATTCCTGGACCTTTTGCAAATTAGGCCCGAAGCTTTATGTGTATGTTATTGTTTGGCATGTAGTTTTATCTTAATTACAAGTAGGTTCTTGTAAGCTGTCTGTCTTATATTTCATTAAATAAATACCAAATTAACTCCAACAATTCTCCAAAAATTAATATTAGCTCCCGTTGACACGTAATATTTATTTTGATTTTTGTGGATTAATTTAATTGCGTCTATTATTTTATAATAAAAAACCTCTAAAAAGTGTTATGATATTTTGAAAAATACATAAAAATTCGAAAAATCACCCAAAATTTCCACAAAAATTCTTGTGTTTTGTATGCTTTGTCTTCGGAGCATTTTTGTTCGAAAAACCCTTATAAAAACCCTAAAAAATGTAAAAGACTAAAAAACTTATAAAAATCATATAAAATTCTAAAAAATAGAAAAATATCATTTCAGATCTTATTCGTAGCTCTATTTATAAAGTTTCTCATAAAATTTCCTTCCAGAACTTTAGGGTATTTAAATTATTTTTATCTTGCAGTATTGCCCTGGCTGTGTAAAGTTTACATTTTTAGCCTTTTGTAGGATTTTTATAAAATCACAAAAACATCAAAAAGTTTCCAGAAAATTACCAAAAAAACACTTTAAAATTTTAAAATCCCAAAAATACTTTTATTTGAATTTTTGAGCATTTTGAGTCTTGAATAAAAATTCAAAAAACTTGTTTGTGTGCCTTGTTTCCTTTTTCCCTTATTTTATCCCATTATTCAAGATTATAAAAATTTGCAAAATTAAAACCACCAAAATTGTGTTTTCCCTCTACTTAATTTTGACTACGTCGTAGGTTTACTTGCGTTCCTTGTGTTCGACCCTGGTTGGTATACCAGGTAAAAATAAATAGCGAAGATCGCTTACATTTTTGCATGCTTTGATTGATTTATCTCTTGTCTTGAGTTGTTCTTTCTTCTTTTTGTTGAGTTTTTCTTACTTACTAGGGTCGCAACGACCCTTGATTTATATTGATACTCAACCCTAGTCAGTGGGCATCCCATCAGAAACCTAACCTCATCCTACTGCGATGAGCAGGATCAAGGGGGATAGGATGCGCTGGAAGATGAAGGGCGAGTTGGAGGAGTGATCTGTGTGGGTAGATGGTTGATGCGGGGCTCGGACCGACTGGCCAAAGCAGGTGAACTGCGGCGACGATGGAGGACGAAATCGAAGTGGAAGTGGAAATGGGGGTGATAGGATGGATACATGAAGATATTGATGAGCTCAGGATCTCTAGGAGAAGTGGTTGGCGAGATCTTATAAAAACCATATAAAATTCTAAAAATATCAAAAAACTACCATTCTAGTTCCTATTAGTAGATTTTTATATATATTTTCTGCTAAAATTTATAACTAGGACTTTAGGGCATTTTAATTATTTTTTAACTTGCAATTTGTTCTGGTTGTTCATTGGTTATATTTTTAGCCCTTGTTTGATTATCATAAAATCAAAAAAACACCAGAAAATTACCAGAAAATTAATAAAACAATCTAGAATTTCAAAATTCCAAAAATATTTTTTTGAATTTTTGAGCATTTTAGTCTTAAATAAAAATTCAAAAGACTTGCTTGTATGCATTGTTACCTTTTTGTTTGATTTTGTCTTTTAATTCAAAAATTTAAAATTTGCAAAGTTGAAAACCACAAAAAATTTTTGTTTTATTTTATGAAATTGGCTACTTCGTAAGTTTACTCGTGCTCCTTGTGTTCGACCCTGGTTGCTATACCAGGTAAAAATAAATAGCGAAGACCGCTTACATTTTTGCCTGCTTTGATTGTTTTATTTATTTGTTTGGGCGGTTCTTTCTTTTTCTTGTTGATTTCACATCGTAGTCTGGTTCGAACAACCCTTGTTTTATTTGATTTCCTAACCTGAGTCGTGAGGCACGTCATCAGAATGGTGCCGTTGCTGGGGAGCATGGCTTAGTAGTCATCTTTCTGTCACTTTTCAACCTTTTGTCTCTTTATATATTCGAACAGTTTTCTGACCTATCTCAGATTTGCCTTTCGTGTGAGGAACCACTTAGAGAATGACTTGGAGTATTTTGGAGGCCTAGCACAGGAGGTGGAGCAGGAGGAGGGCTGAAGATAATTATTTTATATTTTAGAGAATATTTGGGCTGTTTTGTAATAATTTAGACATTTGGACACTTGCTGGAACACTTGACTCATCTCGGGGTCTGTTTCGCTGAGCACCTGTGTGCTCGGGGGACCTCACCACAGTTTTTCATCGAGTTTTGATGTTATTGCATTTTTCTTTCTATTTGATTCTCGAATTTTTGGCCCTTAGACTTACGATTTTTGATTGATTGTGACATAAATAGTTAAGGCCCAATCCCTAATTGCTTGCCTACACCTATAGATCGTAAGTGGACCTGGCCAAAAATAATTAATAAAAAGCTATCTTGATCGATTGAGAGGTCACATGTCGCTAGAGGTCGTATACAGTGCGTGCAGGATCCATTGTAGCGAACATCGATCGACATCCGAGACCGGACTTCGACCTCTCACTCTGATCAGTTAGCTATTATTCTTCACGATCATTAGAAATTGTTCGTCTTAAGGTCGATTTCTTCGTGCATCATATAGTTAGTTTATTTTCAGATTTTATTTATGCGTGGATCATCCTGCATGTAGAGTGCTGGCGACAGGTATGCATCTCTATTTTTGCATGCAACATAATGTTTGATGGCGCATCGGCTTTTTCGACTTCCTCCCTGTTTTTGGACTCAAAATAGCCAAAGGAAATTGAAAAATTCTTTAGATGTTGTTTTTATTTGAAAAATACATAAAAAGTGAAAACCATAAAATTGGGACTACTGATGCAAACTTGACCCTAAAATTCAACTCATCTAAAAATATTTGTTTTGGGGAGAGTCACCCCACATTGGTTGGTTTGTATGTAGCAAGAGAGTGACCTGCACACTAGGCTAGAGCCATACCTGAACTTGTTTCAGACTTCTGGTGAGGATTTCTCCAGGTAGCTGGTAAGCGGTCCCGGACTTCCTTAGCAGAGTGGATAGATCGGGTAGCCGGTAAATGGTCCGCAATCCATACTAGCTGGGAAAGATCTAACTGTGGGATTGGGCCAGTCTCCTGGGAACATCGGGTTCCTACCAGCTCGCTTAATCGCTCTTATAGACTGATTGATCACCTAACATAAAATTGACAAGATTAACGATCGAAACCCTTACAGTCATCAGCTTAGTGTGCGTAGGTGAATTGGGGTTTGACTTATGATCTTGTTTGCATTCCTGATCTCATCAACACTTATCCCTACATCACGATGATGGGAAGGAGGTCTCTTAGGCTACCTTTGACAGCAATGCTCTCGAGCACTCCTTTCCACTCATCTAGGACAGTTTCGGAGAGCCCATACCTGCTCTCTAATCCTAAGTTCTCTACCACTATGTTCCCCCTCAATCATCCTGAAGGATATTGTTATATCCATAAGTGCATCACGGAAGCGTGAGCATCGTATCGAGTACGGCAAAGAATGACTAGTCAGACTAGTTGTTCTATGCAACGGAAATTAAAAAAAAGTTTTCATGCGACAAAACCACATGATCCAAGAATACTTCTCGAATCGTTTCGTCTAAACGACAAACAAGTAATAGGATTACCCATTGAAGCGTGGTTGCGATCGAGTCTCTAAACGAAGAAACCTCCTATCTCAAGTCCGATCCGACAGAGGAGACACTTGCGAGCGCGGGGATGAATCGCGTGCTTCTCACAATCCACGTTGATGATCCAAGTGACGGATCTCCTCATCTCAACACACGAGATCCTACGTCGTCTTCATGAGCAAGGTGCACCAAATGAGACGGAGATCCATGAGCAAACGATCGGGCAGCATAACGACGACGCTGCGGCGATAGAGAACTTCTCCAGGGCATCCATGGTGGACGGCCATGAGAGAAGAAGAGAGAGGGCTGACGTGTAGAGAGAAAGAGAGAGAGAGAGAGAGAGAGAGAGAGAGAGAGAGAGACTTATGTTCTCATTGTGTAAAGAAGAAAAAAAGGGTGCCTCTCCTTTTATAATATTTTGGGATCCATAGATCTCAACCCCTGGACAACACAAATCCAATTGCTCTCATTGATCGTGTTTCTTTTAATGGCTAAGATTTGTGTTGGTAAAAACCAACAACAATTAATTTAATTTAGATTAAATCTATATTGATAAATCAATATAAATCAATCCCAAATTAAATCAAGCAATCATGGAGATCTTTGGAATGAAGATTGCCTCCTTCCATAATATGGGATTTGGTGGCAATCTCATGTAATCTCATGATATCTCATGAGATTATATTATTTCATGGAAATCTCCAAGATTTACAAAAACACTTGTTGTAAATTATTCAACAAAAATAATTCATTATTATTTTGTAAATATTGCAATCATGCCATTGGAAAATTGTGAATCATATTCACAACCCAAAATAAAATGTAAATTACATTTTCAATTTAATGTCCAATGTGAATCCAATTCACATCAACATTTAATTAACAAATGTAAATTACAAATAGCTCTCTCTTTAATATTATAAATCACATTTATAATATATATGAATAATATGGATATTTTTATACACATTATTCATATCCATGATAATTAAATCACATTTAATCATCTTGGATCTCTTTTCTCTTGTTACCAAATAATATGAATTACAATCACATTATTTACATCTTTGATAATCAAATCACATTTAATTATCCAAGATAATACTCTTTACAATATGAATCGAATTCATATTAATCACGATAATTAAATCACATTTAATTGTCTATTTTCTCAATGTTCAGATACTTATATCAACAATGAAATTATCTTGAACTCTTTCCTGGATAATGCGCTTTCTCTGCGAATACTTGGAGATAGAGACAGGGTCCATGTATAGTGACTTAGATATTGAGATCACATCTCAAATCCAGATCCCAGGCCTCCCATAGATGCTTGATTAAATCAAGACCGCAAATCTAATCTTCTCATTGTATCTGAATCACATTCAGATCAATGTCCAACATTTGAACCAAGATCAGATTATTTCTCTACTGAGAGGAGTCATTAAAATCCATACCCGTTTCATCACTCCCTAAGAATGGAAGTGTCATGGTTATATAATCGTTTATGATCACATCACCCTCAGGTATTCCCAATACCTGTACATCCTGCACACTGGAAGACCCAGAATAATTCCGAAGTATAAGATCAGTTTTATGCTGTCTACTTCAGGGATTTATCATTAAGTTTGTCATTCGATCATTGGAAGTTGGTATCGATCATATACTTTCCAAAAGCATATATCACACCCAGGTGTTGATCATATACTTTCCAAAAGCATATATCAAACCTATAAATTCAGTCAGGCTTGTAAAGCGAGACGACCGTGCACAGAATTTGATTCTTCCCAATATCTTATGAGTGAGCTCATGTCTTCCGGTTCAGTAATGAACCCGTATGATCCTTTTGAGAGATCGCATTAGGGATATATTGTACTCTCAGGTGCTAAGTTCAAGCTTACTTGCATGGAATCTTATTAGGGATATATTGTAGTCTCTACTACATATATACCTAGGAAACTAAGAGGTAATTATGCTAAGATTCATCATTGATCATATCATGTCATACATGATCCAATTGTATCTCCTACAACACTTATTGAGTTTAGATTTATTAGGAGAGGTGAGATAGAATTGATATTCATATCTCCATAAGGTATTCTGTGAATTCATCTAATAGGTACAAACTAACTAGATTAGATCAAATTCAATTAATCTTCCTTTAAACTTTGGTTCTAAACCAAAATTATGAAATCTTTCAACATTTCAAAGGTTTCCAAGTGAAGAAAAGAAATCTCATATCACAAATAATTATCAATAGTCATCACATATCCATAATGTTTATTCTATATAGATGACTCACATACATCAATATGTATGAGATCTTGAAAACCTTGACATCTTACACCATTCCAAGGAAGGGTATATTGGAAATTTCTACTTTTGAATACAATATTCACAAGTATGTAAGATTTGAACTTTTAGACAATCTAAAGTTTCATCTCTTACTAGTCTATTGATCACATCAACAGATAAATGTCCAAGGCTTGATACTAGATCATTGTCAAATGATCTTCATTCTCCTATTGATCTTTTAAGGTTTAATTTCAGTATTAGAAATGTTAATGAACCATTCATTAATTTTCTAATTTAGTAGAGTACACTAAATTTTAGATTACTATCGGAAATATCTCTATCATAACTCTTTATGATAGATTTATTACAGAATTCATGTTTATTTCCAACATTTAGAAATAAACAATGAGTGTATTCTAATGTCTAGGTCATAGAGACATTTTCTAAGACAAAGGGCTCTTCCACTGAAAATAACAAGTCCATCTATCCAATAGAGATTGTTGCAACAATTGCATCAATGTCCATGTGGATGACTATTAAACCTTAAAATCAAATTTTATAGTCTTCTAATACATATGCAACCAATTGCAACTATTATTAGAATAATAAGATACAATTATTAGACTTTGTTCTTATCAAATAAGAAAGTCAATTTCAATGATTATATGTAGATGTAGATTATACTGATGCACCATCTAGATCCTTCTCTAAGGATCCTAGATAGATAAGATAGTCACAATATCAATATATCAGCTTATTGCTGTATTGGCCTTCATCCAACTATTTGGATGTCATATGGATGTCACAGAAGTACAGTCAACTTCTTGACCTTCCTTCTTACTTGGGTCCAACCCATGCTTCCACTATGCTCCCTTTATCTATAAGCAACCATTGCTCAATGCAAAGGATCTCTTATGTCGAAATCAAAAAATTCAATATAAGAGTATTTCAACATTTATACATGCTTCATTCAATTCATACAATATGAATATTCTGAAGCTTCATGAATGAATAGAGTATAGATAGTAGAATGATGACACTCATCGCATCTATATCCATCTAAACTCTTAAAACATTAGTTCAGGTAGGTACTCAAACAATTTGAATACATCATCTCTTATAGAGCTACTATTCTGCATGATGCAGAGAACCACGTCATTCATGATTAAAAGTCGAGAGCACATATATATGCCAAAACATCTTCTTAGAATTTTAAAAGGATTATTTGACAATTACGATCATCATTGCCATGTCACTTCCAAAGTACATTCAATGAGAGATCAAGAATATAGAGACATACAAACCCTATTATCTATTTAATTGTCATTCCTCATTATTATGAGGAAAATTGCACATTGCAACCACATACATTATGTGTCCAACTGCAAATACAATATCTTTATTATGGATCCAATCCATGATATTTTACTGGTTATTATTGAGTATAGTATTGAGTGGATTTAATGAAGATTTATCTGAAATGAGAAATTTGCATAAGTATATATAAATATATATACATATTTTACTTTGATTTAGGATTTTTTATATCAAAGTTTTCTTGCCTTGTCAACATTGAAAGTTCATTTCCTTAATCACTTTCAATGTAAGAGATATACTTACCATTATAACTCAAGCAAGATCTGGGATCTCCTTCCTTATCTTTTTTACATCCCAACAATATGAGAACCTATAACTCAGATAAAAAGAAGCAGGAACACATTCCGCCTTGCAAGTCCAACTTGCATCTCCCAATTCAGTTTTTAACACCTGGGCCCACCACCCCTAAGGTGATGTTGACCCATCATTAATTGAACCAACCGTCCTGGAATACAATCGCAATGCACAATCCAATATCGCCCCAATAATATGAGGACCCGATATTGGGGTCACTACGCATACATCCTTACTCTTTCGAGAAGCGACGAGCCCGATCCAAATGGATCGTATGCAGGAGCTGTCACTTCGTACAGGCATCTCCTACATACAATATCTGGCGACAGAACCCTTTGCCTCGATGGGAGACCATGGATGTCATTTATGTGATCCTCCACCTATATTCAAATTTTAATCAATTATTATGAATCATATTCACATAATTAGTTCTTCCAAGGCAAATACACATCTATTCATAACAGAGTGTTTTTTATTGGATATAATTAACTTAATCGCATTAAATTTATTATCTATCCAATTCAATCAACAAACGTGATTTTACTTGAATATATGGTATCATCTCAAATACGTATTAATTCAAATTTTAATAATGAGAAAATATATCATGATCTCTCAAGCATAATTCATTCCCTACTCGCTGTCATTGCCAGTACCGGCGGGAGTGGGATGGACCGCAACCGGTGCGACCCGCTACCCCAGCGATCCCCGACTAGACACCATATCTGCCTCAGGAAAAAATAATACCGAGTCAATCACTTTGTACCTGAGATGATCATCGTTTCTTCATCCGAAATTATACCATATAGTAATGATCAAAACATTTTTGATTATAAGGAAATTTGCTAGGAAAATTCCCAATCCTATTCAAGCAAGGAGTTTGATGATTGTATTTCCAATTATGATGTAGATCAAATCTAATCAATTTATTGGTTAAGGACAAGTCAATTAAGGAAATAATCATCATTCAATATTTCTCAAATATTTTTCATAAATATTTCATGAAATTAACAATTAATTTCACTAATTGATAAACACATGGTTCTTGATTAGGACTGTAATTTCAGCAGTGACCCCTACTTACTAAAATTAACATATCTCAACAATTTAAATCCAAATTAGACAAAAACAATTTTCAAAGATTGCTAATTTGATTTAGGATAGAACCTAAGTGATATCACGTATTTTGAGGCAGATTAAAACAGTAATTAACGCATTAATCATGTTAAGATTCGCAGTTCCCGTAATAGTGAATACATGTTCATTAAAACAACCATATCTCAAGTAAACAGAATCCAAATTAGGTAAACTCAGATCCTATGGTTTCCTTATTTAAACAACAGGGTCAAAAATAATCACTAAACAGAGATGCAGAAATGTAATGTGATAAAACTTTCGCAACCCCAACGAACCCAAGTCGCCTTCGGTTTTATGGATCATATCCATAACCTTCGACCTAAGGCTCTGATACCACTTGAAGGATATGGTTAGATCCTTAAACGCATCACGGAAGCGTGAGCATCGTATCGAGTACGACGAAGAACGACTAGTCAGACTAGTTGTTCTATGCAGCGAAAATTAAAAAAAAGTTTTCATGCGACGAAACCATATGATCCAAGAACACTTCTTGAATCGTTTCGTCTAAACCACAAACAAGTAATAGGATTACCTCTTGAAGCGTGGTTGTGATGGAGTCTCTAAACGAAGAGACCTCCTGTCTCAAGTCCGATCCGACAGAGGAGATGCTTACGAGCGCGGGGATGAATCGTGTGCTTCTCGCAATCCGTGTTGATGATCCAAGCGGCGAATCTCCTGATCTGGACACACGAGATACAACATCGTCTTCACGAGCGAGGCGCACCGAAGGAGACGGAGATCCGCGAGCAAACGATCGGGCAGCATAACGACGACGTTGCAGCGATAAAGAACTTCTCCAGGGCATCCATGGTGGACGACCATGAGAGAAGAAGAGAGAGGGCTGACGTGTAGAGAGAAAAAGAGAGAGAGAGAGAGAGAGAGAGAGAGAGAGAGAGAGAGACTTATTTTATGATTGTGTAAAGAAGAGCAAAGGGGCGCCTCTCCTTTTATAATATTTTGGGATCCATGGATCTCAATCCATGGAAAACACAAATCCAATGGCTCTCATTGATTGTGTTTCTTTTAATGAATAAGATTTGTGTTGGTAAAAACCAACAATAATTAATTTAATTTAGATTAAATCTATATTGATAAATCAATATAAGTCAATCCCAAATTAAATCAAGCAATCATGGAGATCATTGGAATGAAGATTGCCTCCTTCCATAATATGGGATTTGGTGGCAATCTCATGTAATCTCATGATATCTCATGAGATTACATTATTCCATTGAAATCTCCAAGATTTACAACAACACTTGTTGTAAATTTTTCAACAAAAATAATTCATAATTATTTTGTGAATTTTGCAATCTTGCCATTGGAAAACTGTGAATCACATTCACAACCCAAAATAAAATGTAAATTACATTTTCATTTTAATGTCCAATGTGAATCCTATTCACATCAACATTTAATTAACAAATGTAAATTACAAATAGCTCTCTTTTATATATTATAAATCATATTTATAATATATATGATTAATATGGATATTTCTATCTACATTATTCATATCCATGATAATTAAATCACATTTAATCATCTTGGATCTCTTTTCTCTTGTGCCCAAATAATATGAATCACATTCACATTATTTACATCTTTGATAATCAAATTACATTTAATTATCTAAGATAACTCTCTTTATAATATGAATCAAATTCATATTAATCGTGATAATTAAATCACATTTAAGTATCCATTTTCTCAATGCTCGGGTACTTTTTGTCAACAATGAAATTATCCTGAACTCTTTCAAGGATAATGCGCTTTCTCCGCGAATACTCAGAGATAAGGACAGGGCGATTGTATTGTTCCACGCATAGTGACTTGGATATTAAGATCACATCTCAAATCAAGATCTTGGGCCTCCCATAGATGCTTGATTAAATCAATACTGCAATTCTAATCTTCTCATTGTATCTGAATCACATTCACATCAATGTCCAACATTTGGACCAAGATCAGATTACTTCTCTACTGAGAGGAGTCACTAAAATCCAGACCCGTTTCATCACTCCCTAGGAATGGAAGTGTTATGGTTATACAATTGTTTATGATCACATCACCCTCAGGTATTCCCAATACCTGTACATCGCGCATACTGAAAGACCCAGAATAATCCCAAAGTATAAGATCAATTTTACGCTGTCTACTTCAGGGATTTATCATTAAGTTTCTCATTCGATCATTGGGAGTTGGTATCGATTATATACTTTCCAAAAGCATATATCATACCCAGGTGTTGATCATATACTTTCCAAAACCATATATCAAACCTACAAATTAAGTCAAACTTCCAAAGCGAGACGACCGTGCACAGAATTTGATTCTTCCTAGTATCTTACGAGTGAGTTCATGTCTTCTGATTCAGTAATGAACCTGTATGATCCCTTTGAGAGATTGTATTACTCATATGCCCTTATATGCACACCAACGCGCCGGTGTATAGACCTTGATTAGGTCATCAACCTGTTGGTCTGCTAAATGTACATACTCAGACATATAGTAACACATCTGTCTCCGGTCAAAGGATGCGTGCCTATATCATGACAGTATACGATATAGGACTTTGGTTATCTCGATCTCGTTAAGTCAACTCTTTGACCTGACACCTCCGAATCTCTATTCCTATGTAGAGTACCTGCATCAAGAGTTCAGTCATATATCAGCCTAACTGAGAAAAAGATTGCCATCTCCTACACAGGCTAGGGATCATATCTTAACAATCATTTGATGGTGCTTGATGAGTCCTCAATCTAACTCTTTAGATGTTCATCCAAGCACCAACCTCTATGATTTCAATATTTGAATCAACAGTTGTATGATCATCAAGATGGCCATGGTACATAACCCTAATTGTACTAAGGGTCCTATTATGCAAACTATGTATTCTTCCTTTCAGAATAAGGAATGATATTCACAATAACATTTATTGCATAATGGCTCGCTGTGGGCTCGCATGTCAACACATCATTCTTCCACAAGTCCTGAGGTGCCCCAGCAGAGGCCAGCACAGATTTATGTTCATTTGAGGGCATCTAAGTTGGGGTCTTTTTCCTTTACGGAGACCTGCGAGATGGCCAACAGTGAAGGACGCACCAAAGAGAAGCCCTAGTGTTCTACTTATGTTCTTGATCATGGTGCCATCAACAACACACTCCTAGCCTCCCTAGAGACAATGTAGAGACATATTAAGATCAATGATCATTTAGGGCAGAGGTGTGTATAGAGTTAGCGCAGATGCGAGCCGATAGAGGAGAGCCGCAATGACCAGCCGGTGGAGAGATACCAGCAGCTGGAGGAGTAGCCGACGGACGACCAGAAGAACCGCAGGAGCCAGCCAGACCTGTACGGACGATGAGGTAGTTGCACAACCATGGTGCAACCCTCACCCATCGCTGGATCCAGTTTTCGGAGATTCTGGGTGACTTCAAGCTTGGCCCCCAAATGATCCAATTACTGCCCAAGCTCCAAGGGCTATCCGTCGAGGAGCCGCATCTGCACCTGCAAGAATTTGAGGTGATCTACAGTACAATCTACGATAGATTCGTGGACGAGGACACCATCAAGATAATGGCATTCCCTTTCTCCCTGGTTGACAGAGAAGCCTACTAGCCGAAGCATTTGGGGAGAAATGTTACTACTTGGGAGCAGCTCCGGACCGAGTACTTGAACGAGTACTATACACTCGACCTGACCAATGCAGCTAGAGCTCTGATCAACAACTTCACCATGATCCCCAACGAGCAGTTTCATGAGGCGTGGGATCGATTTCATGAGCTCATCGACAAGTGTCTACACCATGAAATATCCAAGCCCAATGTAGTTTAGAGTTTCATTTGTGGGCATACACCGAGGCTGCAGCGGTTTGTCAATGCCTCATGTGGAATGTCCTATTTCACCAAGGATGAGGACCAGGTCTAGGCCATCTATGAGGAGATGGCAGAGAATTATACAATGATGTCCCAGACCCGTGTCTACACACAGGGGAAGCCCCTTCCACATGCTGTGTCCTATCAAAGCATAGCATGGGTTAATGCAGGTCCATCTACTTCGTTAGCAATAGCAGCACAGGCATAGTCTTCAGCAGCTAACATGTGGATTATTAGTGAGAAGTTGGACCGCATAGAGATCATAGCCAGTTGGCACAGACTCTCAGTGACCTAAAGACCCATATCATGTGTCTCCATGAGGCACAGACGACTTCTCAGCCCCATCTCAGGTCACGGGCTGATCACAGCAGCATCAACTCTTCCCAGCCACCTGCCCAGTACCGCCAGGTCCACCATTTTCAAGCAGAGCCGCTTCAGCCGTTGCGGCATTACTCCGAGCCAATGCCGTCTTAGGACACTCAGATGGTGGTGTATCAGCCGGATCAGCCCTGGCAGTTCTTCCCCCTTCTCCTTACGAGCAGGAGCCATTGATGGAAGTCAAAAGTATTTGGTATAACCGGCAGTAGCCCGAGACCCATCGTGATAATCTCGGATTCAGGTGGTCTACCAGAGGCACCACATCCCAGCAGCAACCTCTAGTTCAGGGCGGACAGAGAAGCTAGCAGTAGCAGCAACAACCTAGTACTCCCAGTCATCGCACCACTACCAGCAGAGTCCTCATCCCTACTAGCAGGGACAACAGTGGAGGCAGTAGCAGCCTCAACAGTACACTCAGCCCCCTCCACACTAGTACCAGCAGAGCCAGCCTCATTTCCAGCGAGGCAACCCATCCGGTTCTCATGGACCCATCTACGAGAGCCCAGTCTTTGATGATCTTACCCGCCTACTCTCAGACCAATAGGCATCCTTCCGGCAGGAGAGGGACAAGTTCTGGCAGGAGATGAGGGACATCGTAATGGGCAAGGCTGCATACCCATTCAGATCGAGCCCAATCCGAACAATCTGAAGCGGAAATCTGAGCATGTACAGTTCACAGAGACCACCACTCCTAGTAACTCCTTGGGTGATATTTCTTCCCATATATTTGATGATGATTTTGTGACACTTAGGAGTGGTTGGATGCCAGCCGGCGACGCCTCGTCTGAACGACAACTCCATGGAGATCCAGGAGCGTAATACGAGGAGGACAGCGGTGCTGATACCGTTCATGATGTTGATGATGATGGTGCTGATCCATGAAGTACGTTGATCCTACCGACGGTATTGAGGCCGTCACATCACCAGATGCAGTCAGTGGTACTGATGCCACCATTTCACCCAATGATGAGCCAGAGCACGGTGTTGATGCCACGAAGACAGACGCTGTGGGTGGTCATGATGCCACCAGTTTTACTTCAATTGTGTTTCCAACTGTTATTGTGTCTCAGGACAATTTTGAAAACACCAAAAATGTGAATAAAGGAAAGGTTTATTTATATTTGATCCATATGTGTTACATGAATTGATCGTGTTATGGACTCCATTCCCTCACAGGCACAGGAACCTCTTCTTAGACCTCTATTTGAGGAGGGCCCAACCATCCCCTTCCCTCAGGCTCTCTGCTTGGCGAAGGGTAATAAAAAAGAAAATCCAAAAAAGACACATCAATTGGGTACTGTTCGGTTGGTGGCCCCCTAACCCACTCCCTCTCTATCATGCGTGGGCCCACATTATTTCTTTTTAAAAATTAAATAAATCAATTCTCCATAATTAATTCCATCAAAAATAATATATTATACCATCATATCATATAAAAATTATAAACTACTCCACTTCTACTCACTTTTCCAAAATTCAATACAATCACATCACAATAACTACTCACTTTTTCAAACTTCAATATAATCATATCACAACAAACCCACTTCTAACCCACCCCTATTTTAACCCTCTATCCAAACACCAAAACTCAAAAATGGGTTACCCTCTACCTGTTTAACCCGCCTTAACCCGCGTACCAAATACACCCTTAGAGTTAAGCCAACAGATGATTGACAAATTCCATATTCAGCTAACTCTATAGGAGGCACTTGAGCACATCCCTCTCTTTCAAAAAAACGTGAGAGAGAATACTACCATCCGCAGGAAGAGAAGGAACCACAATGCAGAGATCCATGTGCTCACTCGAGCTACATGCTTTGCGATTCAGAACCGTTTGCCAACCAAGAGGCCAGATGCAGGAGCTCCATATGTCAGATGCCATATTCACAAGCAAAAGTTTGATTAGACTCTATTAGACAACAGCTCTTCCATCAACCTCCTTCCAACAGCCTTACTCGACCGATTCGAGTTTGGCCCTCTTCGACAGAGCAGGATAGTCCTTCAATTTGTTGATAGATCTATCAAGAGGCCGAAGGGTTGTTGAAGGATGTGGTCTGACAACTCAGGCATGAAATTTCCCGTAGACTTTGTTGTAGTGGACATGGAGATCCCTGAGTCCGTGATAGATACTCCCATCGTATTAGGACGTCCATTCTTGGAAACAGCCAAGGCAGTGTCCGATCATAATAGTGGGAAGGTATACTTTCGCGTCACGGGAGAATGTATACAAATAGATATGATAGACGAGACCAGAGCACGAGATTCAACTTGCTCAGAGACTTTAGTGATACAGAGAAGATGATAGATGTAGAGCGAGACATCCATCAGGAGTGTAATTTGTAATCACAGATAATGAAGCATTTTGGTCTGACCCTGTCTCACAAACTCTTATCTCACCTTCAAACACTACAGATTCACTGCTTCCAGTAGATGAGAGTCCAGATATCACACTCTTGGCCGAGGACACAGTTGAGGCTGACGATCACGGTTTGGATAGCGAAGTAGATTTCATTTCTTGCTCTTCTAGTTCTAATCCCTCGGATTTAGACATTGATTGGGCAGAGTTTGATGAGTTTTTAGCTTGTTTGATTCCTACAGAGCTTACAACCAAGGTGGAGATTGAGCCAACACCGATTACAGGCGCACCAGCAGGGTTGTCTTCGCTAGTTTCACATGGTCAACGAGAGTTCTCCCATGCAGATTTGGTTTCCTTCACGTAGACATTCCAGAAGCCAAATTTACCTGCTCTCAGTTACCCAGAGTTGAATCCCGTGTCACTGTCGCTGAAGTATAGATTCCTTACGGGTGAGCTAGAGATGCACCCAATCATTATCTCAGCAGATTTGATTGGAGAGCAAGAATCTCATTTGATGGAGGTTCTTGAGAGAAACCGCAAGGTGATTGGATGGACCGTAGTTGATCTCCAAGGTATAAGTCTGGCCCTATGCTCCCATCATATCTATCTCAAAGAGGAAGCTAATCTATCGCGTGAGTTCTAGCGACAGTTGAACCCCAATGTTCGAGATGTGGTCATGAAAGAGATATCAAAATGGAGGAGCATCGATTTTATCTACCCCATCTCCTACTCCAAGTGGGTTAGTCAATTGCATGTGGTGCCCAAGAAAACGGGCATCACTACAGTTATGGGAGAGTATGGAGAGGAGATCGCTACCTGGGTACCCACTTCTTAAAGGGTCTGTGTTGACTACAGATGATTGAATCATGCCACCAATAAGGACCATTTTCTGCTGCCTTTTATTTATCAGATTATTGAGAGTCTAGCCAGGAAGAGTCATTACTGCTTCCTTGACGAGTACTCTGGTTATAATCAGATGGCCACATCGCCTGAAGACCAGAACAAAATGACATTCACGTGTCTGTTTGGGACATATGCTTTCAGATGGATGCCCTTTGGTCTATGTAATGCCCCGACGATATTTCAAAGGTGCATGCTGTCCATCTTCTCAGATATGGTGGGTGATTGCTTAGAGGTCTTCATGGATGATTTCTCAGCATACGACAACGGGTTTGATGCTTGTCATGACAACCTAGACCGCATGCTTTAGCGTTGTATCGAGGTCCATCTTCTCCTATCTTGGGAGAAGAGTCACTTCGTGGTGACTCTGGGGACAGTTCTTGGTTATATCATCACCAACAAGGGCATGGAGGTCGATCCGACCAAGGTGGATATCATCAGGAAACTCAATCCACCGTCCAACCTATGACTGTTGCGGTCTTTTCTAGGACATGTCGGTTTCTACCGATGATTCATTCAGGATTTTAGCAGGACTGCCCGACCGCTTACTGATCTACTGACGAAAGATACTAAGTTCAGTGTAGATGATAAGTGTCTTGCATCCTTCGAGACTCTCAAGGGATTAGTTGTCGAGGCTCCTGTCCTTCAGCCGCCTGATTTGTCTCTCCTATTCGAGATCATGACGGATGCTTCAGATTTTGCCATAGGGGTTGTGCTAGGATGGAGGAGGGATGGATTACCTTATGCCATTTACTACGCTAGCCGTACATTAGATGCCGCTCAGCAGAACTACACTGTCCAAAGAAAGAGATGCTAGTAGTCTTTGCTTTAGATAAATTAAGATCTTATATTCTTGGTTCTAGAGTGACTAATTACACTGATCATACCACCATCAAGTACCTCATGGCAAAGAAGGGTGCTAAAGAAAGATTCACCAGATAGATCCTTCTACTCCTGGAGTTGGATATTGAGATTAAGGATAAGCATGGAGTAAAATATGTGGTGGCGGATCATCTCTCCTGATTGGAAAATCTTGAGGAATCATAGCAGAAAGAACCTATTACTGAGACCTTCCCAGATGAGATGATCCTTTCTATCGCCTCACTTCCACGGTACGTTGACATTGTGAACTATCTTGTTGCCAAGAAAGTTTGACAAGGTTTGTGCCCAAATAGTGACTTGAGACCTTCCTTGCAATGGCCAATTCATACCATTGGGAGGACCTCATCCTTTATCATGGAGGGGATAGCATCTGGCATCGGTGCATTCCTCAGGAGGAGCACCATAGTGTCCTGACTTACTACCACAAGCTTGAGGTAGGAGGACATCATTCTGGGAGGAGAACAACATAGAAAGTGCTCCAATCCGGCCTATGGTGGCTTACTCTCTTCAAGGATTCTGATGAATTCGTGATGGGCACTAATGTATAGTGTGACATGATGCCGATGCAACCCATTCACTTCTGTGAGGTTTTTGATGCACGGGGCATTGATTTCATGGGTCCATTTCCTAAGAGTTAAGGATTTGAGTGCATTCTATTGGCTGTTAATTATGTGAGTCGTTGGGATGAGGACATTCCTGCCGAACCGCAGATGCTAAGACCGTTTGCCAATTTTTGAGGAAAAATATCATTTCACGATTCAAGGTGCCTAGAGTTTTGATATCTGATGAGGGGTCTCATTTTATCAACGATAAGGTAAAGACCTTTGCTAACGAGTTCAACATAGACCATAGAGTAGCCACTCCTTATCACCCTCAGACCAATGCTCTTGCTGAAGTATCGAACAGGGAGATCAAGATGATATTGCAGAATGTCATCCGCCCAAACCGAAAGAATTGGTCACAGCTTTTGGACTCGGTCTTATGGACATATTGGACTTCCTTCAAGATACCGTTGGGTTCATCTCCCTTTCGTCTCGTTTATGGAAAGCCAAGCCATTTAGATGTGGAGATAAAGTGCAAGTCACCATGGGCTATCACTGAGATATTATTGGATCTAGAGAGTATAGGAGATTAGAGGAAGGCAGAGTTGGCAGCCCTGGAGGAGCTTAGAGATATAGCCTTTTCGAGTAGCCTACAATATAAGGAGAGAGCTAGGATATGGCATGATTCTCATATCATCCATAAGTAGTTCGAGCCTAACCAACGAGTATGGCTATTCGATGCCAGGTTGACATTATTTCTAGGGAAGTTGAAGAGCAAGTGGAACAGACCATACTTGGTCCGAAAGGTGCACGATAATGGCAGCATTGATATATATGAGATATCGTCGGATTCCACCTTTCGAGTTAACAGTCAGCGCCTGAAGCTAGATCATGACCCACTGATCGTTGACGTCGCCCCTATTCATTTTGCATGAGATGTGGTCTTTGACTCGCATCATTTGCTTCTCATGCCTGATTATCACTTCTCTCCTGCAGCTGTATAGATCCAGTTTTCCATATGCACATTCTTTGGTCTAACACCTCATCTTCATCTTCTGATTATGATATATTTAGGGTGTACTTTACCCTAAGTATAGAGGGGGTGTCAGATTTTTTATTATTCTTTTGATTCTTTTTACCTCTTTTTTGTTGCCTATACTTAGGGATATTATACCCTAGGTAGATCCTGTACATCCTCACCCTCGATTTTCTCCATGTGTACAGACTGTTATACATAGAATTATTTGATCCTAAGTATAGGTGGATCTCCGACCTCTATTCATTATATTCTTTTATTTGTCGTTGTAGGATAGACATTATTTTTACTTCCCAATAATCAGCACGAGTTATGTCTTCCTTTCATCGCTCGTTGTTCACTTTGAGGACATCGTTCGAGCTAAGTATAGGGGGTTGTTGTATGTATTGTATATATACTTTAGCCATAACTCGTAGTTTGTATGAGTGTGTTAATAAATAAAATGGCTAAAAACCACAAGCTAAAAATCACAAAATTTTTTATTTTACCTGAATATAAAATTCTTTCTTGCACATACATGTTTGTAAATAACTATTTGTAAGAACTATTTTTGTACAACTGTTTGTAAAAATGTTTTGTTAGTAGAAACTTGTGTAAATATTTTTTGTATCAAAATTATGTATACAATATAAAATTTTTGAAAAATGATTGAAAATAGAAGTTTGCAAAAATATGCTTGTAAATGTTGGTAAAAAGTTTGCAGAACTTCTTCCTCCTTGCATTCAAACATTTTCAAAAATTTTGCATATTTTGAAAATTACATAAAAAAGAGTTTTGTACATAGTTTTGTATATTCTTCTGATACATAGTTGGCATTTAAACTAGTATGGAATTAAGTTGGAAAATGGAGCTTGGTTAAGACCTTAATCCACCTAACTCTAAAAGGAACCTTATATCATTTGTAATTAAGACTTTCCATATCTATTGGTGACTTAATTCTTTTAGTCCACTAGGCTATGTTCACATGTCATCTTGATGAGCTTAAGTAGAACACTTAACAATGCACGCATGACTCTCACAGACAATGGCTTTACTTGGACCAGCACCTTAAGCATAGCTCTACACGTATGAGGTGATGAGGAGGCAATTTTCTTTGGTCTGGAGTAGCATATGAGGGTAGTACTTCTAGGTAGAACCTCTCATCTTCCTTTAGGGAGGGATGTGCATATCAACTTGGTCTAGTAGCGTTGAGGTCCAATGACAAGAGTTGTGGGTTGCAATAATGCTTCAAAAGAGGGATAGTCCACTGGCTCAAGAAGAAAAACTCCTTATGTATATGTTGTACCATATAGATATATTGTACATATGCACATTCAAAAAACAAAAGTGCAAAATCAAGAAAAACTCCAAAATAGTGGACTGGCCTAATTAAAAATAAAATGCATATCGAAGTGTATATAGTCAAATAAAGCAAAGCTTACGTATTAAACCTTCTCATCTCATGAAGCTTGCAGCGAGAGACTTAGCTACACTGGTTAGGCTCCCAAGGATACGTGACTACACTGGCCACAATCCATTTACTTCTTTCCCCTTCTTCTTGAGCTGGTCGTACTTGAACGTAGAAGGGAATACCCCACTCCTCGAGGAAAGAGCTGCTAGTTTGAGGAATTAGAGTTACCTTGTTGAGGGAGGTTGTTTCTTTGTCATTTCTGAGGTGGGGAGCTACATATCACTTACACAGTACAAGGAAAGATACCTGGTCATTAGAGTTTGCATATGTAGACTTGTTCTGAGCTGGATTATTGAGGAGTCTTGACCATAGAATGGTGGAACTTAGAGACTGTTGAGTCTTAAACCTATATCCCAATAAGGTTCCTACAAACTAATAATCCAAGGGACTGAATGAGCTCCATACTTCAATTTACTAAAGATAAGTTTAATAATCAACCTTGATTCTCCTTTATTTTCTTTTCTTTTCACTTCTTTTTCAAATAAGTGTTTGCTAAGGGACTAGCAAAGGTAAAGTATCGAGGGTGATGAATCCCTGATTCTCACCTTTTATTCTTTTATTTTAGCTATTTATCTTAGCAAAGCATCATATAAATTCCTGTAAATACAAAAACTTAGCATCCTGCATGCATTTGTTAATATTGCATAATTAGCATGTTTTTGTGCAAAAATAGATAATAAAGGAAAAAAGGGAACTGAGATTTTTAGAATAAATACAGAGTGGCCAAAACCCCAAGAGAAGGTCAAGCCTTGACCTGATCGTAAAATAAAATAAGTAGAGAGAGATAGGGGTTCACTTTGTGATGTGCATATTACCTATACTTGTACTTATTATTTATGTATTTATTTTGGCAAAAATAAATTAAATTATTTTTACACGCCCTCGTATATATTTCTAAATGATATAGAAATAAAACAAAAATCAGAAAAATGAAATAAAATCAAAAAAAATAAAATCTCCATTCATTGTACAAAATACATATACATATATTAAAACCCATATTTATTATGTATAATTAAATATCTTGTTAAAACAAAATAAAAATTATTTTGTATTCCTAAAATTATTGTTGTAAAAAAATAAAATATTAAATAAGTGTCTTTATGTAAAATAAAATAATAAAAATTCTTGTGAAGAATACATAGGTATATTATACCTGTATTGTATATACACTAATTTTTTTTCATAAAAATAATTAAAAATCACATAAAAATAATATGAAAAATAATAAACATTTTTTATTTTATACACTTTTTAATTTGAATTCATTTACTATTTTTAATTTAATTTTCTTTATTTTCTTCTCTGTTTTGTCCTGTAGCGATTTTTGTCTTTATTCCCCGTCGCTTCTGATTGGGCCAATGCAGATTCGTTGACCTCGGTCAACTGGTCCCTACCAGCCCTTTCTAACCCAAATCAGGTTTTCGCTAAACTTTACCCATTTCTTCTGACCCAATATACCTTTTCCTCTAATTTCAAGTTCTGATTAGAGAGGGTGGATCCCTAATCCACGCCCAACGTCTATCCTTGGGATACGTGCCTTGGTTTGCGAGACACATTCCCAACTTCTCGGACCTAGAAGCCTTTATATCCTGCACACCCTCTCCCTTTTTTCACCACCTTCGGTTGCTCCATCACCTCATGTGCACCCGTTCTTCCTTTTCCAGAGTGATAGCACGAGAGGGCGAGGGCGAGAGCACCTTCTAGAGCATGAGAGCCCCCAGGACCAGCAAGATTTTCTCAGCTCTGCTGTAAGAAAGCCTAGCTTCTAGAAGCACCATCCATCAAGTCCATTATCCTCGTGGACCTCTGTCCGTACCCCCAAGTGTCCTCCTTCATCCGTAAGTATTCCATTTCCCTTCCATTTTCCTTTTGATTCGATCATTCATCCCACGTATATCGCATCTCCGAACACCCTAGTCATCCTATATCACCGCCATGTTTCGACCTTCACACACCTCACTCCAAACTCCCTATGCTTCTTCGTATGCTTCGCAATCCCTCCCTTGTCTCCAATCGTCAGATTGGAGCCAATATATAGGTTGACTCCCTAATCCCATGTGTGATCTGTCTCGTCCACTGTCCCCCTTGGTTTTCGATCCCTTTGGCGCTCTAATCCCTCACCGGAGCATCATCTCCGATCACCCTATTTCTCCTGTAAGGAAAAACACAAGAAGGCCTCATCTGGAGGCCTAGTGAGCAGACAAAGGAGCTCCAGGACCACCATGCCTTGCCAGGACCTTCTCCTTGGTCCTAGCGCCTTCTGATCCAAACAGCAGCTGTGGACCACCATCGCTGTCATGACCCTAATTCTGGGCCGTCGGATCCTCCCATATCCGGATCTTGTTACTCAACAATAATTTATCCAGCAATCATAACTAACAATCAGAAACAAACTGCAAATAAAAAAACTCAAAAAGAAGTATTTAATACTTTTCCTTTCTAAAAATAAAGTTTACATGATCCATTGCCTGACTATAACCATTTACATGTACATCAACTTGAAGGAGAATACACAAAAGATTACTACCTAACAGAGAAAAGCTACTATGAATGGTTGGATGACTATGTTAATTGGCTGGATTACTAAAGTCCTTGCGAATTCTCATAGAGACCAGTTGGGTTTTCCATAAATCATAGGATAAAAATTAGCGAAAGCTATGTAACGAAGAAGAGAAAAGCAAACAAATTGTAATTTTTATCAAAACTTGTTATAAAAAAGGTGTCATTCCTTCTCATTAATTTATGTCCTATTCCTTTCTATTCAATGTCAGGGATTAGTTCAGGGGAACCCCACCATTCTTGGACTCCGAAGGTGTGGACACTTCAGGATTGGAGATTGTGTTGATCTTCGTAAGCTTATGTCGCTGCACGTTGCCTCACCCAATCCTCCAATACTACCTTGACAATTTCCTTTTCTTTTATTAATTAGGGTCTCAAACCCTTAGCCTGGAAAACAATGAGCACACCGTCCTCGAGGGCTTGGTTGGTTAAAACCCCAGGCTAACGTTATAACCTAGCGGCTTTAAATACATGTTGTCGTGACCTAGCCGCTATTGAACCACCTGTGCCTCCACATGGAAAGACCACATCTTTTGTCGTCCAACCTAAATATATTGACTACCGGTACCACGCATTGCAAATCATTCATTTCGTGTGCACTTATCATAATAGGGCAACCGTATACCACCTAGGTAGGGAAACGCCAATACGGGTTCCTTCCAACAAACCTACAGGTTGCATGCCCGACCTGTAGCTCTACTCCCAATCATTCTTAACGTGACTCACGACCCTTTTCAGGATTCAACTCAAAACACATCAATTCCCATGATGTAAATCTTTTGTTAAGCCTTAGATTGGCGTAACCATAATTACCGAGTATAGACTTACACATATATTAGATCATATATTTAAATACTCAATTTATGCTCTTTTTAACTTCCAAACCCTAACTTTCCAAACAACTGCATCCATTCGATGCTTATCCTTATTTTAGTGAAAATTACAAAGCAACTTTTCACACTTTCTTAAAGATGGCCAAATTAGTGTTCTTTATAGCGAAGAACATAAAATCAAGAATTTCAATAATCTCATATGAAAATCCAACAACAAAAGGAAGGATTGTGTTACCTAATCGAGCTCTCTCTTGCGTATGCAGTGCTTTATCATGTTTCATTTTCAAAAAGGATGATTTAAGGCTCCTGAAACGATCGAATTTCATTTTCATATCAAAAACGCTAAGAACGTGCTAAGAACGCAAAGAATGAACAAAGAACACTAAGAACGTGAAGAACACACGAAGAGCACGAAGAACGCGAAGAACACACGAAGAAAGAGAAGAACATATTTTCTCTTGAAATTTCAGCAGAGCTTCCTCTTATACAGGGTGATATTTCTAAGAAAATTTCGGCAGAGTTTCTCCTTATTTCAGGACACATTTCTCAGAAAATTTTGGCAAAGTTTTCCCTTACATCATAACATATTTCAAAATAAAAATGAAAAGAGTTTCCTCTATAAAATCAATTGAGAGGAAAACAACAGCAAAACAGAAAGAATATAATCAAACTACAAGCGATGGAGAATCGGTAGACACCATGCGTCTTAGGTGAGTGAATTTGTGACGAATCATAGGGTTCACTGACGTGCATAGCCGCCTGCACCTAAGTAGGGTGTTATACAGATTTCCCTTCGAACCACAACAGGAAACGAAACGGAAAGAAAGATGAATCAAGAATAAAACTTGGAAGAAAAGAGGATGAATTGAAAGCCTAGTTTACGAAGCAAACTAAAAGAGGGTCATACCTTCCTTCTCCTCGTTCTCCCGGCTGCGCTTCGCTAGCGCTCTTTCCTTGCCTCTCACTCCTCCTCCCGACCTCTCAACCCTAGCCCTTGGGGTGGTGGTGGTAGTGGAAATCGTAGAGAATGAATGGGTAGGGGGGTATTTATAGGCTCCAGAGAACCGCTAACCATGATGAGTAAACCATGGTTTATCCCTTAACCGCGGTTAGAGGCGCATGGTTTTTGCCAAAACTTATCCGAAACTTAGGGCTTAAGTTAGAACATTCCAAAGGATTCTAGATTCGCTAATGACGCTTAATTAACACTAATCATGATTAACTTTTACTAATCATGATTTAACTTTTGCGTCTTATGCTTATCTATTGCTTAGTATTGATTAGTGTTCGTTAATGGTCATTGGTGGTTTTCAATCCATCATTAGTTTCTTTAATCATTTCTATTTAGTCTTAATGATGGTCATTATGTGCTAATGATGTCTTAAACCTCTTTACTTCTCTTTCTTCTGAAAATCATAACAATTATAAACGAAGTCCGATTCATACAAAACAAATTCCATTGGTTTCCTCTTGACGAGCTGAATCTTATGATATAGAATCTGAGAGGGATCAAGCTCAAGACTTTACAATTATACCAACCTTAAAGGAAGTCTCATCCTCGAGACTAGAAATGCAGATATAACAACCTTAAAGAGGATTGAAACCATAACAACCTTAAAGAGGATGAATGGTATTTCATTTACAATAAAGATATACACAATACATAGTATTATCATTCAAATAAGTAAGGGTATTTTTCTCTCATTTCCACCTCAGGTTCCCACATGGCTTCTTCAAACTCTTGGTTGTGCCACAACACTTTAACTAGAGGTACCTCTTTGTTCCTCAACTTCTTGATATCCCTGTCAAGTATTTGCACAGGTACCTATTGTTATGTCAAGTCTGGCTCAACATGTAAATCATCATAACTTATCGAATGCTCTGGATCCGTAACGTACTTTCTCAGATTTGATACATGAAAAACATCATGTATTGTCGAAAGATGTGGAGGAAGCGCAGGTCTATATGCCACTTTCCAATCCGCTAAATGATTTCAAAGGGACCCACCAACCTGGGTGGTAACTTCCCATGCACATTAATCCTCTAAATTTCCTTCATAGGCGATACTTTGAGAAATACAAAGTCACCTACCTCAAACTCATGGTCTCTTCGCCTGGTATCACTATAGCTTTTCTGGCGACTTTGGACAGTCACTAGTCTTTTTCAAGCAAGCACTACAGCTTCCCATGTCTCTTGCAGTCTATCTGAATCATAAAGGTTCTTTATCCCGACCGCTTGCCAACACAAAGGAGTAGTAAACCTATGTCCATAAAGTGCTTCAAATGGCGCCATGCCAATACTTATATGGTAACTGTTGTTGTATGTGAATTCTGCAAGAGGCAAATGTTTCAAACATGATCCTTTCCATTCTAAGGCACATGCTCGTAACATATCCTCTAAAGTTTGAATAGTACATTCTGATTGGCCGTCTATTTGTGGATGATATGATGTGCTCAAGCGTAGTTGTGTGCCTAAGGCTTTCATGAAGTTCTGCCAATAGTGTGAGGTGAATCATGAATCTCGATCGAAAACTACTTCCTATGGGATACCATGGAGACAGATCACATGTGTAATATATAACTCAGCGAGTTGGTCTGGAGTGAAAGATAAGTTTATTGGAATGAAGTGTCCTACCTTGGTCAGACGATCTAATATAACCCATATACTATCTTTCCCACCAGTCGTTTGAGGTTAGCCAGTAATGAAGTCCATGGAAATACTTCCCCATTTCCACTCAGGTATGGAGAGGGGTTGTAACAATCCTTGGCTGTTGGTGTGAAGCTTTTGCCTGTTGACAAGTGAAACGTGAACTCACAAACTCAACAACATCTTTCTTCATTCCTGGCCACCAAATGTATGAATGAAGTACCTTATACATCTTCGTAATTCTTGTATGAATAGATAATCTAGAACAATGAGCTTCACAAAAGATGTCTTTCCTCAGTTCAGGTATGTCTGGTACACAAGCTCTGTGATGGTTATATAGTAACCCATCTTGTATATGAAATCCCTCTATCTCATTCTTCTCAAGTTCTTGTCTCAAGTCTTCAGGAATTGGATCATCCTCCTGTCCTTTCTTTATTTTATCCCAGATCTCTAGTTTGTATCGGTGATGAATAGTTATAGTAACAGCACTACTATCAAATGGTTTTCTTTCACTTAACGTTGATAGTAAACCCCAGAAGTGGATAGTACTCACCAACCCAAGTGAATAAGTTCTTCTGCTAAGGGGATCTACTACGACATTCCCCTTACCAGAGTGGTAGGAGATAGTGCAATCATAGTCTTTTAACAACTCTAGCCACCGTCTCTGTCTCATATTGAGCTCCTTCTAATCAAACAAATATTTCAAGATTTTATGATCGGTGAAGATTTTAAAAGTAATACCATAGAGGTAGTGTCTCCGTGTCTTTAAAGCGAAAACCACAGTAGCTAATTCAAGGTCATGTGTTGGGTAGTTCTTCTCATGTGTCCTAAGATGTCATGATTCATACGCAACTACCTTATTATGTTGCATAAGAACTTCCCCAAGTCCTTCTTTAGATGCATCAGTATACACTGTAAACCCTTCACTCCCGGAGGGTAGAGTAAGGATGGGTGAAGATGTTAGGCATCTTTTCAGTATTTGGAAACTAGTTTCGCATGCATTGGACCATATGAATGGAACTTCCTTCTGAGTCATCCTAGTCATTGGCAATGCTATTTGTGAAAAGTCTTTCACAAATCTTCTATAATATCCAGCTAATCCTAGGAAAGACCGTATTTCTGTGATAGTCTTCGGGCATTCTCAACTCATCACTACACTAACCTTTGCAGGATCGATTGATATACCTTCCCCAGATATAACATGGCCTAAGAAAGACACTTCAGATAGCTAGAAGTCACATTTGCTATATTTAGCGTACAGTTTGTTCTTTCTTAGTGTTTCAAGTGCCTGCCTGAGATAGTTTTCATGCAGATACTTATCCTTGTAGTAAATAAGTACATCATCAATAAAGACTACTACAAAGTGATCTAAGAACTCCTTGAATACTCTATTCATGATATCCATGAAGACTGTTGGGGCATTTGTTAGTCCAAAAGGCATAACTAAGAACTCATAATGTCCATATCTAGTTCGAAAGGCTATCTTGGGGATATCCACATCTTTTATCTTCAACTGATGGTATCCAGATCTTAAGTCAATCTTGGAATACATAGTTGAACCATGTAACTGATCAAAGAGATCATCTATTCTTGGCAGAGGATACTTGTTCTTTATGGTCTTCTTGTTTAGTTGTCTATAGTAAATGCACAACCGCATTGACCCATCCTTTTTCCTAACAAATAAGACAGATGCACTCCATGGTGAAGTACTAGGATGAATGAAGCCTTTATCTAACAGTTCTTGCAACTTTACTTTTAACTCTCGTAACTCGGCTGGTGCCATGCTATATGGAGTGATAGAGATAGGCTGAGTATCATGTATAAGAGAGATTTCAAATTCAATCTCTTGTTTAGGTGGTAATCTTGGTAGTTCATCTAGAAATACATCAGAAAACTTGCACACTCTATGCACATCTTCTATCATTGTATCTGACCCTGACGTAGTGGTTACATAGGCTAAATAACCTTGGCACCCTTGCTCTAACAACTCATGTGCCTTCAAAGTATAGATATATTTGATGTTTTCATTGGATGTCTTTCCAATGAACTGGAATTCTATCGAGTTAGGAAGGTGAAACGTTACTGTCTTCTGAAAACAGTCAAGACATGCATGATACCTTTCTAACCAGTCCATCCCTAAGATAAGATCAAAGTCCTCCATCTCGATTAGTAGTAGTGAAACATGTAACTGATGTCCTGCTATCAATACTATACAAATATCCAGAATTTCTCGGATTATAAATACTTGTCCTCCTGGTCCCTTGGTCAGATAGGACTGTTGTACTTCTACTGGTATCTTACCCAATGTGGGTACTAACCGTCGAGCAATAAATGAATGTGAAGCACCAGAATCAAATAAGGCATGTACTAAAAAGCCATGAATAGTAATAGTACCTCCTACGACCGTGCCTGTGTTGTAGGCTTGTTCCTCAGTGATTGCATTGAGCTGGCTATTAGGAATAGGCAAGATAGAACCCGCAACACTTTATAGTGGTTGCTGTATAGTAGACACTCCTTGTGAACCAAGACCTCTGCCCTATCTTCCTCCACGTGTTGCTCCATTGCTCGAGGTGGATGTTATATTGTTAATTGGGGTTGATTTAAACCCCGAGCCTCTCAACTTCGCATTTTTGATGTGGCCTTCTTGATGACAGTAAAAACACACATGTGCTCCTGTTTGAGCTGAAGGCCCAGCCACAGAGGTCCTAGCTCTTGCTGCCGAGTCACGAGGATATAGTGGAGGTTTAGAGAAACACCTTCTTCCGGATAATTCCTGGTCCAAAGTTTGTGGCGAGCTTATATTTGACCCGACTGGATGATAACGACTGTTTTTTAAGTGATAATTCGCCTTACGTTTGGATGGTCCACTAGTAAAGTGGAAGCTTCTTCTTTGGAGGTTTTCATCCCTCTCCATCTCAATACGAGAGGCGATGTCCATGGCTTCATCTACAGTGGTGGCTCTAAAACTTGCAAGCTTCTCTCTCAAATCTCCCTAAAGACCGCTAACAAATTTAGTAAGACACTCTTGTGGTGAAGCTTCTAAAGCTGGGGAGTAACATAGCAGCTCCATAAAGTGAATATTATAATCTCGTACATTCTTGGACCCTTGGGACAAAGAAGCCAACTCCCTCCTCTTCAATTCTTCCCAATGGGAGGTATAGAAGTGAGCTTGTAACCTCTCTTCAAAAACATCCCACGGAACATGATCTACTAATTTCTTGGAAATAACTCTCCACCATCGTCTTGCATAGTCTGCTAGGGAGTAATCAACAAAGTGCATGTAAGTGTCTGCTGGTGCGTGTATTATTCTCAGCATCCTGCTGACATCATCAAGCCATAGTTCCGCCTCAGCCAGTGTCTCTATGCCTTTAAATCAAGGAATCATTCTCTTTCGGTAATTATATAGTAATGTTTGGTGTCTAAGAAGGGCGTTCTTCATTGCTCCTTCAGCTGGGGTAGGAGTAGACTCAGTTGAAGAATGGTAACTAGATTCTTCCTCAGAAAGATGGACAGAACCTGCAATCCTAGCATCCATAGGTCTGGATGCCTCAGGTCTCTCAGCTTGTGCATTGAGCCTCTCCTCTAATGCTTGCTACTTTTGCCCCATTTCTTTCAGCATTTTAGTCATAACCGCTAATTGCCTAGACACGTCTTGGTCTGTCATGATCCTGGGATGAGTTAAGGTCAAAGGTTAGGTTTTAAACGTTTTTGCATGATGTTCATAAGGGACAATGATTTGTGAATGGTACTGCAGTCACTTATTAAGATCAAAGGATCTTAAGGCAACCTTAGTTTTTTTAACACCGCTCATAGTCATCAATTATTGAGTAAATTACTGGAGTAACCGGGCTCTGATACCAATCTGTCACGACCCTGATTCCGGGTTGTCGGATCCACCCATATCTGGATCTTGTTATTTAGCAATAATTTATCCAGCAATCATAACTAACATTCAGAAACAAACTGCAAATAAAGTTACTCAAAAAGAAGTATTTAATACTTTTCCATTCTTAAAAATTTTTACATGATCCATTCTCTGACTATAACCATTTACATGTACATCAGCTTGAAAGGAAAATACACAAAAGATTACTAACTACCTTACAGAGAAAAGCTACTGTGGTTGGTTGGATGACTATGTTAATTGGCTGGATTAGTAAAGTTCTTGTGATTTCTCACCGACACTTGTTGGGTTTTCCACAAATCATAGGATAAAAATTAGCGAATGCTAATTCACGAAGAAGATAAAAGCAAACAAATTGTGTAATTTTTTCAAAACTTGTTATCACAAAAGGTTTAGCTCCTTCTCGTTAATTTAAGTCATATTCCTTTCTATTCAACTTCAGGGATTAGTCCAGGAGAACCCCACCATTATTTGACTCCGAAGCTGTGGACACTTGAGGATTGGAGATTGTGTTGATCTTGGTAAGCTTATGCCGCCGCACGTCGCCTCACTCAATCCTCCAATACTACCCTGACAATTTCCTTTTCTTTTATTAATCGGGGTCTCAAACCCTTACTCTGGAAAACAATGAGCACATTGTCCTCGAGGACTCGGTTGCTTTAAACCTCAGGCTAACATTATAACCTAATGGCTTTAAATATATGTTGTCGTGACCCAGCCGCTATTGAACTACCCGTGCCTCCACATGGCAAGACCACATCTTCCGTCGTTCAACCTGAATATATTGACTCCCGGTACCACGCATTGCAAATCATTCATTTTGTGTGTACTTATCATAACAGGGCAACCATGTACCACCTAGGTAGGGAAACACCAATACAGGTTCCTTCCGACAAACCTACAGGTTGCATGCCCGACCTGTAGTTCTACTCCCAGTCATTCTTAACGTAACTCACAACCCTTTTAAGGATTCAACTCAAAAGACATCAATTCCCATGATGTAATTCCTTTGTTAATCCTTAGATTAGCGTAACCATAATTACCGAGTATAGACTTACACATATATTAGGTCATATATTTAAATACTCAATTTATGCTCCTTTTAACTTTGAAACACTAACTTTCCAAACCACTGCATCCATTCGATGCTTAAACCTTATTTTAGTGGGAATTACAAAGCAAATTTTCACACTTTCTTAAAGATGGCAAAATTAGGGTTCTTTACAGTGAAGAACATAAAATAAGGAATTTCAATAATCTCATACGAAAATCCAACAACAAAAGGAAATATTTCGTTACCTAGTCGAGCTCTCTCTCTCATATGCAGTGCTTTATCATGTTTCTTTTTCAGAAAGGATGATTTAAGGCTCCTGAAACGATCAGATTTCATTTTCGTAATAAAAACACCAAGAGCATGCCAAGAACACAAAGAACAAACGAAGAACACGAAGAACGTGAAGAACACACGAAGAACATGAAGAACGTGAAGAACACGCGAAGAACACGATGAAATAATTTCTTTTGAAATTTTAGCAGAGCTTCCCCTTATACAAGGTGATATTTCTAGGAAAATTTTGGCAGAGTTCCCCCTTATATTGGGACACATTTCTCAGAAAATTTCAGCAGAGTTTCTTCTCATTATCGGAACTTATTTCAAAATAAAAATAAAAAGAGTTTCCTCTATAAAATCAATTGAGAGGAAAACAACAGTGAAAAAGAAAGAATATAATCAAACTGTAAGTGATGGAGAATCAGTAGAAACCATGTGTCTTAGGTGAGTGAATGTGTGACGAATCACAGGGTTCACTGACGTGCATAGCCGCCCACACCAAAGTAGGGTGTTACACAGATTTCTCCTCGAACCACAATAGGAAATGAAATGGAAAGAAAGATGAATCAAGAAAAAAACTTGGAAGAAAAGAGGATGAATTGAAATCCTAGTTTACGAAGCAAACTAAGATATGACCATACCTTCCTCGTCCTCGTTCTCCCGGCAGCGCTTCGCTAGCGCTCTTTCCTCACCTCTCACTCCTCCTCCCGACCTCTCAACCCTAGCCCTTGGGGTGGCTGTTGTAGTGGACATCGTAGAGAAAGAATGGGTGGGGGGTATTTATAGGCTCTAGAAAACCGCTAACCATGGTAAATAAACCATGGTTTAGCCCTTAACCGTGGTTAGCGGCCCATGGTTTTAGCCCATGGTTTTGGCCAAAACTTATCCGAAACTTAGGGCTTTAGTTAGAACATTCAAGAGAATTCTAGATTCGCTAATGACGCTTAATTAACGTTAATCATGATTAACTTTCACTAATCATGATTTAACTTTTGTGGCTTATGCTTATCATTTGCTAACTATTGATTAGTGTTCTCTAATTGTCATTAGTGGTTTTCAATCCATCATTAGTTTCTTTAATCATTTTTATTTAGTCTTAATGATGGTCATTATGGGCTAATGACGTCTTAAACCTCTTTTGTTCTCTTTCTTCTGAAAATCATAACAATTCCAAAGGAAGTCCGATTCATACGAAACCAATTCCGTTGGATTCCTTTTGACGAGCTGAATCTTATGATATAGGATCCGAGAGGGACCAAGTTCAAGGATTTAAAATCTCTGACATTCCCCCCATCCTAGCAGCTCCGAGAGATGCTGGAACAACACTCCATCGCCGATTGAAATTCATCGGAGGCGAGTTCATTCCAGTTCATCCAGACGCCTTCTCTACTGTCGGCCTATGTCTAATCTTAGTCGTCCACCATCTAGAGGACCTCGATCGTTGGATCTATCTGAGGATCACCTCACCGTTGTCCATCGCTGAAGGGGTATCAGCATATCTCCATTGTCCGTATGTTAGTGGGTCTTCCTCGGCCTTTGGATCGTGCCTAATAAAGGGTAAGTTGCTGTTAGGCCCTTCTTTTTTCTGCATTTACTATAGAGTCCTGTAAATGGTGGTCGTAGTTTAAAATACTTTGGATATTTTGTAGTTGGACCCTTGTTATTTTCAGTATTTGTTTTATTCTAGAGTGTATGAACTCACATGTAGCCTCACGTGCTTTTCTGGTATATTTGCATTTTTTGCCCTGGATTTATGTATGTTATGATTTGAATGGAATGATTCTGAGATTTGCATTTATGCCCCAGTGCGTGATTTATTGAGCATGTGCGTATTTTCTCTAGACATTTTGCAACTTCGATCCTAGGCTTTCTGAGTGTGTTATTGTTTGGTCCATAGTTTTATTTTAACTGCAAGTAGGTCCCTATAAATTATTTGGAACTTTTCTAATTAAATAAATATCAAATCGACCCCATAAATTCTATAAATATTACTGTTAACTCCTGCTAACAAGTAATATTTATGGTAATTTTTTTGTATTAATTTAATGTCGTTTCATATTTTCTAAAAATCAAACCCCCTAAAAATGTACTGTATTTTTAGAAAATACATAAAAATTCGAAAAATTGCTTCAACAATTTCTATGCATGTGTTTTTATATGCTTTGCCTTCAGTATAAATTTTGTTTGAAAAACCCACATTAAAATCCAAAAATCACAAAAGATCTAAAAACTTATAAAAGTTATATAAAATTTAAAAAAATAAAAAATACCATTCCAATTCCTATTGGTAGCTTTTTGTATATATTTTCTCATAAAATTCATAATGAGGACTTTAGGGCATTTTAGTTATTTTTAACTTGTAATTTTGTTTCGGTTGTTCACTAATTATATTTTTAGCCCTTGTTTGATTTTTATAAAATCACAAAAATAACAATAAATTCCCAGAAAATTAGCAAAAATAATTTAAAATTTAAAAAATCCAAAAATATTTTTATTTCATTTTTTGAGCCTTTTTAGTCTTAAATAAAAATTCAATAGGCTTGCTTGTATGCATTGTTTCCTTTTTGTTTGATTTTGTCTTTTAATTTAAAAATTAAAAATTTGCAAAATTAAAAACCACAAAAATATTTTGTTTTATTTTCTGAAATTGACTACTTCACGGGTTTTCTCATCCTCCTTATGTTCGACCCTGGTTACTATACCAGGCACAAATAATTTACGAAGACCAGCTTACATTTTCGCATGCTTTGATTGTTTTTTCTATCTGTTTGAGTGGTTCATTCTTTTTCTTGTTGATTTCACCTCATGATCGGGTCACAACGACCCTTGATTTATTTGATTCCTAACCTAAGACGCATCATCAGGAATAAATGCAATATTCTGGATTTTTAAATATAAGAAAATAATTTAAATTGTCATGCAGAAAATATATGTGATTTAATAATACAGTAGGCACTTGAAATAAAATTCCTACAATATTTAGATGAAAATTGGTATTTTTAATGCATGAAATAAAGAAAATAAAAATACAATACTAGAAGGGACTAAAATGCAAATAAAAATATATTTAAATGCAGTCCAAAACCAATTTCTGTACTTTAGGGGCCTTTATGTAATTTACCCACAAATATTTATTTCATTCAACGTTGGTAGGGGTATAAATGCATTTTACAGGACAAGACATGGCACACATGCAAAAATCTCAAAAAAGTTTTAAACTAAATCTCACTGTTATTGGAATAAACAATAAGAGGGTCCATGTAAAAGCCCACCACATCACGTGTATGGGCAAGTGAAGTGACGTGACAAAGGACCCAAGTGCAATTATAAGAAATACATGGGCTACTTGCAAAATAACCCAATGTTTTTACACTGCAGACAAAAGTTACAGACTATAAATAAAATACAAAAGAGCAAAGGGGCACAAGGGAAATTATCCCCTAAGGCGCGATCCAATGACGGGTAGCTGCTGAATTTGTGATTCATTACTCTAAAAGTTGAAAATAGAGCTTCGTTCCTGAGCAATTAACTGCATATTTACTTTTATTGGGCAAATCGCATTCATGCATTTAGAAATAATATTCACATTTTAGTAATCATATGTGCATTAAATAAGAAGCTAAATTCACTTGTTCATTAATAACATGTATATTATCATATTTCTCCTATTTTTATGTATTCTATATTAACTCCAAATTTAATAAAATCAACTCCATTGTGTACATATTACTAACACTGGTAAAGAGAAAATATCAAAAAAATATTAACTTGTAAAATTGACCAAATACAACCCAAATACATGTTTGAAACTAAGAACCTTAAAATGCGCATATATCTCTCATACAATGTCTGATTTAGGGCTACTCATTTTTTAAGTAATATGCATCCAAAGACCTTCAAAACAAGACTAATTTCATAAAAATCAATGTTCATATGTGAAACTTCGGTTTCGGGCCCCTATTGTATATTGTACATATTGACCAAAATACCCTTTATCTTTTTAATTATTAAAAATCCAAAAAATTAAATTAAGTAGTAAATATTCCTTTCATGGTTTCTATTATTTTATTTTAATTTTTTATCTTATTTAAAAATTACAAGAAAATCTGCAAAATACAAAATATGGTATTTTATACCTATAAGATACAACCCAAAAAATATACATTGTACATATGGCTTATTTTGATTTTCAATCCTTCACAAAAGTTGTAGGTACCATTGAGACGAGCAACTTTTATGTTGACCACTTTTTTATTTGAATACTTTTGTTATTTCTTTTTAATTTTTATTTACACTTAATTTTTTTATTTTTCTAGGAGCGACACGTGGCAGCTCCTGGAGCTGCCACGTGTCCCTCCCTTTTATTTATTATTACTTATTATTACTTATTTCATCTTTACTTTAATTATTTATTTTTATTATTCTATTTATCTATAATTTAATTATTCTAATTATTTTAACTATTTATTATTATTTTTTTCATATTTTATCTTTAAAAAAATGTTTACTTAACCTGCCACGTGGCCGCACCCCTGCATGCCACGTGGTGCCCCCCTCTCATTACTCCTCTCGCATGACCGGGCCCTCCGCCCTACTTCGTGTGATCGTGCACCCTCCCAAGCAACCACCTACGCTACCACCCCCACGATCCCCTCTTCTCTCCGCAAGACTCAGCCACCATCCACAACCGTCGTCGACCCGCTTCCCTCTCACGTCCCTGCCTGCACGTTCCTCGCCATGTTACCCACTCCCTCGTATCCACCATCTCCATCTCCACCAGACCCGCACGGTCACCAATCCTTACCCCAAGATCTCATCTCCCTCTCGCCTAACCACCTCCCTAATTTCCGCATCCTCCCCGTCATGAACCGTGACCCCCGCCATCTCGGCCTTACTCTCCAACAACCCTTAGAAGGGCTTCACAACCGAACGTCCTGACCATCCGCCACTGATGGAACAAGTCCATCGAGCCCCTGATCTTGCCACAGTGGCAGAGAGAGAAAGAGATGTTGATCGACAATGTACGGCTTGCTGACCTGATCCAAGGGAGTACAATCCCCTATCGTAGCTCCATTGCGAGTTGTTGAAGCTTGGGCCCAGCCATGCCCTCGAGCGACGACCAGTTGGAGCATACACTCCAATGTCCCAGGCACCACTCACCTCTAGGTAGTTTCTCCCTTCTCTCTCTATCACTCTTTTTCGTCTCCTTCTCTTTCTCCCTATGTTCTTCATTTTTCTTCTCTATTTCCCGTTACACTGCACCCCCACCGATCACTACTTCCACCTTTCGACAACCACATCCGCAACTTCGCCGCACCACCTTCGTCCCCAACCACTGCGCCTGCCATCGTAACTGATCCATGGCCTGCACTGCCCTCGTTTTTGCTACTATCTAGAGCATCCACCTCGACCTCGCCTTCACGCAGCTGCGCGCGACCTTCCTCCACCTACACCGGTCTACCTCACTAGCACTCTAGCTGCTGCGTACCTCCAGACCGTGCCTCCCTCTGTGTGGCCACCCACGTCCCCTGCTAGTACCTCAGGGCTTCTATGAGCTTCCGCAGCGAGTCCGCCCACTACATCGAGGAACTTCGGTCACCACCTGCTAGTGCTTTGCCTCAGGGGACGCGCTCCGTCGCATCTCTTCAGAAGCACCGCCCAGGTACTCGACCGCTCCTCAGCCACCTCACCCTCACACAGAAGCATCACTTCGCCTCCAGCAGCTAGTCTCCTCCATGCACGCCTCCACCTCGAACTCCACCTTGCATCGTGTGTCGACGGAGGTGGAGAGCACCACCAGTCTCCTCCGAGCACACGAGAAATAGCTACGTCCTTCAGCTACCTGCTCTGCCACTTCATCTTTGTGAAGATAGCATCTACCATTGATCCAAAAGATAGATCTAGATCGAACGGTTCATAGTGACCATCCAAGCCTCCGCTTGAGCTTGTAGCTTCAGAATACCCACACCTCCCACCAAGCCATGATTTCATGCCACGTGGACGGGTGGACTCCAGGCCTCCACTCGAAGCTGCAAAGGCACGTGAGCGTCATGTGAGAGTGGGGGGATTGCATCACACCCCTCCAAATTCCAAGAAATTGCACTCACAAACCCACCCACTGGAGCTCACGTGCAAGTCACGAGTCGTCTGAACAAATTGCAACAAAGCCTCCCAATGTCTATGTAATTGCATTCGAGTCCTAATCAGCATTTTTTTTCAATTTTATTTTTGTAATTTCATATAGGCCCTGAGTTTGCATCTTTATTTGTACCCTCATTTCGCATCATTTTATCTGTTTAAAAAAAAGCTTATTGTAGAACAATTCATGCTCTATCATTGTGGATGTTAAATTTAATTTTAGGAGTTGTGAATTACTCTAATTATTTTGGTGAAAAATTCAACATTTTGCCCACTTCTTGTTCTTTCATTTCTATTTATTTATTCATTATTCTCAAAAATATCTCACAAAGTCACATTAGCTAGATTTTAATTTGTTCTACTTTGTGCCTAAAATTCATCTCATTTGTACGCATATTGAGGTCAGAAAAGAATAGTTTGGCAATTCAGTTAACTAATTTTTAATAGGTCGTCAATCAATTTTTTAGGATCTAATAATTTTCCTAGATTCGCCTCGCATAGAATAATCTAGGATAATTTTATTTCTGCAAAATTAAGTGGATTGCTATTTATAAAAGTTAATTTTGCGAAAATCACCTAGTCTGCAAATTTTATTCTTAATTAATTCATATTGAGTCAGAAAATTCTAAAAAATGGTGTAGCTTAATTTCATCATTATTCAACTCCTGGCTAAGTTTGAGGATTTTCGGACTTGACTTGATAGAAATTTGCATTTTAGTCCCTAAACTAGTTTGAAGATGCATATCCTTCATTTATTGCATTTTAAAATAGCAAAAAATTATTTCCCTGAAAACCTAGCATCTAGATCGACTATAAATAAATATAAAGAGACAGTGGCCTCCTTGAGTTCGACCTTGGGCTTGCCCAAGTAAAAAAAATTGACCGCTTGCGTTTAATTGAAAAAATAATTAAGTGGTTATGGAGTAATCCGATAATTTCTCGACTGCAACGACCGAACATCTTTTAATCGTAATTCGGTTAAATTAAAAGGGTGACTCTAGAGTTTGTCAGTAGCTCTTCACTTAACACATGGGCCTTCTAGACGATTGATATCCCCTTCGATGATCGATGTATGAGATCAAGACTCAGGCTTCATCTGACGGACGAAGGGAGGCATGATTGGATGGAGAGATTAGAACGAGAGCGTCTTCCAGATCCAATGACTGATGCTTCGTACCAATAATTGGGAAGAACATTGCCTTCCTCGGCCTCCGGTCGTCTGGTTCTCTCTCCTCCAAGCTCCTCTCTCGAATATTTAGTGTTGAACACGCTAAGGAGGATGGTCTGCATCTAATAAACAACTCAGAAAGTTTCAAGGCTTGTTGAGTAGCCCTTGAGGTTAGAGTGGAGACAACTAGAGATATTCTTGGGGTTCAAAATTGCTTATAGGCTTTCAAGCCTCGGGACCTACACAATTTGCTTTAAGATGAAAAAACGAAGGTTCCTGAGGCTTTAGTAGTCGAGTAGGAACGAGTGTGCATTGGGGTGTAGCTTTCAGGTGGACGACATAGATGGGAAAGCCGATCTCCTGATCTGGGAGCGATTAGGGTGGACCGAGGTGCCTGGGGCATAGGTTGATCGAAGAGAAACAATATGGAGGCGGAAGACACGTTAGAACACATTGGGAAATGGTGAAGAAGGTCACACGTTTTTTATTTTACGGAGTAAAAGGCAAAATCAACTAGAAAAAAGACTAGGATACTCTACTCTAAGTTACATGAACGAAAAAATGTAAAGATTTAACAGCTCACCTGGCCTAGGAGGCAAGGAGAAGAAGCCCACAGTGGAGATGGCGGGTGGAGTTCGATTTGGATCGATTCACATTTTTCCTCGCTCGCCGAACCACTAGAGAGACTCCTGTTGTCACTGGGAAGTTCAATCCAGTCCTGGGTTTGGGTTTGGATGGCAGAAGAGGAATCAAAGTTAAATTGAGTTGATGCTGAGGTATATGTACAAGCCGAGATTCGAGAGCGGATTCTGCACGAGGTGTTGATTTATTGAACGATGTTGCATGTGTGCACGGAGGAGCAAAGATCGAGGGGTAGAAGTCAAGAAGGGATCACACAAAAATAATGAAAGAATCAATTGGCATAAATCGAGGAATATGAGTGTTTAGGTTTGTCAGACGCAGACCTAGGGGGAGCGGGGAGTTGAATGAGGTCAACTCAGATCGCGTCGCCATTGGTCCAAGTGTGATAGAAAAAGACAAACCATGAAGAAAGCGCCTTGTTAATTCAAAATAAAATATTACATGATTTTATTGATTTTAGGTTAAAACATAAATTTTTTTATTATTTTATGAAGTATTTTAATATGATTTTTATTAATTTTTAGATGTAAATTTATTATGTGTTTATTTTTACATGTATAAACATAGTTATATTTACGCATATAGTATGTATTTTATTTTTATTTTCTATTTTAGATTTTATAATTTTATACACATAATTTATTTATTTATAACTTATTTATATACATTTAAATATATTTTTGTTGTATTTTTATAAAGTGATATGAATACTTAATTAAATATATGTATTTATTATAGGTTTGTATAATTCATCTATGTATTTTTGTACTCTTATTTAATTTATTGTACATATGATGGTTTTATTTTATTCTAGTAATGTACCTATATTATAAATAACCTTTAAAAAATATAAAAATATAAAGAACAAATAAAATGATTATTTTATTCAGGTGTAACGTACAATAGGGGTCTAAAACCTAAAATTTGCATGCTAACTCCAAACTAAATGAAACCACCTTCATTAATTAGCAAATTAAAAGTTTAATACAATTATAGATGATTTTGGTGAATTTTAAATTCACATGAAGAAGATACGGGGTTGTGATGTTGGGCTTTTGGATTTTTATTAAAGTATAGAAGGCATATTGTGCATTATCTTTATGTGAAATAACTTTGTATTTTTCTAAGAATTTTTATCTACAACATTCATGTACAAATTTTACTGACTTGATGTACAAAATTATAAAAAAATAAAATAGGTCCTAAAATGGACTTATTGATGAATAGGAAATCAAGCTTTTATTGTCATTTTGGCCCTTATCCCCCTACTTTATTCCTTATCAACCCAATCATCATGATGTTGTCTCGATGTTTAGGGTCATTCAATACATGTGGTATTTCATTTCTTTTCCTTTTCTTTATTTATTCTTTTATAATTTATTTAAATACAATATTGTATATAATATTTACAGAGTAAGTAATAGATGTTATTATGCAAAATAATGTTATTTACATGCACTTAGCTAGGGTTTAAAGGCCCAAATGAAAGAATAAAGGTGATGAAATGGAGATTCATTACCCCCCTAATGAACCTTGGTGTCATTATGATAAAATCCTTATATTAAATCCCTAGCTCAAATTTTTGTCAATAAAAACCAGAACTAATACTGTATATATATTTGTTTTAAAATAAATAAAAATACAAAATACAAAATGAAAAAATTGCAGTGTTTTCATGTGTTTAAAAACACTCCCAAAAATATTTCTCCTCTTGTTTGACTTATTTTTGTGTTTTTTCAACATAAAACTTGCAGATCTCCTCAAGATCTACAACTTTTCATGTTTTGAGTTTTTTCTAAATCATCCATTTTCTATAAATTTTTTATTTTTCTTTTATATTTTTACTTTTGAATAATCTCATTGGGCCACGTGGCACCCTCTGGTTGAGCCACGTGGCTGCCTCCTTTCTGCACCATTAGATCGCCTTCTAGCGCCTGCATCTTCGCCGTCCATCCCTTTTCATCCTCATCCATTCGATCTACCTCTAGATCGCATCTGGAGCGCCCACTCCCGCCCACTGCGTGACCTTTGGATCACTAGATCCAACGGCCAACTACGCCTCTTTCACAGCCACTCGATGCGACCTGATCGATTGATCAGGGCTGCTCCATCACGCCCTCATCCCGACCGTTGGATCGCAAGATCCAACGGTTACACGTTCGTCTTCAACATCCCACGCTCCCTCTCTCCCTCGATCTCCACATCGAAACCACTCGCCCCTTCTCATTTTCTCCACCTTCCCAATGTTCCCATCGCCTCTCTAACCATACTAGTTCCTAGCCCTAACCTTCGACATTCTGACAGGCCATCTAGCTAACCATACCCTCTGTCTCTTGCTCCATATCTCAACTGCCACCCATGACTTCCACCACCTGCACTTCTACCCAACCCCCTTCAAATTCACCGTCGTCGCCCCTCATCCACCTTTACGAGGGCCACGTCCCAACATCTCTTCCCCCTCCGGTGATAGCGGGTGGGGGAATCGACAACACAGACTGCTGCGAGCTACGGTGTCGACCCTTGGACATTGTAGGCCATGCCCCGGTCCTAACCACGTCAGCAAGATACTCCACACGACTGGGGGAGTCAAGCGATGATCGGAGCATCCCCAGGTGCTCATCTCACGCCGTCCTCCTCCACATCGATCTCCAGGTAAGCTCTCTCAGCTTTTCTTTCATGTTTCTTGTAATTAATTAGGCGCTCACGTGCTCGTTCTCCCGTAATTGATAACCCTATTAGCTTCATCGTACATTGCTCATCCCCGCTCTACCCTCCGCTCATTTCCTCCTATTCTCCATCACCAGACCACCTTCGCACCACCTCCTCTCCAGTTCGCCGGAGAAGGAGCTCTGGTTCCCCCTTCTTCCACTCGCATAGAATCCCATCTCACCCACACTCACCTAGCACGTACGCTTTGGCTAGAGATAACGTTTGCAGGTACACTTCTCTCAATGGCCAGAGCCTCGACGGAGCTCATTTCGAAAGTTCCATCGTCGATGGGCTCACCTCGCCATGACACTCTCGACCTCTCCGGTGGTCCCCCGTCATCCAAGCTTCATCATCGACTCCTCCAGATGTTTCCCCTAGCTTCAGACATCTGATAGAGGCCTGGTAGAGGAATGGGGAGCTCGCCGGGGGCCCACCAAGTCTGCCGCAAGAGGCAGCAATGTTGAAGAACATGGGTTACAGGTGTTGTTGGATGGCGACCCGCCCGGTGCTCATCCAATGGATTACAATCAACCACGTCGATGCCTCCGAGGCTTGGAGGTCCGGGCGGTCCGAGCAAGTGCTCGAAGCGCTAGATCCTTCGACGTGTCCCGAGCCTTCGCTCGAGCCACCCGAGCCAAGCACCAAGCCTGATCCTTTACCCGAGCCTAGCCCTCACGTGCTCTAGTCACATAAGGGGTGGGAAAATTGTTGTGGTGCCCCGCATACTTCTCCAAATTACAAACAAGTCCTTCAAGGCATGTGCAACTCATGCGCATGTGGGGTTATTTGCAAAGTAGCCCATCCTCTTTTTAATAATTACAATATAGCCCCCCATGCGCATGGGAAATTTACAGGGAAGGCATCGTGCTTAATTTTAATTGCATTTATGCCCTTTTAGGGACTTGTTTGTAAGGTTTTTCAAATTATTTTGATGTTTTCTTTACATTTATGCCTATGGACTCTTTTTTGAATATCATGAGCATATGATATCCATTTAAGTTGATTTCAATTTCATTTTGAAGCTTATTTCATTAACTATCAATCGATAGGATTTTTCCTTGATTTGACACTTAAAATTCGGATGATAAATTCTAATGATGTAGTGTTACCTATTTAATGATTTTAATGCCATTAGTCAATTTATCAATTATGTTTGTTTCATTATTTAACCCTGAAATTGATCACATATTCATTGCTCGGTGATTTTTATTTATGTAGGGTATATGTGAATATTTTTACACTTGCACCACAATGCATTATAAAAACCAAATAACAAGTGTCTTCTGAGCATGCATCATCTTTCTGCCTCATTTGCATCATGTTTTCTTTTGTAATGACCTAATTAGTTCTTCATTAATCACTTGATCCAAGCATTAACAACCTGAATAATCACTTAAGAGGCTAATGTCCCTGAGTTTGACCTTAGGTTTTCCCAATTAAAAAAATATTTGACCACTTGCATGTAATTAAAAAATTAACCAAATTGGTTTTTGATCGATCCGATTTTAACTGCCTGCAACGAAAATCAAACATTAATTTGACACTATTAAGAGGGTGATTCGCGGTTCATCACCCCCCATACTTGCCTTTGCTAGTCCCTAGCAAACACTTATGCCTATAAGTACAGAAAGAAAATAAAGAAAAAGAAATAAATTAGACTGACTTTAACTCTTAAACATGTCTTCATAAAATCAAAGTTTGGAGCTCAATCAGACGTTGTAAAATTAGTTAGGTCGGAACCTCATAGGGAAAGAGACTTGAATCAAAGCAGCCTTTAAGACCCATTAAACTCTACCCAAGGCTCCTCAAAATTCATGTCGGAATAAGTGGATGTCATACATAGTCCCTTATAACTATGAGTCTATATTGTACAATGTCAGTGGTGTGTAACTCCTCTCGCCTGAAGCGGAAAAATTAAGTCTTCTCCAACATGGTGACCCTAATTACCCAATATAGCAACTCTTTCCTCGCGAAGCTGGGTATTCCCTTCTAAGTTCAATTGCAACCAGCTCAAGAAGGGGTGGTGAAGAAGAGAGTAGACGGTAGCCAGTGTATCTTCCTATCTTAGGATGCTTGACCAGTGTAGCGAGTCATCCGGCTGTAGGCTCACATGTATTTGACTTTGAAGCTCAAGCTTTTATATTGAGTACGTACACATATACTACAATGGGAATTGATTTTTCATGGAATTTTGTCCGTTTATCCTTTTTGGAGTTTTTTAATATGCATTTTTTACTATGAACAACAACATTTACATAAGCATTTTTTCCCTCTTGAGCCAGTAGACTATCCATCTTTGGAAGCATTATTGCAACAGACAAACTTTTATCTTTAGCTCCTACTAGATCGGGTTGGGGGTACAATGGACACAAATGTGTGACTTCTGATGTTTCCATTGGCTTATGTCTCATGTCGGCAAATCCAGCCCTCTACTACTTAAACTGAGGTGAGCGAAGTGTAAAGTGCAGGTGTAGAAGTCAGGTCACTATCGAAAGGATTCATGCATGTGTTCCAAAATATTCTACTTAGGCAGTCAAGATGAAACTGAACCTAGTCTTGTGGTCTCAAAGAATTAAGACTAGTAGACTTGAAGCATCTCAACTTCAATCCTATAAGATTCATGTGATAAAGTGGATTAAGGTCCAACCAAGCTCCAATCTTCATACTTTACTTATACTAGTTCGATTACTATCATCAATCTGAAAATGCAAATGCTATGTACATAGTAAGAAAATATTTTTGCAATGCAATTTTTCAATTTTGAATTTTTATGTTTTTTAAGAAGGTTATGCAAATTTTTATGCAGGTTTTTGAAAGGATTTTGCAAATATTTTTCAAGTTTTTATTTTGCAAATTTTTAGGGATTTTTAAAGATAAAAGGTTAGAAAAATGATTATATGCAGGTATTTACATGAGAGTGCATCTATATTTACAAGGATTGTAGTGAATGTGAATTTTATACACAGGATTTTAAAGTTGAGTGTTAGTGTGTATTTATAAGACTTATATACATGTTTTGTACATTGTTGTAAGATTCTTATTTGAACTGTTATGTACATAACCTTTTCAAAACATTTTTGGAAACATTTTTGCAAATATTTTGAAAACTTTTTTTTGTAAATAATTCTGAAAAACATTTTTACGAACAACTACAGACCTTGAAAATCATCTTGCAAATAATTTCCAAACAAAATGTATAGATTTTTCAAAAGATTTTTGTAACTATTTTTCAATTCATTTGCAAATAGATTTTCAAAAGAGTTATTTTCACAAATAAAAGGATTTTTTGCAAATAAAATATTTTTACAAAGGCTTGAAAATATTTTGCAAAAGTTTTCCAAAGATTTTTCAAATAATTTTCAACCAATTTTCAAATCAAATTTTAAAACATTTTTGACCAGAATATTACAGCATCTTCAAAGAATTATTGCTTTTTATTAATAAGATATATTATTGAAAATACGAAAGTACAAGTTATGGCTGACGTATATACATTGTATATGTGACGCCCCTATACTAAGCTATGTCCTTATAGGTTAGAGAGAAAAAAAGGAAGATATCACTCGTACTAAGTATAGAATGGTATGTACTACAATGACTACAGAATGAACCGAATAAGAAGTTGATCGTCCCCCTATACTTATGATGAAATAATCCCATGTATAACATACTATACACAAATCAAGGAGGGTCAGGGGGAAACGTGTGAAATCATCCTCTTGGCATGTCCCCCCAATACTTAGGGTAAACTATCCCTGGGTATAGATAAAACATCAAGAGTTGAGGGGACATGTGAGGGATCACATAAATGAATAACTCTGGGTGCTCACCCCCATACTTAGGACAAAGTACGTCCTAAGTATATCAGTGATGAAAGGAGTGAACACCTTTTCAGACAAATAAGAAATATGAACACAAAAAGAAGAAAAGAAGAAAACAAACTTCTTTTTATGATTTTGCTGCTCAAATGTCTGATCCATTTGCCTCTGTGAGCTCATCATGAAATACAACTTCGATTGAATCGACAATAGACAGGAATGTATCATGCTCTAAGTACGGCTTCAACAACTGTCTGTTGACTACAAATAGTTGTGTGTTAGGTGATAATTTTGATATGAGAAGGCTTCCATTGTAACGCACAGTTTTTATGATGAATGACCCTGTCCATTTGCTCTTCAACTTTCCTAGAAAAATCTTCAACTTCGCATCAAACAACCACACCTTATGTTAAGGTTCGAAGTCTTCCTACGGATGTGTTTCTCGTGTTATTGCTTGACTTTCTCTTTGTACATCAGGTTGTAATTGTTTGCATAGTCTCTAAATTCAAGCAGACTGTTTAGATCAACTTTGTGATTCTTTTCTCCTATCTAAAAATCAAGGTTGCACATGTCCAATGACCATAAGGATTTGTGAATTAGTTCCACAGGTAGGTGGCAAGGCTTACAATAGATTAGGTAGTAGGGAGACAAGTTAAGAGGAGAGTTGTATGTTGTGCGATTTGCCTAAATAACTGAACCAAGTAGCTGGGATAAATTCTTATGATCTGTACTTATAATCTTCTGTAGTATGTTTTGATCTCCTTGTTAGAACATTCAACCACGCCATTTGATTGAGGGTGGTATGGCACTGCAACACGATGTTCGATGCCGTATTCTTTGGTTAACTTCAGACTCATTATGTCGCGCATGCTGATGTTCACTGCCATTCCCTGACAGTCATTGCATTTTTTTAACACAATCCAATGCATCCTTGAATAAAGTTGGCCACCAAAGGCCACATTGAAGCATCTTTGATGTCGTCATCTTTCCACAATGGTGCCAACCGGCTTCAAGCTTGTGACAGTGGTCTAGGACACCCATTACCTCCTCCGAAGGTATACACCTCCCCAGATGTAGTCCGCAGCCTCTCAGAATATATTTGATTCTTCCCACTTGTAAAAATGAATGTCAGCCAATAATTTATAAAGTTTGATCTTCGGCCAGTTTGGAAGAGTATTCTTGGAGATGAGATAGTTCATGTTGTTAGAAAACTCAGGGAGAGAGGATATAAACAAGAATATCTCATCTGAAAAGGTATATGTGATTGTAATTGAATTCTGCTCAGGAGGTTTTGCATTTATTATTCTGGAAAGATGGTCTGCCATCATATTCTTTACGCTTATTTTGTCACGAATTTCCAAGTCGAATTCTTGGAGTAATAGGAGCCAACGAATTAAACGAGGTTAGGCATATTTCTTGCTCTAAAGGTATATTATGGTAGAATGTTCAGCGTAAATTATTGTCCTTGATCCGAGGAAATGGGATATAAACTTCTCCAACGCAAACATTACAGCTAGCAGCTCTTTCTCTATCACTATGTAGTTCTTTTGGGTTTCATCTAGTGTTTCGCTAGCGTAATGAATCACAAATGTAATCCCATCTCATCTTTGTCCTAAAACAACACCAATTGTGAAAAATGTTGCATCTGTCTTGATCTCAAAGGGTAAAGACCAATCAGGTGGTTGTGGCATTGGAGCATTTGTGACTAGGTTTTTCAGTTGGTTGAAGGCTTGGAGAACACAGTCATCCACAATAAATAATATCTCCTTGCCTAGCAGTTCTGTCAATGGTCAGGAGAGCTTACTAAAGTCTTTGACAAATCATTATTAGAAACCGACATGCCCCATAAATGACCGGACATGTTTCAGATTTGGAGGTGGATCATGTTTTGAAATTACTTCCACCTTGGTTGGGACAACTTCCATGCCATGTTTTGATACAATGTGACACAGCACAATCCCTTCGGTCACCATGAAATTGCTCTTCTCCCATGAGAGCACGAGCTCCACTTCACAACACCTCCTTAGAACTCGGTCTAGATAGTCCAAACATTGATCAAATGAATCTCCATATACCGAGAAATCGTCCATGAAAACCACAAGAAAAATGTCTACCATGACTACAAAAATGGCCAGCATATATCTCTGAAATGTAGCAGGGTCATTACGTATGAACAACACTCATTAGAAAGAATACATCCCAAAAGGTCATGTGAACGTTGTCTTCTCTTGATCTTCAGAAGTGATCACAACTTGATTGTATCCATAGTAACTGTCCAAGAAGGAGAAATATTCCTTCACGACCAACCTCTCGAGGATCTGGTCGATAAAGGGCAGTAGAAAATGGTCCTTTTTGGTTGCAAGATTAAGGTGTATGTATTGCACATAGACACACCAAGATGTCTGTACTCTGGTTGAATCTCCTCTCCTCTATCATGAGTTGCAATGGTGATTCCAGTATTCTTTGGCATTGCGTGCAGGGTACTCACCCACTTGGAGTTAGAAATGGGATATACGAACCCCACACACACCATTTCTGAATTTCTTTCATCACAACCTCCAGGAGGTTTGGATTTATCCTACGCTGGAATTCATGGGAAGGTTTGATGTTGTCTTCTAGGTAAATGTAATGTGAACACAATGATGGATTTATCCCATGGAGATCATATATCTTCCAACCTATGGCCTTACGGTTTCTTTGAAGCGCACCCATCAAATGAGATTATTGGTCTTCGGTCAGAATAGAATTGATAATGACTACATACATATTGGGTTCTCCTGTAAGGGAGGCATACTTCATATTAGAGGGCAATGGTTTGAGTTCTGGTGATGTGGGAGTTGATTCAATGGTGACCACCACGGCAACTGTAGGTGTTATCTCTTTCATATGTTGGTTGTCCACTTTTATCGATTCAGCTTCTTCATTCAGAACATCACAAAGATCAGCAATGAAATCCTCATGCTCAGACAAGGTTGATTTTTCAAACTTCTCTATTGGCACATCAACAAAAATATCATCTTCGAAGACCTCACTGTGATTTCCCGTACTTCCTCCGTAGAGAGGAATTCCAGGATTTCTTTATTATTGAGAAATATATGTGTATCTCTGATCTCTACTAAAATGTCACAGTCCTCAAAACATTACGGTGCAAGCACACTCATCTCAAACACATCTTTTAATAGTTTCATTGCATGTATGGTCTCTATCTGGATCTTATCACAACTAGAGCATAATGTGATCTCTCTAGTACCGTAGTCAACTTCTGCCTCGACTGTTCGAAGGAACGTTCGTCCAAGGATAATAGTGGTGTGGAGCAAAGGTGTGGAGGTGTCCATATTCAGGACAATGAAATCAACAGAGAATTGACAGATCGATCCGCGATCTACAGAATCAACTTGGTTGGCTTGAGCGGTCCTAACCCAAATTCTGTGAGTAGTAATGCTAGAAGAAAGTTGATAGAAGACATGTTGTCACGAAAGATGCACTCGAACTCCTAATTGAAGATTGTGCATCTAATGAGTGGTGCTACCTTATCTTTCATATTTTGTGAGAGATTGTTGATGGTGTTTATTGTTTCCATGATGAGGATACACTTCTAAGAATTTTTGTGTCTAGTTTTACGGGGCTGACACTTCGTTGTACATGCCTCTTTGAGTCCTTTCTTCACATTGGACATGTACTCCAAGGCTTTCAGAAGAGGCATCTAAAGAATAATGTTTTGAAATATCTCAATGATGTCGGGATCAGACAAAGTATTTTTCTATTATTTTATTAAATTTATTTAATTGTAGAAGGAAAAGGCATACGTACATCATCAAAAATATTTTCATTCTCATTCATTTTTTGTCCATGTCTTGTTTGACAAGTAGATGGAAAAAAGGCATACATTCATCTACATCTGGTGGACCAAAAATGACATGCATGACTCCATCGGTTGGCTCTGGTTCTGCGAAAGGTGCTGGCATCTCCAAGGCTGGCAATGCTTAATCGGGATTGCTGCTTTCTTTTTGTGTTTTTGTATTTTTGTAGTTTTTTGTATTTTTGTTGCTGATGCTGCTCCAAAAATGGTGTTGATCCTGATGTCATCCTGGCTGACGACTCACCGTCTGACGCTTTATTCTTCACCTTCGCTATCGCATATGGCTGGAGTATCCTATAGTTCCTGATATTTACAGTGTTAGATAAGAAGACATTATTTTCACCTGAATTAGCTGGGGCACTACGGGCTACATGCTCCTTATGACGGAGTTTATTAGGGTTTGCTTCGACCTGAGTTAGAATGAAAGTCTTGGTGGTCGTCAGGTCTTCTATCCTTTGTATCATCTCAGCCATGTTCTTCGCTAATTGAGCCAGTCAATCAAGGAATGGGTTAACCAGGGCAACCTCAGAGGGTTCGGTCTGTTGTGGCTGCTAATTTTGATGGTAAGATGGAGGTTGTTGCTAGTAACCCTTTGGGTTTTGAGGAGGAGGAGAAAGAGAAAAGAAGAGAAGAGTACTGCTGGTAGGGCTAGGAGGAGTATTGATGGTGATATTGAAGGGAAGGAAGTGTATACGAGAAGGATGTGAATTGGGTAACCATTACCCCTCACTAGATAAGATCTCTCCGACCTTGTCTTAGATCTATTCAGCTTTTCAGCTCTTTTATTTCAGTGCTTTATCTAGAATCTCAAGCATAACACTCTTTCTTCCGTGGATGCTCCGGTACTCATTCACTGCTGCATCTACTCTTCTTTAGTCTCGTATCTGTTTTTCGAGTCGATTGCTAATACTGTTGGTGACAGTATTTGGGCTATTGCTGATAGTTATTCTGTTTCCAGTTGTATTCATGTTGTAGAGGTTGTTGCTGGGTCGGGTTGGGCCGGTAATTCTGCCCTCTTGCCATTAGTGATACGGCCGGCTGGCTTAGTTCTGACCCTGGTGTTATCCCTGAGGAAGGGTCAACTATTGATCATTGCTCGAGATACCGAGTCTAGGACTCAGGTGGCTAGTAGACAACCATCTGTGTCTACGACTGTAGCGGTAGTTGCTCCGGGGCCTGCAAGTAATATATGTGCTGGAATGGAGGTTGACTGGGACTCAGCTGAGGTGGCTGTGGCTGTGTTTGCTCTTTCTTCTCAGTTGGAGGCCCAGATGCGACGGTCACAATATTACATCAACTAATGGTGTTCACAAACAACTCTAACTACTTGGTGATAATATCAAGCTTGTCCAATCCCTTCATGCTTCTCTCAATCGCGTGAGCCTCTCTAGGTCCTGTGACCTCTTCTCAATGATATCAACTTTCAATAGGTGACTCCCAATGATGCTCAAGTTGGAGATATCACACCTATCAACTTCATGTGTATCTGCTATATCGACACTCTTGCAAAATACTTGTGGTGGCGGTTGAATCTCTATGGAATGAGTGACTGACATAATGGCTTTATATGGAAAGGTTTCTATAATTGGCAATAGGCACTGCTCAAAAGTGTTCTGCTTTGGTAATCTTGATGGATGATCTACCAACACATTTTTAACTCCAAGTTTATCATAGATTTCTAGATAGAATTCCTAGAGCAGAAGGATCCATTTGATTAGCCTTGGTTTGACATCCTTCTCATATTGCAAGTACATGATGGCAGAATTATCATTATAGACAATCACTTTGGACCCATGGAAGTGGTGTTTGAACTTCCCCAAGGTGAAGACGGCTTCTAGCAGCTATTTTCCAGTGATATGTAGTTCTTATGAACTTTATCATGTGTTCTGCTAGCATAGTGAATAGCAAATGGTAAATGATCTCTTTTCTATCCCAGTACCGCTCCAATGGCATAGTTTGGGGCATCTGTCATGATCTCAAAGGGGAGAGACCAATCTGACGGTTGAAGGACATGGTCCTGAGTGATTAGATCTTTCAACTGATTAAAGGTTTGAAGGACTCTGACATCTACAATGATATCTACCTCCTTGCCAAGAATCTCAGTCAACGGTTGAGCAATCTTGTTGAAATCTTTGATGAATCGATGATAAAATCCCACGTGCCCCGAGAATGATCGGACTTGCTTCAAGTTTGTAGGTGGCTCATGTTTCTAAATGACATCCACCTTTGCAGGGTCTACCTCGATACTATGTTTGGATATGACATAGCCTAGCATAATCCATCGGTCACCATGAAGAGACTCTTTTCCCATGAGAGCACCAAGTTCACTTCACAGCTTCATTTCAAGACTCGGTCTAAGTAAGATGAGTACTGATCATAGATGTCATCGTAGACCGAGAAATCATCTATAAAAACCTTGAGAAAACTACCAACTATATCTATAAAAACTACCAATATGCACAACTGAAATGTCACAGGAGCATTGCATAATTAGAAAGGAATCCATCGGAAGGCATATGTCCCAAATGGACAAGTGATTGTAGTCTTTTCTTCGTATTCTAGGACGATTGCAACTTGATTGTAACCATAATATCCATCCAAGAATCAATAATACTCCTTCTCAGCCAGTCTTTCGACTATTTGGTCGATAAAGGTGAGTGAGGAATGATCCTTCTTGGTCGTTAGATTCAGGCATTTGTAGTCTACACAGACCCGTCAGGAAGTTGGAACTTTGGTAGCGATCGCCTCTTCTTTGTCGTTAATTACAACGGTAATTCCTTATTTCTTCAGCACAATATGCAAGGGGCTCACCCATTTGGAGTCAGAGATGGGATATATGAAGCCCACATCACACCATTTTGTAATATCATTCATCGCAACCTCCTAGAGATTCAGATTCAATCTGCATTGAAATTCACAAGATGACTTGCTATCTTCTTTCAGGTAGATGTAATGGGAACATAGTAATGGATTAATCCCATGGAGATTTTATATTTTCCTACCTATGGACTTATGGTTTCTTTCTAAAAGCTCAAGGAGACGAGATTCCTATTCCTGAGTCAGTTGTGAATTGATGACTAAAGGAAACATATTCTGCGCATCTATAAGGAACGCATACTTCATGTTTGATAGAAGTGGCTTGAGCTATGGTGGGGTCTGAATCACGTTAGTGGCAACTTCTGCAACTTTGTAGGGCATCAGTGGTGCCTTATATTTCAATTGTAAATTGTCCATCACTGACATTTCAAGCTCTGAATCTAAGGAGGCACAAAAATTATCAATGATAGGATATTGTTCAAAGAAGTCTTCAGTAATCTGATTTTCCTTTGCTAATGACATGTGGCCATAAATCAGATCTTCTTGCACTTCAGTAAAAATCTCATCTTCATAGACGGAGGGGAATTCAGTTGTGCTATCCACTCCTTCCACGACGGAGAGGAATTCATGGGTCTTAATGTCATCTATAAATAGATTGGTGTCTCTCATATCTGCAAAAAAGTCAAAGTCTTTGGTCTATTCTGAAGGCACACTCGCATCGGATGCAGACTATGATGGTTTGTGCACTTAGATCATCCAGATAGGTACCTTGTCGTTGTTGGAACACAAGGTGATCAGTCTGATGCCATAGTCCATCACTGCTTCGGTTGTTCGAAGGCACAACCATCTAAGAATAATAGGGGTATGTAGAAGAGGAGTAGAGGTGTCCATATCCAACACAATGAAGTCTATAAGGAATTGCATTCCCTGAATAATGATGATGACATCCTCCAAAATACCTCGATCGCTTGATTGAAGTGCATACGAACTGTAGAATCATCTCAGTGGATTTGTGATGAATCCATGATTCATTAACTTTTCTGTCGCATTTTGTCTTAAAACCCTTAACAAATACATATAAATACTCATTAATTCTCATACTTTAACAAAACCCCATTCATTTGTAAATACTCACTTTTAACCACTAAATTCATGTAAATAAATAAAGAACCAGAAAAAGAAAGAAAAAGGCATATGGAATATATGTATATATATGTAATATGACTTAAACTATAAATATAACTGTAAGATATATTTATAGCCTAACCCCCGAGACCAAGTCAGCATGGATTGGTCGACAAACCAATAAGTAGGAGGAGATAAGGAAAGAAAACCAATAAAAATAATCTATCACATGTATATACATTCTTCACTATTTATAAATAAATACAAAACTTCAGAGAATTTTAATTATTTCATCTTAACTTATTCTTCACCAAATCTTTCTCCTAATTATTCATAAAAATGTAAATAAAAATATAAAAATAAGTTAAAAATATTACCTTGTAAATATGCCAAGAAACTCAGCTTACAAATTATCAAAATCTCAACTTCCGAACATCATAACTTCCTCATACGAACTCCAATTTCACTCTACTCACCTTTAAAGTTCATAAAATAATATTATCTAATTAATAAAGGTGGTTTCACTGAATTCGGAGTCCGTTTGCAAAAAGTCGGTTTTGGGACCAAAAGACAAAGGGGTTTCTGGGCTATTTATTTTATGTAACACACCTTATTTATTATTTTCTTTATTTCTAAATTATTTCATGATCCTTTAGTTTCACCATAAATTATTTCATAATTTTTGGAGACTATTTATTATTTTTATAAAATCAAATACCCCAAAATATAGGTATAATTAACCTATAGAGATACTTCCTCTATTTATTAAAATATGAAGATTAATTCATAAAAATCTATAAAAATTTGTATAAGTCTTATTTAATACCCTAATAATTAATAAAATATAAAATTAATTTTTACTTAATTATTTATTAAATTAAAAATTCAAAACCTATTTATTAATACATATTTATTAATAAAATATTTATATTTTAAATAATACTTATTATTTCTTAAAAGTAATTATACCATAATTTAGAGAATAAATTTATTTAACTTTCTTGTATTTATACCTATTTAAAATAACGTAATTTACTAATTTATATTCAATTTATAAAGAATTAAAGGTCTGGACGAACCAGGTGCTGACACGTGTCAGCACCTGGAGCTTCTTCTCCAAGAAGCTGTTCAACCCGACTTCTGTTCCAACCACCCGACTTCCACCATTTTTCCCGCCTAACCTCTAACTTCTCTGACCCATCTAAACCCTCCATCCTATTCTCCTAACAACCAACTACACCGCCAGCCCTTAGATCTAACTTGGAGCCCACGAAATCTCCCTATATAAGGCCTCCAAGTCGCCATGTCCAGAGCAACTTCTTCAACCTTCAGCTTCACAGCTCCAGGGTGTCCCGACTTCCCACCTTCCCAGCCTCGTTCTAACTAACTCGAGCGGTGACAGCGCCGGAGAAGGAGCTCGCGAGGAAGAGGAGTCGTCGGAGAAGAGTTCCAAGGTGGAGCTTCGCCTTGCATCGCCGCCAAGCGCCGCGTATAGCTCCGAGAAGACCGCTCGTCGAGCAACCATCAGGAGGTCATACACCTCCAGACCCCAGACGATCAGATGGCTCGTGGGAAAGCACCGGCAACAGATGAGAGGCCAGCAGCTGAGGATCATCCGGAGGGAAGAGCAGATCTGAACGGAGATGTCACGACAGGTATTCTCGACACACTTTAGCAGATGAATCTACAGATTCGAGAACAGTTTAGAGTTCAGACCGAGTTGCAGGCTGAATTAGCCGCACTCAGAGCAGGGGCCGGGAACCAGTTACCTCCTGCGGTTCCCGCTACTTTACGGGACGAGTATGACCCGGGCGCTCGAACGCTCCATCATTGGATTCGGCTACCGCCGAATCAAGGGCCATACGAACTCCGACCTTCCTTCATCTCTTTGCTTCCCAAGTACTATGGGAATGCCGCAGAGGAGCCGTTCGCGTTTTTACAGCAGTTTGAGATGATATGCGGAACGGCCTGCTATCCAGGAGTGACACAGGAAGCCGTGCGCCTAAAGGCTTTTCCTTTTGCCTTAGCCGATAAAGCCCTTTATTGGCTAAGCCATCTAGGGAGAGAAATCTCCACTTGGGACGACCTAAAGTCCACCTTCCTGCGCAAGTATTTCCCTCTAGGTAGGACGAACATGATGAGGAGTCAGATCTCCAACTTCACGCAATTATCGAACGAATCATTCCATGAGGCATGGGATCGATTCAAGGACCTGATAGAGAGATGTCCTCATCATGAGATACCAATGAAGGTGCTAGTACAGAATTTTTTCGGAGGACTCCAGCCGGAAATTCAGGGGCTAGTTAGTGCCGCATGTGGCGGCAGTTACTTAAACAAGGATGCCGAGTCAGTCTGGGCCATCTTCGAAGGGATGGCCAAGAACTCGAGAGTTGTAGACTCTACTCGGGCATATCAGAAAGCCCCGCAGCCACCACATCACCGAGAGCATCACAAGGTGGCGAATATAGCAGACTCTGAATCCAACACCAACATGAGCTTCATTGGTGAGAAATTAACATTGGTGGATGTGATTCATAAGCAAGTCCAGGATCTGCAGCCGCTGCGAGAGTTGGAGAAACACTCATCTCTACCTCAGCAGCTGAGTGATCTTTCGAAGAAGGTCTCTGATCTTCAACTTCAGTACCAGCAGAATCAGACTTCTTCACAGCCAGCACGGAGGATCGCACCCGCTCCACCCACCCGTCAGATACAATATGTTCAGAGCGAGCCCGAGATTCCACAGATTGATTGGCATGAGGATCAGTCTCATGCCAATGCCGGCCAGGTCATCAGCACTGCAGTAATGGAGGTGGAGCCGCAAGCCACTTTCGAGATCAATGGGATTTGGTATACTCCAGTTCAGCAGCCGAGTATACCGAATCATCAGCAGCAGCAGCCATACGGTCATCCGCAGCATGGACGTCCGCAATTCCAGCACCGCCAGAATTTCACGCCGCCGCAGTCTCATCCGAACGTCTACCATCAGAGACCGCAGCCTACTTATCAGCACCCTGCTCAGTTTTCACCGAACTATTCTTTTCAGCAACCGCAACAATCTTCCTCTACACCACAGCGTTACTCCCAGCCGTCCACCTCTCAGCACTTCACGCCAAAGCAGGAGAGAGGAGTAAGCCAGGGCCTCCATACCGAACCAGAGATGTCTTCACAGGCCCAGGCACTCAACCAGATCATGGACATGCTCAGCACGCTCCAGATTGCACATAAGACAGAGATGGAGCAGGTTAACCGTCGTCTAGACGAGTTAACCGTGCCGAAGACCACTCTCCCAGCCCAGCCTCAGATGAATCCGAACAACAAGAGGAGCCATCCAGATCAGGTAGATACTACAGGTAAGATCTCGTTTCCTGAATTTTTGTCTAACTTCATTCGTCTCAGGAGCGATAGATCACCGCAAACACCTTCTAGAGAGGAGAGGGAACCAGAGGAGCACGAGCATGATTCGAATGCCGAGGAGGAGAAACCGCAAGAGGATGAGGATGTAGAATTGAGAGACGAGAGCAATGCCAACAGTTCAGATATGGATATTGGCGACTCAGATGATGATATCACGCCAGATCAGGCAGAATCCCCAGACAAAAACATTTCTTCCCCTATTTTAGAGAGTTTTGTAAATAATTCTGAGACTCTCGATGTACAAGCTGATTCCAATGATTTCAATAAAAGTCCTGATTTTCTGACTCCTGACTTTATTCCTTTTCCCGATGCTTTGTTTGGAAAAGGAAAGAAAAAGACCAAAAATAATTCTGAATCTCCACAGATTGAAAAGTTGCTCAAAGATCACATTTTTCTGAAGATGCCACTACACGATGCCTTGGATTGTTTTCCTACACTCAAGAATCAGTTGAGGAACAGATGTACTACTTGTAGGAAAAAGAGATCAAGAGTTGAGAAACATATTTTGACCAAGGCAACTTCGTGTGCAATTCGGAACAAGGTACCCAAGAAGAAGAAAGATTTGGGAGCTCACTATGTCAACTGTCAGATTGAAGACACTACATTCCATCGAACTCTCTTAGATAATGGTTCCTCGATCAATTTACTTCCATCCTCTTTGCTTGATAAGCTCAAGCTAGGTCCTCTTTATAAATCACGAGCGATTCTTCAGTTTGCAGATCGATCTATAAAGAGACCTAGAGGTGTGTTAAGGAACATTATCGTGACTGTTCAGGGCTCGCAGTTTCCCGTGGACTTTACAGTCCTAGACATGACATGCCCTACACAGTTACACCTTGCTCCAATCATTCTCGGGAGACCCTTTTTGCAGACAGCAAGAGCACTCTTCGATTATGATGCCGGGAGAGTATCATTCCGAACAGACAACGGAGATATACACATTGAGATGGAGAGAGAATGTAGTAGTCCTAGATCAGTATTATCATTCACTTCAGAGGACACCAGTCTTGCGGAAGATTGCCAGAACATAGATGAGACACAATATCTTGATCTTGAGAGTGTTTATTTTGATACCCAAGATATCCTACACGAGGATAGGGTAGATCACTTGGTACCTAGTTCTTCAGATGATTGTTCACATACAGAAACAGATTTCATATCAGATTTAGATGAGCAGTCACCTGCAGTAGATATCTCTGTGCTGCAGATTGAAAGAACACATATTACAGCACAAGAGTCCATCGAATACATTGCACAGATCATACAGTCTATTCAGCGTAGAGAGTCGGATGGTGTAATATTGACACATATAGACACCTTCTGTAGTCCGACTCCAGAGACGCATATTTCAGAAAAGAGAGCTATGCCGTGTACAGAGTTCACTTACAGAGAAGGCTCTACTTTTGCAACCAAAGATCAATACGCACACAAGAAGCAGACAATTCAGTATGATCCTGGTTGAGCAATCAGATAACCGTTCGTGGTCAACGGGCAGATGCTGAAGCACTTCGTAGAAACTACTGATCATCTGGCCTGTACTGAAGTGATTTATTTTGTACAGGAATCATGATCATTCTTTTACTTCTTCCTGTACAAATCCTTTTGAGCCATTCGAGAGATTCACAACACTTGTATATTCTTCATAGACCACAATCGTCCCCATTTTTTGTTCGTCTTCTATGCTTAGGATACCAGATCCTAAGTATAGGGGGGACCGATTGTCCGTTGGTTCACGTTTTATTTTTGTACTAATTCTTTTGTATAGCCGTTCTTTTTCACGAATCACTGATCCCCAATTTTTGGCTACATTCTTTTTATACTTAGGATGCCTTATCCTAAGTATAGGGGGGACCGAGTGATTTCGATGATTTCATATTCCTTCCTTTTGAATTCTTCGTTAGTTATCCTTTTCATTCAGTCATCCCGTTTTTGCTCTCTCATAATACTTACGATGACCAGATCGTAAGTATAGGGGGGGTTGACTGACTTGACATCGATATCTCTTTTTCACCCACTTTTACTTAGCACGAGTTATGCCCTCCTTTTTCTCTTTTGACGCTATGAGGACATAGCTCAAGCTAAGTATAGGGGGGTGCGTATATATTGTATATATACTTTTCGTCATAACTCGTACTTTATGTATTTTCTATATCTATAAAATCCATAAAAAGTGGGTGTGGGTGAATTTAAAATTCACTATCTTATTTATAAAATCCTGGTAAATAAGTAAAAAATGCTTAAAACTTGTAATTAAAACTTGTATTTAAAATTTGTACTTAAATATGTATAATACTTATTTAAAACCCTATTTATTAAAATTTGTATAAAAGCCATTCAACCCTTGTAAAATACTCTGTAGATAAAATTTGTAAAATACATTAGACACTTAACTTAAATAAAATTTATCTTGTAAAAATTGTGAATAAAATCTTGTTTATAAAAATCATAAAAACCCATAAAAAAATACAAAGTCCTAAAATTTGTAAAAATTACCAAATCCTTAAAATTCATAAAAATGAGTAAAATCCAGAAAATAGACTTCACAAAAACATGGTTGCATTTGCATTCGCATTTTTCAGAATAAGTTTGATTTCCGGGACTAAGGACTGAGTCTAGTCTAAAGGATGGAGCTTGATTACGGCCTTTAACTTTCATTGTAAGGAGTCTGATTAGGAACTGGAATTTAGACTCTTCAGGTCTGGTGACTTAAATCTTTGGGTTCCGTAAGACCATATTCGGGAAATCAAGTCATCTGAGCTTGAGTAGACCATTTGGAGTCATCCGTACAACTCTTCACCAGTGAACCAATCTTGAACACATGCACTCTGCACTTAGCTCAACTCGCATGGAGTTTCGAAGGACAGTACATCTTGGTAGTGCATTTCTATCCTTATCTTTGCGGCATTGACGTCTAAAGACGGGAGAGATTGGGGTTGCGATAGTTGCTTCGGATGAGGGAAGGATCTGCTGACACAATTTTTCTAAGACCTCAAAAAATGGACGGATTAAAAAGATTCTATAACCGTCGAGGCACAAAAGATGAATGCAGTGCAAACAAATTACAAAGTCAAGTCAAAGCAGAAGCCACCAAATAAGACCAAACTGGTCAAAGCTTCCACCAAATATGCCTGCACATCTTAGTGGAGACTCAGCTACACCGGTTGGGCTTCACAAGGAGATGCGTCTACATTGGTCGCACTCCACTTCTTTTCTCATTCTTCTAACTTCTCCCTATATTCGATTGTGGACATAGCAGAACTGAACTCAGAAGGGAATACCTCCCTCCCCGAGGAAAGAGTAGCAAGATGAGGAAGCCATAGGAGTGTATAGCCGGGATTGACGGTTTCTTCGGTTCTCTAAGCAGGAAGAGCTAAATCAATTCACACACTGTACAAGTTGACTTCAAGGATGATAGAGTTTGCGATATGAATAAGTGAGTCTGAACTAGCCGATAAAGTGATCTTGAGTAAGGATTATGGAACTTGAAGACTGTTGAGGATGAAATCCTAATCCTAGTTAAGGTTCCGACAAAATGCTTGTTTCAGGCCCGATCGAGCTCTGTCCTTGGTCTGTTCTCATGAATTGGTTTAGGAAAACAAATTCATTCTAACTTTCTTTCTTTTTCACTTACTTTTTCAAAATAAGTGTTTGCTAAGGGACTAGCAAAGTTTAACTATAGGGGGTTGATGAATCCATGATTCATTAACTTTTCTGTCGCATTTTGTCTTAAAACCCTTAACAAATACATATAAATACTCATTAATTCTCATACTTTAACAAAACCCCATTCATTTGTAAATACTCACTTTTAACCACTAAATTCATGTAAGTAAATAAAGAACCAGAAAAAGAAAGAAAAAGGCATATGGAATATATGTATATATATGTAATATGACTTAAACTATAAATATAACTGTAAGATATATTTATAGCCTAACCCCCGAGACCAAGTCAGCATGGATTGGTCGACAAACCAATAAGTAGGGGGAGATAAGGAAAGAAAACCAATAAAAATAATCTATCACATGTATATACATTCTTCACTATTTATAAATAAATACAAAACTTCAGAGAATTTTAGTTATTTCATCTTAACTTATTCTTCACCAAATCTTTCTCCTAATTATTCATAAAAATGTAAATAAAAATATAAAAATAAGTTAAAAATATTACCTTGTAAATATGCCAAGAAACTCAGCTTACAAATTGTCAAAATCTCAACTTCCGAACATCATAACTTCCTCATACGAACTCCAATTTCACTCTACTCACCATTAAAGTTCATAAAATAATATTATCTAATTAATAAAGGTGGTTTCACTGAATTCGGAGTCCGTTTGCAAAAAGTCGGTTTTGGGACCAAAAGACAAAGGGGTTTCTGGGCTATTTATTTTATGTAACACACCTTATTTATTATTTTCTTTATTTCTAAATTATTTCATGATCCTTTAGTTTCACCATAAATTATTTCATAATTTTTGGAGACTATTTATTATTTTTATAAAATCAAATACCCCAAAATATAGGTATAATTGACCTATAGAGATACTTCCTCTATTTATTAAAATATGAAGATTAATTCATAAAAATCTATAAAAATTTGTATAAGTCTTATTTAATACCCTAATAATTAATAAAATATAAAATTAATTTTTACTTAATTATTTATTAAATTAAAAATTCAAAACCTATTTATTAATACATATTTATTAATAAAATATTTATATTTTAAATAATACTTATTATTTATTAAAAGTAATTATACCATAATTTAGAGAATAAATTTATTTAACTTTCTTGTATTTCTACCTATTTAAAATAACGTAATTTACTAATTTATATTCAATTTATAAAGAATTAAAGGTCTGGACGAACCAGGTGCACGTGTCAGCACCTGGAGCTTCTTCTCCAAGAAGCTGTTCAACCCGACTTCTGTTCCAACCACCCGACTTCCAACATTTTTCCCGCCTAACCTCTAACTTCTCCGACCCATCTAAACCCTCCATCCTATTCTCCTAACAACCAACTACACCGCCAGCCCTTAGATCTAACTTGGAGCCCACGAAATCTCCCTATATAAGGCCTCCAAGTCGCCATGTCCAGAACTCTTCCAACCTTCAAAGCTCCAGCTCCAGGTTGTTCGACTACCCACCTTCCCAGCCTTGTTCCAACCAACTCGAGCGGTGACAGCGCCAAGGGAGGATCTCGCGGGGAAGAAGGATCGTCGGGGAAGGTTCCAAGGCTGCTGCGTCGCCTTGAATCGCCGCCTCGTGCTGCGTGCAGCTCCGAGAAGACCGCTCGTCGAGCAATCATCAGGAGGTAATACACCTCCAGACCCCAGGTCACTTCCTTCACATTTTGCAATTTAATTTCTCGATTTGTGTGCCACGATTAGCGTGGCTAATCACGTGTTTAGATACCCTAATCAACCCTCTTTCACGCAACACCAAAAATCCTTGCGATTCGTTTTCCATTCGATCCAAATCGATCATCTTTTCTTCATCTTCATCGCATCTGGTTTGCTTGGTTGGATTTATGTGCTTTTTCTTCAAACTTTGTGGCTTTAGATCTTTACTTTGTTGGCCGATTCTATACGAATCGAGCACAGATCTTGTTTATTTGCAGGTTATTCTTCAATCGCGAGCATTTGTTCAACATCTGGGAGGTTTGATCACCAAGAAAATCCGTTTCAAAGTCGGACTCTCAGAACATCAGCAGTCCATGGTTGTCGCGACCACCATCTTCTTCGAGCTATAGACGTCGCTCAGAGCACCGCCACCGCCGAACCTACCGCGGGCGAGCTCGAGGGGTGGAGGAGCCACCCCTCTGGCCCCGCCGGAGAGCCAAAGACGACGGGGAACCGCCGGAAGAAATCGAAGAAGGACGCATCGCCGCCAGTAGTTCCAACAAACTCAAGAACGCCCGGCGCACAGGCTTGCGCCACGTGGCATCGCGAGGAGCGTCAGATGCGAGCCTGCACGTTCTAATCTCAGCCGTGCAATCCGAACCCGTGGAGAAATTGCATATTAAATCCAGTCAAGTTTCCAGACTTCCAACCCGCCGCCTATGTTTTGTATAATTACATTTAGGTCCCTCCGCAGGGACCTAAGTGTAAGAATTTGTTAGTTTTCTTACAGAACAATCCTTTTTGGACCTTTTTGAGAACTTTTTAATTAGTATTTTTTGACGCTTATGCCCCTGGGCTGTAGGGGCTGTATCTTGTCCATTTGACCTCGGATTCCGACGATTCTTGAGGGGTAGTTACACAACTACCCCAGCTACATAGTATAAAGTTTTCGCGGCGTTTCGACGAGTTTTTAACGTGATTTGATTTTCTCGAAAACCGGCTCGTTTCGATTTGTTTTCTTGTGCAGTTCGAGTACGCGGCTCGAACCTTGTTCACCTATATTATATAGTATCACATATATTCTATCCACCTACTATATAATAAATAAATCTTTTGCAAAATATCCCTTTTTGAAAATTAAATAAAAATTTGAAAAGAATAAAATCAAATAAAAATTACAAAAATAAAAACCACTAAAAAAGGCATTCTGACTTAGAGAAGAATTAAAATAAGATTACGAGAAGAGAAAAATTAGGGAATATATTCTGCCTCCTTGAGTTCGACCCAGGAACACTTGCCTGGTTAAATAAATAGTGAACGGTTTTCCGACAGGAAACCGTAAATTTGTTTGATAGGTTCAAAGATCGAAACTTTTCATTGTTTCGCGGCTTCTGCTACAACTGACAACCTTCTTCTTTTAAGAAGCTGCGAAACCGATTTTTAGCCTTATCAATTTGATCGGTCCCTATCCAAATTGTTTCAACGGTAAAGTTGCAACAGATTGATGGTCAGTCTCTAGTTAAGAAGCGTTCGATCGAACTCTTGGTCGATCATTTGGCATCTGATGAGAGGGGTTCCCATGTCTTTCTTCTTACATGAGAGATTGTTGATTGGATTTATTTTTGTCACAGTTAGAAACTTCATCCATCTAAGGTCAGCATCCAAAAATGGTAGGCGAGGCTCCATCCGCTGGCTCCGAATCGGTTGCAGGCACAGTCCTCTCCATTGCTACCTTGTTGGTGCTTCGGATGTTGTTATATTTTTACCTTTTTTTATTTTTCTCATTTTTTTGTAGTTTTGCTTAAGGTGCTTCCCCTCCTCCTTCTTCTTCCTCACCCAGCCTGGAAGCTAGTTTGGCTGATGTAGAAGAAGATGATGATTCACCAATTGAAGCTTTATTCTTCCTCACCATTGTAACAAATGATTGAAGAGTCCTACCGCTCCTGAGAGTAACAACACTAGAATTGGAATGGACATTGCAAACTACCTACTCACGCTTCCTGAAATTATTGGGGTTGGCCTCCACCTGTGCTAGAATGGGAGTCTTGGGTGAGATCGTCCGACTTCTAGCTCATTTCTATGAGGCTCTTCACCAATTGAGCCAAGCAATCCAAAGTGGGGTTCACAGGAGTAGCCTTGAATGGTTCAAGTTGTTAACTACACTAAGACTGGTGTAGCGCTACAGGTAAGAATATTGAGAATGGTACTGTGGAGAAGACTGGTACTGGATTTGCTATTGAGAGGGATACTGATATGGTACAACCGAGTACTGCTGATAGGGTTATTGATGGTACTAAGGTTGTCAGAATTGATTCTATCTCCAACTGCCCTAATATGGCAGAGATTGCTGGTGGTGAGGCCAATTTTCCTGGAAAAATATCCTTCCTTGCTGCTATGGGAATGGACGAGAATCGGCAGACTGGTCCTACTAAAGTCTACTTAGAAAAGCCAGTTGTGCATCATTAGACCATACACCATTCACCTCCTGAAAGAGAGGAGGTGGAGGAGAACATGGATCTTGAATGATCGGGAGCTCGGGCTAGTACACGACAAGCTATTGTTGTGGCTGTTGAGGTAATGAAGGTTTTCATGTCTGCATGTAGTATACGTGCTGGACCATTGGCTGTACAGGATTCTGTTGAGGAAACTGAGGCAATAATGGCTCCTTCGTCTCAGCAAGAGTCAAAGCTAATGCAGATACAAACTAGTAGGCACTAACTGTGCTCACTAGCAACTCCAACTGATTGGTAATCCGATCCAATTTTCCAAATTTTTGGTCTTTATTCGATCACAAAAGTTTTTCAAGATCTTATGATTGCTTTACAGTTATAACCACCTTGTACAGGTGGCTTCCAATGATGTTGAGATTGGAGCTTTCATCCATGTTCGGTTCATAGGATGCCACCATATGAACTGACTTCTGATGGATCTGTGGTTGTCACTAGTATACACAAGACTATGACAAAGTAGCTTCTTCTTCGTGCATTTCTTCAAAAATATGCCATATGGCATACTCATCCTTATTAAAATACGAACCATCACAAGTGGCATCAATGAGACTTTGGCTCTTAAGGGTGGGTCTCCCAAATAAGTGTTGGACCAGGTTGTCCCGCAGAATGTCATGTTTGTGACACTTTTCCTGTAAATTTGTGAATCACTCCCAAGCCTCATGGATGTATTCAAGAGTGGCTTGGGATAAATTGGCAATGCAGGCATGTACTTTACTAAGCCGCCTGAGTGGGTAAAACTTGTGCAAGATGTCAGACTTCAGCTCCTGCCAAGTGGTGACGACCTTCCCCTAATGATTGATCCAAGGCAGTGCCTTATCTTAAAGGCGGGATGAGAATGTTGTCATCTTGAATACACCTAAGTGAATGTTAGAGTAGTGAGTAGTTCTGTAGATGAATCAAAATTGTTGAAGATGGATATATGGTTCTTCATTTGTGTTCATGTGAAAGGTGGGAAAAGAGCCAAGAGTTGAGGCTTCAACTCAAAATGAGCATGGACAATAGGGATTTGGATCCTTTTGGTCATCTGTTCTGCTCCAGGGTTGTAAGTCTGCTTGAGATTCGGCTTAGGCTGCTCTCCTCTTCGCTCATTTGCCAGCCCTCTACCGGCTCCACCTCTGGGTTCTTCTTCTTCACCTCATTATTGGTGATCTCTCCTTCTCCTCAAATCATTTAACATATTCTGGACGGTGATATGGGCTAATGCTTGGTCAGTGAGATGCTGTTGTATTGCATGGATGGAGGCATGTAGCTGGGCATTCACGACATTTTGATCTGGATGATGGTCTATCTGTGGCTGTGGATGTTGAGTTCCATTCCCTTTTCAAGTTGGAGCCATTTTTGAATCTCAATTTGAATCTGAAAGGGTTTTGACTCCAGATCGAGCTCTTGATCTGCATATGGAACGATGCTCCCATCAATCTGAATAGAAGCACCAGATGGAAAGAATCATTATGTGTTAAGGTCAACATAGAATTTCATTAAAGTTGGAGACGTATATGTAGTGAAATCAATGTCCACCCAAAATGAGCAGATTTCGAGTCAAGAGTGATCCCGATTAATTGAAGAAGGTGGGGAGTCTGGAGAGTGGTTCGCAGAGTCCAAACTGTGATCTCGAGAATCGCCTCGAATTATAGGATAAGTCGACTGCATGGAATCAATGTGGGTTCAACAGAGTCCCAACTAAGCCATCCATGAGTTGACATCTAGAGGGACAAAAAAGGAAGATCGAGAATGGATGAATGATACAGAGATGAACAAGAAATAAAATGAGTGCAAAATAGTAGAATGACTCAAAGTGAGTGAGGGTAAAATGAGAATAAAAGAAGATAAAATGTGTGGAAAATTTTGCACAAGTGTGTGGGACTTGATCTTTGACTTTAATCTAATCAAAATAAACACCAAACAAGTTTTTGATTCACCAACTCAACTCAAGTGAAGCTATAAGAGTTAGACTATTGTCATCTTTTAAATTTTGTTGTTGTTTTGCAGGCAAATCTTTTAATAATTCCTTAGGAGGGCTATACCAACAGGAGTGTGTATTGCCGGGAAAGTACTCCATACTTCTTCCACCTCCTTTTTAACATGTGACATGCGCACTTTGAGGACCTTGATCTTGTGCCTGAGGGGCTACATAGACAAAGAAATAGAGAAAGGAGACCAAATGGCACAACTATTACTTCCCTCGCAAGTGAGTTACTCGGTCGCATGACAATGAGACAAACATCCCTGTGAAGGCATGGCCTATGATCAATACTTCAGGCCAAGTAGGATGCTCCACACAAGGCGGGAACACCGTCATCTACAAGGCCCTACTCACTCACGTACAATAGAAGAACCTATACTAGGCCACCCCAAGTGATAATCAAGGCTGCCACAAATCGAATTTGGGCTCTCATCCTTGGGGTTCGTGCCTCACTCAATCTGAATAGGAACCTGAAAACAATGAGGGTTCATAAAACCCAAAACAAAGATATCCATTACTATTTTTAGTTAAGATTGAAGTTTTATTACTAGTCCTCTTATTTTAATTTTTGGGTTTTCTATTTTTTGAGTATTTTTTAAATAAAATGCACCTAATATTTTTTCTATTTTCTTTTAGAATCGTAGGTGAGCAATAATAGAGGTAGAAGGCAGAAAAGCAATGCAAGTGGGTACAAAAGTGGAAATATCAATCTTATATCAAATGATGCATGCAAAGTAAGAAGACACACAGTGCTTCCCAATGCTCTCCTTGTGGGATGCAAGGTAGAACATTTAAATATCTACACTATATGCACGATATGCAATGCAAAAAAGTGCCCTAAACAAGATTGTGATTATCATGAAGTACCAAATTCTAATCACTCAAAAATATATTTGAACTGTCTAATCTTGGAGACTTTTCGGTGCCCGCCATAATGGGTCCTGCAAGCGCTGTGTGGAGTCTCACACAGCTCGTGGTTCCAAATCCTAGTAATTAGTCATTAATATTTGACTAAGTCCAAGTGAAGTAATCTATAGGTGCATGCTTCTTATTATGTTGTGGATCCAGCTATCGAGTCAAGCAATCCTCGATCTATGGGCTCAATCACATAAAACAAAGAAAAAGAAAGTCAGAAATCTCAAAGCTTGTGAAACAAAACAAAAGAAAAGCGATGAAAGCATGAAAAACCGCAACTAGGCGCTAAGGTTAATAGACACTCGGGAAATGGACCTCATGAAGTGGAAGTGTCCAATGTCCAAATTATTACAAATAAATATATAGTCCCTCATAAAAAAAACAACAAGTAGCTAGAAGACTACTCTGCTCTCTGTCTCCTTCCCTGCTCTCTCCACTTGGCCCTAACAGAGAAGAGGTCGATCTCCTCACACCTCAGGTGCATCACCTCCTAAGAAGCGGCCATCACCATGAGGACCCACGCAAGAAAGTCAACAAAGGAAGAATGGGTCAGAAACATATAATCAAATGCAAAAAATAAATAGAAGAAAATGAAAGAGAAAATAATGAGCAAACTATATACAACAAAATGCTATGCTATCCTTATTCCCCAACAATGGCACCATTTGAAAGAGCTCCGAAAAGAGCGGAGCGATCATGTGGACCATAGAAGGTGAGATAGAAAAACACCACCTAATGACTTTTATATTCTTGTAAAAGAGACAGGAAGATTTTTGCGGTCGTTGTATCGACCAGGTGAGTTTTACAAGAAAATATTAATTTTGAATTTATCTTCTTATTTTATTTATACTCATAAATTTAAGTGTATATCAGTTAAGCACGAGAGTGTCGAACTCATGGAGGAAACTGTTGATAACCAGGAGTAAACGATAGACAAACTAAGGTAAAATGTTTCCTAATATTTATTTTGTTTTTAGAGAATTTTTTAAATTTCTATTTAAATTTTAAGAGATTTTATATTATTTTTGTGAAGTTTAAGGTATTTTTTTATTATTTTAGGAAATATTTTTATTTTTATTTGTTGATTTTTATTTTATTAGTTTTATGTTTATTTTGTTTTTCCTTTTTTTATGGATTTTTTAAAAGGTATTTAATATTTTTGTAGATTTTGTTGTATTTTTAATGTTGAAAACAATGAAAGTATTGAAAACAAATTCGTATTTTTTATTTTTATAATTCAAAACATTAAGAAATATTTTTCTATTATTTTTATTAGAAAGTAGATGAAACTATATTTAAAATGATATATTGTGCTATTAGGGGATTTTCCTTGAATTAGTTAATATTTTTGGAAGTTTTTATGTATTTCATATTTTTTAATAGTTTTATTATTTAATTTTTATTCTATTTTTGATTTATTACGCAAAAAAATGGTAAAATATACTACAGGAAATTTTAAGCGATTTTCAGATGTTGTTTTTATAGTTTTTTTATGTGATTTTAAAGTTTGTTATAATTTTTGTATTTTAATGAATTATTTAATGCTTAAATTTTTTTCAAAATTATTTTATATAGCATAGAGTATAGTATAGGATATTTTTATGTATTTTTATTATTTTTTTATATTTTTATTTGATTTATTATGTGTAGGATATTATGAATATTATATGTATGCAATTGGTGGGGTATGTATGTAATAAGACTGAAAATAAGGGGTATGTGAAAATATGGCAGAATATGAGGGGAAGAGATGCATAAATTTCCGCATAAGTGTGTGTCGTCCACGTGATGCAGTCACTATCTGGATCTGTTTGTATATAGTAGAGTCAACAAGGATCTCACCACAAATATTCCAGGAGAACACGTGTCTATCACGTGCTTTAAGCTGTTGAGGGATGTGTGAAAGAATAACAAAAGATGCAGGGACCTTTATGCAAATGCCTAAATGCACGAGCTTGGGCTCTGTTTACATAAGCGGTTGTCGGTTGGGTATTCGGACATTGACACGTGGCGAGCTAACGCCCCTTGGATCATATCTGATCCAAGGGTCGTCTATTCAATCTAGAATCGCAAATGTTCTTCCCCAAATATCTGAATCTCCATGCGGTCTTCAAGGTAGCAGAGATTCAATGACGGAGGTCTTCGAGTGATCTCCCTGTGAAGAACACAAGGGTGCATCGTTGGGGCTTCAATATCTAGGCGGAGAACAAAGAGTCAAATAGGTGCATAATGGAATAGCGTCGCCGACGGAGTAGATCTCCATTGTTCGGTTCTCGTGCAGAACTAAAATCAGATCTTCTTATCTTCAATCCGAGAACATCGGGCGATGATTGTTGTGATCTCGCCTCCAGATGAGGCTATGATCGACGCTTCTTCCGATGACATGCCTTGATCAGATCTGCAAGAATGAAACTACAATTGTTGATTGATTAGCTCCAGGTGACATGTCTTGCTATAGGAGATGGTCACACTCATCTGATGACATGATTCTCGGAGGTATTGATGCAATTGTTTATCTGCAGGTGCTGATCAGATGAGAATCAATTCTTGTGAAGGCCATTTGATCTACACCTGCAATAAATTCTTCGACTCGAAGCCATGATACCTCGGTCCAAACAGTCAGATGAAAATGTGAATGGATTGGTCCTAACATAGGTGACGGAGAAGGAGCAAAATTCCGATCACTAAACATGATCAGAGATGGGGCAAGGCGGAGAAGCGAGTTTGAATGACTGAGAAGATGATCGGAAGGGAATCAGGAAGAATCTAAGGGTGATAACCAAGTTTTAGAAAATAGCAGAGAAGGAAATCCGAGAGGGAGAGGGATAGGAAGAGAAGAGATAGAGAGTAGAACATGTTAGGAATGTGAGCCCGAGGCGAACCATTCCTGCAATAAATGTTATTGTAATAAATGATTTATCAATAAAAGTTATTGATTATGTTTCACTCCCTTTCTGAAATTGATTGAATGAATGCACTATAAGGTCCCACTATACAATACGGGTTATGTACCATGGCCAACTTTATAATCATATAGATGTTTATTCATTGATTGAATCATAGAGGTTGATGCTTGGATGATTATCTAAGGAGTTAGATAGAGGACTCATCAAGTATCATCAATGATTGACAAGTAGTGATCTCCAGCCTGAGAAGGAGGTGACAATCCTTTCTCATTAGGCTGATATCTGATCGACCTCTTGATGCAGGTCCTCTGCATGGGAATAGTGATTCAGAGGTATTATATTAGTTGAGTCAATGAGTTGATTTAACGAGATTGAGATAACCATAGACCTATGATGAATACTGTCACATCACAGGCAAACATCCTCTGACCAGATACAGATGTATTGCTATATGTCTGAGTGTGTACATTTGGCAGACCAATAGGTTCATGACCTAACCAAGGTCTATACACCGGCGAGCTGGTGTGCATATAAGGGCATATGAGTAATACGATCTCTCAAAGGGATCATACAGGTTTACTTGTGAACCGGGAGACATGATCTCACTCATGAGGTATTGGGACTGATCAAATTCCATGCATGGTCGTCATGCCTTAGAAACATGACATGAATTTGAAGGTAAGATATATGCTTTGTGAAAGCATATGATATGTACCATATCCCAAAGACCAAGATTGAGAAACTTAGTGATCAGACCATGAAGATGACCGTGTAAAAATAATCTATATCTTCAGTATGATCATGAGTCTTCCAGTATGTAGGATGTACAGGTATTGGGAATACCTGAGGGTGATTTGATCATAAACGATTGTATAACCATGACGCTTCCAATCCGAGGGAGTGATGAAACAGGTTTGGATTTTAGTGACTCCTCTCATTAGAGAAGTGACCTAATCTTAGTCCATGAATTGGACATTGATCTGAATAAGATTCAGATACAATGAGAAGATTAGGTTTACGGTCTCGATTTAATCAAGCATCTATGAGAGGTCCATGGGATCTGGATTTGAGATGTGATCTCAATATCCAAGTCACTATATGTGGAACAATACAATCGCCCTGTCCTTATCTCCAAATATCTGAGGAGAAATAACATTGTTCTTGAATGGTTCAAGAATAATTCCATAAGATTTAAGCATTGAGAAATTGATAATTAAATGAGATTTAATTATCATGATGTATGAGGATTTATCCAATATAATTAAATGTGATTTAATTATTATGGATAAGAATAACGTGGATAGAAATATCCAATTATTCATAATATATTATAAATGTGATTTATAATGTATTAGAAAGAGCTAATTATAATTTATATTTGTTGATTAATTATTAATGTGTATTGGATACACATTGTCTAATTAATTGAAAATGTAAATTATATTTTGTTTTGGGTTGTGAACGTTATTCACAATTTTCCAATGTCAAGATTGCAATATTCCCAAAATTAATTGTGAATTATTTTTGGTGAATAAATCCCAACAAAATTTGTTGGAATAAATAATGGAGAAATTCAAGGAGATATGCCAATCTCATGTAAATCCATGAGATTGCCCCCACATGGAATGTGGTGGGCGGCTACCAATTCCTATATGCAATTGGTGGTCGTTCACCCTATTTCTTGGGGAGGCATGATCTCCATTGAAATCATCTCCTTATTTGATTGGTTTAATATTAGGATTGATGTATATTTGATTTATCAAATATATTTAATCTAAATTAAATCATAAGTTGTTGGTTTTTTCCAACAACAATCTTGACCATTGGATTGACATAATCAATCTCATCCATTGATTTTATATGTCCCATGGATTGAGATCCATGGATCCTAAAATCCTATAAATAGAGAGGCATACCATGCTCTCTTGTACATGCTATTGGTAGCACATCTCTCTCTCTTTTCTCCTCACATGCCAACCCTCTCACTCTCTCTCTTGGTCGACCACCAAAACCCCAGGGGAGGATTTTGTCGTCGCCTACGCCACCGTGCTGCCGCTTCGACGGTCTGCGGTTCTCCGTCTTCTTGGAGTAGTACGCTCACGAAGGAGATGTTCGATCTCGTACGATGAGATCAGGAGTTCACCGTGCTTGGATCAACTCGTTGGATTGCGAGGACAACGCGACTCATCCCTGCGCTCGCAAGCCGCTTCTCCGACGATCGGACTTGAGACAGGAGGTCTCTTTTTGTAGATACTCGATCAACCACGCTTCAAGAGGTATTGCATTATACTTGTTGTGTTTATAGATGAAACGATCCGAGAATCGTTCTTAAATCAAGTGGTTTCATCGCATAAATTTTTTTAAATTCCACTGCATCAAACAACTAGTACGACTAGTCGTTCTCCGTCGTATCCGACATGATCACGCTTCCATGATGCGCTTGAGGATTTTTACATATCCTTCAAGTGGTATCAGAGCCTTAGGTCGAAGGTTTTTCGATATGATCCGCAAACCTAGGACGACTTGGGTTCGTGGAAGGCGTGAAAGTTTTAATCGCATTTGTTTTTCGCACTTCCGTTTAGTGAATAACTTCGGCACTGTTTAAGTTGTTTAAACACGAATTAAACATTGGATTTTGTTCCCCATTAAATAAGGAAACCATAGGATCTGAGTTTACGTAATTTGGATTTCGTTTTCTCGAGATATGGTTGTTTTAATGAACATGTATGCACCGTTGCAGGAACTGCAATTCTTAACATGATTAAAGAGTTAATTATTGTTTAGACTAGCAAAGAAATGCGTGAAATATCACTTGGTTTCTGTCTTAAATTAAATTAGCAATCTATGAAAATTGATTTTGTCTAATTTAGATTTAATATGATTGACATATGTTAATTTTAGTAAGTAAGGGTCACTGCTGAAATTACAGTCCTAATCAAGAACCATGTGATTGTCAATTAATGAAATTAATTGTTAATTTCAAGAATAATTATGAAAAATATTTGAGAAATATTGGAAGATGATTATTTCCTTAATTGACTTGGCCTCAACTCAATAAATTGATTAGATTTGATCTAGATCAAAATTGAAAACACAATCATCAAACTCCTTGCTTGAATAGGATTTGGTGTCTAGCAAATTTCCTTATAATAAAAAATGTTATGATTATTACTATATGGTATAATTTAGTTGAAGAACAGATGATCATCTCAAGTATAGATTGATCTATTTGGCATTATCCTTTCCCGAGGCGGATATGGTGTCTAGTCGGGGATTGCTGGGGTAGCGGTTGCAATGTATGTGGTCCGTCCCACTCTCGTCGGTACTGGCCATGACAGCGGGTAGGGACTTGATAATGCTGAAGAAATTGAGTTGTATTTTTTAATTATTAAAATACGAATTAATACGTACTTTGAGAATAATACCATATATATTCAAGTAAAACAATCAAGTTTGATTGATTGAATTGGATTGATAATTAATTTAATATGATTGAATTAATTGTATCCAATTAAAATATTCTATTATGAATAGAGTTGATAATTCCCTTGGAATAATTAATTACATGAATTTGATTCATAATGATTAATTAAAATTTGAATATGAAATGGAGGATCACACAAGTGACGTCCATGGTCTCCCGTCAAGGCGAAGGGTTTCATCGCAAGATATTATATGTAGGAGACACCTGTCCGAAGTGACAGCTCCTACATATGATCCATTTGGATCGAGCTCGTCGCTTCTCGAAAGAGTAAGTTCGTATGTTGTAGTGACCCCAATATTTGGTCCTCATATTATTGGGGCGATATTGGATTGCACATAGCGAGTTGTATTCATGTTGACGGTTGGTTCAATTAATGACGGGTCGACATCATCTTAGGGGTGGTGGGTCCGGGTATTAAAGATCGATTTGGAAAATGCAAGTTGGACTTGCAAGGTGGAATGTGTTCCTGCTTCTCTTTATTAGAGTCATAGGTTCTCATATTATTGGGATATGACAAAGATAAAGAGGAGAATCCAATTCTTGCTTGAGATATAGCGGTAAGTATATCTCTTACTTTGAAAGTGATTAAGGGAATAATCTTTCATGGTTGACATAGCAAGACCAGTTTGATTTAAAATGCCTTGATCAAATAAAATTAAATTGAATATATGATTATATATTCTAATATAGTGCATTCTTAATTTCAGAAAATAAAGTCCATGAACCCACTGAACAGTCTTCTGGAGGTCAACTAGTTGACTGAACTGAATTATTCTGATTGGATCCGTAATTTGGAGCTTGTACTCTCGGATGAGCGCATAAGTTATGTGCTCTCGGAGACAAGCATGAAAACCCTAAATCTAATGAAGAGAAAGCATACAATGACAAGTATGATGAAGATCATGTCTTGGCTAGATGCTACATCTTGGGTTCTCTCTCCAATGTTCTTCAAAAACAACATGTAGAGATGAGTACTTGCCAGGAGATAATGCAGAATCTGAAAGATATGTTTGGTGACATTAACCGCACCCAGCGTACAACGTTATGAAAGAACTCGTTCGCTGCAAGATGCAGGAAGGGACTTCGGTCCGTGAACATGTACTCAAAAAGTTTGGGTACTTATCGGAGCTGGAGACTCTGGGGGCAACCATGGATGCAGACATGCAATCTGATTTCATTTTGCTATCATTGACCAAGTCTTTCAATAACATTGTGGTGTCATTCCACATGAACAAACTGGAGTTGACAAATGCTGGGCTTCTTGCTGCATTAATGTCTGCAGAAGACGTGATGAAGAAAGATGGTCCCGCTGGCAGTGCAATGGTTGCACAGGTCAGAGGGAAGCGTGGTCGGAAGCATGGTTCTCGGAAGGGCCCGACCTAGAAGTAAAAGAAGAAGGGACAAAGTGTTGGCTCATCTTGCAATGCATCCACTCTAATGGCGTCGAAGAAAACCGACGTCTGTCACTACTACAAAAAGCCAGGGCACTAGAGGCGTAATTGCCCGGATTACCTGAAGTCGGTCGACAAAGATAAAGCCCCAGCAGGTATGAAATCTACTTTTATCATTGAAACCAATTTTCTCATTAGACGAGAAGGAAGTTGGGTTGTTGATTCTGGTGCTTCTGTTCATGTATGCAATTTGTTGCATTTGTTTCAGGAAACTAGAAAACTTGAAGAACGGGAGATAGTCATCCAGATGGGATCTGATGCAAGTGTTGCAGCAGTTGCCGTCGGGACTTGTCGGCTATCATTATCTAGTGGTAGAGTCCTAGTACTTAAAGAGTGTCTTTATGTACCTGAAGTCAGGAGGAATTTGATATCTGTATCTAAGCTAGTTAGATGTGGATATTCATTCCTATTCTGTAATAAGTTAGTCATAAATCATTATGATAAATATATTGCAGATGGTATTTTGACTTCTGGAGGACTCTATGAATTGTGCATTAATGAGCATGTCATGAATGTTACAACCACTAATAAAAACCCTAAAAGATCCAGGAATAATAAAAATCATTCAAACATGATTTGGCATCAAAGGCTTGGTCATTTATCTGTTGATAGGATCAATAGATTGATAAAGGATGGACCTTTGGATTTTCTATAGGTTCAGTCTTTACCAACCTGTGAACATTGTATTTGAGGTAAAATGACTAAGATGCCTTTCCGTAACAAGGTTACTAGATGCGAAGGTATTATTGACTTAATACATACCGATGTATGTGGTCCCTTCAGTACTGCGACTCAAAATGGATATCGATATTATTTGACGTTTATTAATGACCATTCACGATACGTGTTTATCTTCCTGTTACATCATAAATTTGAAACCTTTGAAAAGTTCAAAGAATTCAAGGCTTTGGTTGAGAACCAAACCGATAGGAAGATTAAACGGATTCGATCTGATTGAGGTGGCGAGTACCTCTCAGATGAATTCAAGAAATACCTTAAAAAGAATGGAATTGTCTCCAATCTCACTACTCCTGGAACTCCCCAACTTAATGGTGTTGCTCAAAGACGCAACAGGACATCATGGATATGGTCCGCTCAATGATGAGTAAAGCACATTTACCACTTAGTTTCTGGGGATAAGCAGTAGAGACTGCAATATATATCCTGAATAAGATTCGCATCAAATATGTACCTCAGACTCATCATGAGCTCTGGTATGGAACCAAACCTAGTGTTAATCACTTGAGTGTTTGGGGTTTCTCGGTTCATGCGAAGAACGTGGACGTAAGTAAGCTGGAATCTCGCACTCGTGAGTGTTACTTCATTGGGTATGTTAGAGATGGTATTGGATACCAACTCTATGACCTTGAGACCCAAATGGTTTTTGTCTCTAGAGATGTGAAATTTCTAGAGGATGATTTCCTTAAAGGTCAAGACAAATGTGAAGTACAGGAACTCATAGAATCCCTTGAGGATTCTGAGCTTCCTAAACCAGAAACTGAAGAAGTAAATAAAGATGAAACACCTATACCTCTTCGAAGGAGTTCGAGGGTGGTTGCACCACCTGAAAGGTATGGATTCCATGTGTCAAGTGAGACTGACAAAGATCCTACTTCATTTGATGAAGCACTCGCGGATCATGACATGGATAGATGGATGCTGACAATGAAGTCAGAAATTGACTCCATCCGTAAGAATGGTGTATGGACCCTAGAGGATCCACCTAAAGGGGTAAAACCCATTGGGTGTAAATGGATCTTCAAGAGAAAGAGGGGACCTGATGGGAAAGTAGAGACTTTCAAAGAACGACTCGTAGACAAGGGCTACACACACAGAGAAGGCATAGACTACGATGAGACATTATCTCCTGTGGCTATGCATAAATCCATCAGGACATTGCTAGCTATAGCTGCATATCTTGACTACGACATCTGGCAGATGGACGTCAAGACGGCTTTCCTCAATGGATACCTCGAGGAGGATATCTACATGGAGCAGCCCCAAGGCTTCATGAATGGTCTCAAGCAAGCTTCTCGTAGCTTGAACATCAGATTTGACGAAACCATAAAGAGTTATGATTTTGTGCAGAATCCTGATGAACCTTTTGTATACAAGAAGCTTAGTTGGAGCGCCATTGTATCCATCGTGCTTTATGTAGATGACATCCTTATCATTGGGAATGATACAGGGATGATGACCAGTGTGAAGATTTGGCTATCCCATAACTTTGAGATGAAAGATCTTGGAGAAGCCTCTTACATCTTGGGTCTGAAGTTGTTCAGAAACTGAGAGAAGAGGATATTGGGATTGTCACAACATGGATACATTAAGAAGATTCTAGAACGATTCCATATGGATAGTTCCAAAAAAGTATTCCTACCCTGAAGATATGGTATCCACCTGTCTAAAGGAATGGCTCCTCAAACTATTGAGGAAAAGACAGCCATGGTTGGATGCCCTTATGCATTGGCTGTAGGAAGCTAAATGTATGCCATGTTGTGTACTAGGCCAGATATCAGCCATGCAGTGGGAGTAGTAAGTCGTTACCAATCCTGCTATGGAGAACAACACTGAAATGCAATAAAGAACATATTTAAATATCTAAGATGGACGCAAGATTACATCTTGTTCTAAGGAGATGGTGATCTCCATGTCTTGGGATATACAGATTCTGACTTCCAATCTGATATTGATGATCGAAAGTCGACATCAGGGTTTGTGTTCCTGTTGAATGGTGGTGTTGTGAGCTGGAGAAGCAAGAAGCAGGACATTACAGCAGATTCAACAACAGAAGCTGAATACATTGCCACATCTGATGCTGCAAAGGAAGCGGTGTGGTTGCATTAGTTCGTGCTGGATCTTAGCGTAGTTTCCTATGATACTCCATCCCGCTACTCTGTGATAACACGGGAGCCATTGCCCAGGCGAAGGAACCTAGATGGCATCAGAAGAGCAAGCACGTAGAAAGGAAATACCACATCATTCGGGAGATTCAAAAGCGTGGTGACATCATCATCACCAAGATGGTCTCTGCCGACAACATTGCTAATCATCTTACCAAACCTCTGACACAGAAGGTTTTCGACTAGAATGTAATGAGTATGGGTTTAAGGATTGTTCCTGAATGGTTCTGAGGGCTAGTGGGAGATTGTTAGCAATGTGAGCCTGAGGCGAACCATTCCTGCAAAAAATGTTATTGTAATAAATGTTTTATCAATAAAAGTTATTGATTATGTTTCACTCCCATTCTGAAATTAATTGAATGATTGCACTATAAGGTCCCTCTGTACAATATGGGTTATGTACCATGGCCATCTTGATAATCATATAGCTGTTGATTCATTGATTGAATCATAGAGGATGATGCTTGGATGATTATCTAAGGAGTTAGATAGAGGACTCATCAAGCATCATCAATGATTAACAAGTAGTGATCTCCAGCATGAGAAGGAGATGACAATCCTTTCTCATTAGGCTGATATCTGATCGACCTCTTAATGCAGGTCCTCTGCATGGGAATAGTGATTCGAAGGAATCAGATTAGTTGAGTCAATGAGTTGACTTAACGAGATCGAGATAACCAAAGACCTATGATGAATACTGTCACATCACAGGCAAACATCCTCTGACCAGAGACAGATGCATTGCTATATGTCTGAGTGTATACATTTGGCAGACCAATGGGTTGATGACCTAACCAAGGTCTATACACCGCCGAGCTGGTATGCATATAAGGGCATATGAGTAATACGATCTCTCAAAGGGATCATACAGTTTCACTTGTGAACCGAGAGACATGAGCTCACTCATGAGGTATTGGGACTGATCAAATTCCATGCATGGTCATCATGCTTTAGAAGCATGACAGAATTTGAAGGTAAGATATATGCTTTGTGAAAGCATATGATCTGTACCATATCCTAAGGACCAAGATTGAGAAACTTAGTTATCAGACCATGAAGATGACAGTGTAAAAGTGATCTATATCTTCAGTATGATCATGAGTCTTCCAGTATGTAGGATGTACAGGTATTGGGAATACCTGAGGGTGATTTGATCATAAACGATTGTATAACCATGACGCTTCCATTCGGAGGGAGTGATGAAACGAGTCTGGATTTTAGTGACTCCTCTCATTAGAGAAGTGACCTAATCTTAGTCCATGAATTGGACATTGATCTGAATGAAATCCAGATACAATGAGAAGATTAGGTTTACAGTCTTGATTTAATCAAGCATCTATGAGAGGTCCATGGGATCTGGATTTGAGATGTGATCTCAATATCCAAGTCACTATACGTGGAACAATACAATCGCCCTGTCCTTATCTCCAAGTATCTAAGGAGAAATTGCATTGTTCTTGAATGGTTTAAGAATAATTCCATAAGATTTGAGCATTGAGAAATTGATAATTAAATGAGATTTAATTAGCATGATGTATGAGGATTTATCCAATATAATTAAATGTGATTTAATTATTATGGATAAGAATAATGTGGATAGAAATATCCAATTATTCGTACTATATTATAAATGTGATTTATAATGTATTAGAGAGAGCTAAATATAACTTATTTGTTGATTAATTATTAATGTGTATTGGATACACATTGTCTAATTAATTGAAAATGTAAATTATATTTTATTTTGGGTTGTGAATGTGATTCACAATTTTCCAATTTCAAGATTGCAATATTCCCAAAATTAATTGTGAATTATTTTTGGTGAATAAATCCCAACAAAAGTTGTTGTAATAAATAATGGAAAAATTCAAGGAGATATGCAATCTCATGGAAATCCATGAGATTGCCACCACTTGGAATGTGGTGGGTGGCTACCAATTCCTATATGGAACTGGTGGTCGTCCACCGTATTTCTTGGGGAGGCATGATCTCCATTGAAATGATCTCCTTATTTGATTGGTTTAATTTTAGGATTGATGTATATTTGATTTATCAAATATATTTACTCTAAATTAAATCATAAGTTGTTTGTTTTTTCCAACAACAATCCTGACCATTGGATTGGCATAAATCAATCTCATCCATTGATTTTATATGTCCCATGGATTGAGATCCATGGATCCTAAAACCCTATAAATAGAGAGGCATACCATGCTCTCTTGTACATGCTATTGGTAGCACATATCTCTCTCTCTCTCTCTCTTTTCTCCTCACACGCCAACCCTCTCCCTCTCTCTCTTGGTGGCCGACCACCAAAACCCTAGGGGAGGATTTCGTCGTCGCCTATGCCATTGCACCGCCGCTTCGACGCTCTGCGGTTCTCCATCTTCTTGGAGTGGTACGCTCACGAAGGAGACGTTCAATCTCGTACGACAAGATCAGGAGTTCACCATGCTTGGATCAACTCGTTGGATTACAAGGACAACGTGACTCATCCCCGCGCTCGCAAGCTGCTTCTCCGACGATCGGACTTGAGACAGGAGGTCTCTATTCGTAGAGACTCGATAAACCACGCTTCAAGAGGTATTGCATTATACTTGTTGTGGTTATAGATGAAACGATCCGAGAATCGTTCTTGGATCATGTGGTTTCATCGCATAAAAATATTTTAAATTCCGCTGCATCGAACAACTAGTACGACTAGTCATTCTCCGTCGTATCCGATCCGAAGATCATTCTTCCGTGATGCACTTGAGGATTTTTACATATCTTTCAGAACCTGGATGTAGAGGACGTCTATCGCCGGGGAATAGAGCTTCCTGGAGAGCTCCAGATGATCATTGCCTCAACGCGCAGCGTCGCGAAGGCTCAGTCGCGGTGGAGCAAGTCTCACGCCAGCGGCTGATCTCCCTGATTCCTCTCCTCCTCACTCGCCGGAGATCGGAGACGTTGTCACTCACTTCCTCTCTCTTGGATCTCGCCAAGGGTGGAGTGAAAAAAATTGGGGATGTCCAGGATTTGGAGTGTCGACAACTATTTATAAGGGTGGTGGAATGTCGTTACCGCCGGTGATAAGATCACTGGGACGGTTGAAAGAACGGTCGGCCAACGACCGACCCTTGAAAGCGGTTGAGGAGGTTGAGAGAGGAGAGTTGGCGACGGGCGAAAGGAGTCGGAGGAAGAAGAAGGGTCACGGATGAAGAAGATGGGTTTAGTAAAATTAGAGAGAGAAAAAGAGGAAGAAAGAGGAAAGTGAGGATAAAATTAGGGTAAAATTAAATAAAATTCAATAAATTATATAATTAAATAATTTATTTAATAAGTTAATAAACCATAATGGAATTAATTTCGTAATTAATAATTAAATAATTTATTAAATATAATTAATGAATTATTTAAATAATTAAATTTGTAATTAAGTATATAATTTAGTAATTATTAAAATTAATAAACAAATGATACAAACATTAATTAAATAAATAATTTAATAAATGAAATATTATTTATTGAAAAATATTAATATTTAATAGTAATATAAGTTACGGTTGTTGTACAATATAGCAATATGTACCTGAAAATCACATCTTTCTTATTAACTCCGATTTTAGCGAAACTAGTTTTATTTTGTAGATAATTAAATAATATGAATTTTAAGACCTAGTTTGCTCTATTCGGAGTTCATACGCCTGAGTTATGAAGCTCGGAAAATTTAGGTAGCTAATTCGGGTCTCCGTATTTTATTGTTATTTTGACTTAATTATATTTTTATATTTTTATATACATTTTATAAGATTTAAGGAAAAGAAATTAAGTTAATCGGGTTTACGGTTAATTAATTAAAAATCTGAGAATAATCTACATATAGTACATATATACAATGGATCCAAAATGCCAAAACTCAATGGTTTTATTCGAATATTTTTTTAATATTTTTAATAAATAGTACTAAGTATAAAATGGATTTTAAAAGTGATTTTTGTCTGTTTTGAGTTTTCTTTAAATAGTTATGAACCTTATAAGTCGACTTTTGCGATTTTAACGGTTCATTGCAGTTATTTTTTTGTGATGAAATCTTTTTCCGATATTTTTATAAAATAATATATATTTTTATGAACAACTTTTACCAAAAAAAAGTTTTGATTTGAAGTTGTCTTGATGATAAATAATAGGTGAAGTATTTACATTGTGTAAAATGGGTAATTTATATTTTTGACTTGATTTTCTTGATATTTTTATAAGTTAGGATCCTTATCTCCCCTTACTTATTTATTTTGTCGACCATGTCAATATTGACCTGATCTCGGGGTTAGGATTAGTATGTAATTTTCTATTATTTTTCTTTTCTTTTATTTTCCTTTTTATTTTTATTCTTTTATTTTGGATAAAATAAGTATTAATTATATAATATTAACATGCATTTAATGGGGCTGCCCCCTGGGGGCAGTCAACATGGCTACCCCACCCCCTATTTTGATGTTTTTTTTTGAAAATATCACCATGTATATTCATCCCTATATGCCTCTTATATGCCATTCGAATTTTGTCAGAAATAGAGACTCCTACGACCTCCATCGAGATAGTGTCGATTTAACAAATCCTGTTACCATTAAAAAATGATTGTCTGGATGGAGGCCGTAGGAGTCTCTGTTTCTGACGAAATTTGAATGGCATATAGGAGGGATATAGGGATGAATATACATAGCAATATTTTTCAAAAATAATAAAAAAAACATCAAAAATGACACAGGGGCAACCCATTAATCTCTATTAACATTTATGGTTAGAATGATAATTACATGGAATTAGTGATTATTTACATGTATTTTACAAAGGATTTTAGCCAAAATGAAAGAATAAAGGCAATGAATCACGGATTCATCATTCTCCTATACTTTACCTTTGCTAGTCCCTTAGAAAACACTTATTCTATAAATTAGTGCAAGCAAAAAGAAAAAGAAAAAGGAAAATAAAAGAACTTAGAACATGCTTGTTTCTTTAAATCAAATACCACTTCACCAAAATCTGGAGCTTGGATTTAGACCTTTGGACTAATAGTGTGTCGGAACTCTATTAGAATTAGGATTTAAGCCTCGATAGCTCTCAAGATCCACAAATCCGTATCCATATTCACCTTAACGGCCAGCTCAGATCCACCTATTCATCACGTAAACTTTTCAACTTTGAAAGCAATTTGTACTGTATGTGAAAGGTTTTAGCTCTTCCCGCTTAGAGAAGAGAAGAAACTGCCCATCCAGTTATAAACTTCCATTGGGCCCTTACCCAGCAACTCAGTCCTTGAGGAAGGATGTATTTCCTTCTGAGGTCAGGTTGTGTTGTGTCCACGATCGAGTATAGAAAGAATATAAAAGAATTGAGAAAAGATCTGGAGTGTGAACGGTGTAATCACATCTCCTGTGAAGCCTACGTAGTTTAGCCAAGTCTCCACTAAGACATGCAGACTTTTCTGAAGCTCGGATCATTGTTGTCATTTTTGGTATCTGGTGTATTTGGCTTCTTTTTGGTCGAGATAATTATTACACTGCATATGTCTTTTGTGCTCGACGGATATAGAATCTTTTCGTTCCGTCCAATTTTTAGGGTCTTAGAAAAATTGTGCCAACAGATCCTTCCCTCATCTGAAGCTTTATTTCAACCCCAATCTTGCTCGTCTTAAGACATCATCACTGTCAGAGAAGAATGGAAACACAACATCGAAATGGATTTCCCTTCATAGCCCTATGCAAGTTGAGCTAAGTGCAGAGTGCATGAGTTCAAAATGATTCGAATGGAGAAGAGTTAAACGGATGACACCAGGTGTCCAACTTAGGCACTTTCAAGTTGAATTCGTAACACAGTCTCATGGAACCCAAAGAATTAAGTCTACAAGATCTGAAGAGTCTCAATTCCGGTTCCTAATAAAGACCCTTTAGAATTAAGTGGATTAAGACCTGAACCAAGCTCCTTCTCTCGGACTTAGATCCATTCGGTTCAAGAATCAAACTTTTTCTAAAAAATGCGAATGAATGCAACAATTTTTATGAGGTGAATTTTTCGGCTTAAATGTTTTAAATGATTTTTAAATAATTATGCAAATTTTAAAGAATTTTAAAACTTTTCAATTTTTAAGGGGTCTTTTTGAAAGAGTAAGTGGATTAATTCTATTTACATAAATTTTACACAACTTTCTGTATATTTTATAAAGTATTTTAAACACAATTATACGTCTTTTATGCAAGATTTTTATAAGGATTTTATTTTTCAAATTTTTAAGGATTTTATCAAAAAAATTTCAACATTTTTATATACAAATTTTAAGCTATTTTTATAAGACATTTTTACGGTTTTCTTGCGGCTTTGAAAATCCCAAAATAAACACCCATACTTTTAGGAAGCCTATTATTAAAAATACAATAAAGTACGAGTTATGGCTTCTAAAGTATATATAGCATATATTTGCGACACCCCCTACACTTAGCATGAACTATGTCCTCATAGTGATTGATGAATCCATGATCATCACTCTTTACTCTTTATTTTAGCTTATTATCTTGGCAAAGCACCATGTAAATAGATGTAAATACAATAAGTTAGAAATATGCATGCATGTGTTAATATTATATAATTAGCATGTATTTGTTCAAAAATGGATGTATAAGTTAGAAATATACATGCATGTGTTAATATTATATAAGTTAGCTAACTATCTTCTTTTTACCTCCTTGTATATATTTCTAAAAATAAAACAAAAATAAGAAAAACAAAATAAAAATATATAAAATTCTCTCTACCTTGTACATAATATATGTATATATCTTTTCTTCTCTATTTATTATTTACCTGTAAATAAATAATAAAAATAAAGCAAAAATTATCTTGTACTCCCAAAATTATGTGGAAAATAAAAAAAATATAAAATTAGGGTAATTGTGTAAAAATAACAAATTAAAAAAATTTGTACAAAATACATAGGTTTATTACACCTGTATATAATGAACTATATTGTATATAGACTAATTTATTTTTCAAAAAAATAAATAAAAATCATGGAAAATTTCCTTGAAAAATAATAAACATATTTCATTTTATTCATTTTTTTATTTTAATTCATTTATTATTTTTTATTCAATTGTCTTTATTTTTATCATTATTTTGTCATGTAGAGGCTTTGTCCTTTTCCCCCGTCGCTCCTGACTGGTCGAGGGAGGATTGTTGACTTCGGTCAACTGCCCCCCTCGGACTCCCTTTCGCTCAGACCCAGCTTTGCTCGCTTTTCGCCGAATTTCCTCGACCCGCTCCGATCGGTATTTACTTCCATCTGCAGCTCCGATTACTGATGATGGATCCACGATCCACATCCGATGAAATCTTTAGGGATCCGACCCTCGGTCCGCGTGTCCATGCTCCATCTTTCTCAAACCCTGCATACTATATATCCTCCTTGAGCTCCTTCTTTGTCTGCATCTTTGGTTGCTGCCCTCGTTTACGATGACCTCCACCTTCTTCCATGAGTGACAACGTCTGAGGGAGAGTGTTGCAGTGAGGTTTCGAGCCGTGTAGCCCTAGATCCGGCGTACACTCCACCGTGCTCCGTCGTGAGGTGAGCCTAGCCTCTGGGCCCGTCGACCCATCAAGGCAATGACCCCCGGAGGTACGTCAGCACAGAAAACACCGCCCATCAGGTAGATTATTTTTCTTCCTTTATAGCATTTTATTCTTGTTTTGGAAGAATACTAGAGCTTCATTTCCCAGCTCCGGTCACTCCGACCGGATCACCTTTTGGACACCCTGAACCTCCAACCATCTCCACGAGGCTCCCCCCACCCTCTACGCCTATCCATTCGTCTTGGTTCACCCAAGAACGAACTCTCGGCCCTCCTTCGTCGTTGCTTCGCCGGAGAGCCATGCCACGCCCCACCACCCACCTATTTCGTGAATTAACGGGTCGAGGCACTTTTCCCTTGACCCCTTGATTTATCTGTGCAGGAAAGAAAGCAAAAGGGCCACATCTGGAGGTCAGAATAACAAGGCACAATAACTCCAGGCTTCATGCTTCTCCAGGACCTTCTATGAGATCCTGACTATTTCTGAGCACCCCATTAGCTGCGGACTGTCCTTCCCGATCTTTCCCCGATCACAACAGCTCCAGAGGACGCTCCTGTCGCACGTATTGGCCAATCGAAGCTTTTCGGAGGCGAGTTCTTCGGTGTTCTTTAAGGAGCTGTCCCAGCTGTCCGATCAGGCTCTTCTCTAGTTTTAATCACCGTTGTTCATCACCAGGGGAGCCTCGATCGTTGGATCCATCTGAGGATCAAATCACAGCCTTCCATCGTCGAAGCGGCATCGTAAGATCTCAGCCGGTCTATCATAAGTGGGATGCCCTCGACCGTTGAATCACTAATAATAAAGGGTAAATTGCACTTACGCCATTTCTTGTTTTTCATTTACTTTTTAGTCCTGTAAATATTTTTAGCAGTTCTTTTTATTTTGGACAATTTTCATTTAGGACTATGTATTTTCAATATTTGCATTTCGATCCTCCCTTTTGTGTATCACGTGGACTGACACGTGACCTACTGGGTTATTTGCGGTATCTGTCCTGGACATTATTATTGTTCGTGAATAAATTTTTATTAATAGGAATTGCATTTATACCCCGGATTGCCTGACTCGTGTGTGGTTCACATGAAGACCTGGTCTTTTTGCAATTTCTGCCCTGAACTATTTACGAGTGTTATCTTTTGGCTTTTAACTTTTCAATATTTGCATATAGGTCCCTAATTACTGTGTCCCTTGTTTTTAATCAAAAAATTATTAAATTAGCTCCAAAAATTCTATAAAAATTACATATACCTCCTTCCATGGTGTAGTATTTATAGTAATTTTCTTGACTTGATTTAATTTTGTTTATTATTTTCTAAAATTTAAAACCCTAAAAATTGCTTCTGCCTATTTTAGAAAACCCATAAAAATATATAAATCACCCAAAAAATCTATAAAAATTCCTGAGTGTTGTTGCCTTGCTTTAATTTCTTTAGTTTTTGTGTTTCATTATCTTTTATAAAACACCTAAAATTATAAAAGACAAAAAATCTTATAAAAATCATTAAAAATTCCATAAAAATAAAAAAAATGTGTTTTCAAGTTCTATAGTTAGATTTTATTTTACATAAAATTGCGATCAGAAATTTAGAGGCACTTTAAATATTTTAAAGTTTCTTTTTCCTCTAGGTTGTACACTGTTTATTATTTCACCTTTCTTTTATTTTCAGAAAATTATATAAAAACCAGAAAATTTTCCATAAAATACCCAAAAACACTTCATATTTTAAAAAATACAAAAAATATTTGTTTTGAATTTGTGAGCATTTTAGACCTTAATAAAAATTGTTGTATTGTGATTTCTTTCATTTTCTTTATTCATTTTCTTAATAGAAAATATAAAAAATTTGCAAATTAAAAACCACCAAAAATACTTTTATTTCTTCTTTGATTTCTCAACTACTTCGTAGGACTATCTCGTGCTTCTAGTGTTCGACCTTGGTGTCTGTACTAGGTTAAATAACTAGCAAGACCGCTTGTTTTGATTTTCATGCTTGATTGATTTTATTGGTGGTCTGATATTTCTTGATTGATTGTGCCAACGATTCGGGTCGCAACGACCCTAGATTTTACTTAACCCGAGTTGCCTTGGAAGTCATCAGAATGGCGTCGTTGCCGGAGAGCACGGTTTAGTAGTCGATTTTCAGATTTAGTTGTTTCATTTTTCTTATTTTTCTTTTTATTTCCTTTTTTCTTTATTTGCTTGCTTTTCAATTTTATTTCTTTATTTGTTTCTAGTTCTATTTTTCATAACTTTGATCTGACATATCTTTTGTTTCTCTCTTTCTTGCAAGGGCCCGACGAGCGATGATGGCATTCCTAGGAGCGTCGGCGCACCCGAGCGAAGCGGAGGCGGCTCGTTTCTTCATCGAGCCCCAAGAGAGCGTAGGAGAAGAGGAGCAGAAGATCTTTTGAGGATTTTTAGCATTTTATTATATTATTATTGTAATAACTCAAGACAGGAGACACTTAGACATATTTGGGTCTGTTTTGCCAAGCACCGGTGTGCTTGGGGGACCTCATCGTGGTTTTCGTTGGTTTTGTTTTCTCGATTTTTCTTTTATTTTTTATTCTCGGAGAATTTGGTCCCTAGACTTAGGATTTTCTCTCTGATTGTGATGTAATTATTTAAGGTCCCATCCCTAATTATCTGCCTGCACCTATAGATCGTAATTAGACTTAATTAGTTAAATCATAAAAAAATCTAATTTGGTCACTTGAGAGGTCACGTGCCACTAGAGGCCATATACAGCTGATGAATACTCATTCATCACTCTTTATTCTTATATTTTAGCTACAAAAACCTTTGCAAATGCATGTATATATTGGTAAATATAAATAATTACCAAAAGCATGCATGGTGTAAATAGTAATAATTAGCATGTTTTTGTGCAAAAATAAAAGAATAAAGATCAAAAAGAAAAAGAGGGAAATATTTAGAATAAATATTGAGCAACCTAACCCAAGGGAGGGCTCAGTATGGGCCTGACCGCATAAAAGCCAAAGTAGAGGGAGATAGGGGCTCATGTGTGTAAATCTATATGTAAATAAAATAAAAAAATTTTCCTCCCAAAAATAGAGTAAAAAGGGCTTGTAAATATTTGTATATATTTATAAATACAAAATCAAGATAAAAATAGAAAAATCAATAAGAAAATAAAAATAGATCACTTGTATATATCCACCTTGTACACACAACCACACTTAGATTTATTTCACCTTATAAATAAATAAAATTAATTTTTATAAAATTTGTATATATTATACTTTTTATGTTGTAAATAAATAAAATAAAAACCATTAAAACAAAAACAAAATAAGAAGAACAAAATTAAAAACCAAAAATAATATTGTAAATATACCATGTACATAGATGTACATATATATTTATTTCACCTATGTATATAAATAATAAAAATAAAATAAAAATATCTTTTTATTCCTTATTTTATGATATAAATAAATAAAATATAAAATGCGAGTAAAAACTGTATAAAAATAACTAATTAAAAATTAAAATTAAAAAAATCCTATAGTATATATACATATATATAGCCCTACTACGTAAATACCTTATTTTTATTTTGAAAAAATAATTAAAAATCACTAAAAAATAGAAAAAAATAAAACCAAAATATTTCATGTTTTAAGTTTTTAATAATTCAGCCATTTACTATTTTTAATTGATTCATAAATCTTTTACACGTGGCTGTCTCTCATTGGTCCACGGGGGTTGTTGACCGCCCGGTCAACTTCCACCCCAGGACCACCTCTCACGGGTTTTGGATGCTCGGCCCGATTTCTCCCTATTTTCGCATCCAAACCCGATCTCCTCCCATCTAAACCCCGGGTCCATCTTGACCGTGACATATCCGGCACCCTCGCCGAGGTGCCCGCTTTGGGATCCGCGCTTCACGATGCCCTACCCGCTCGAATCTTCCCGGACCTGCCACCGTATAAAGGTTGAGCTCCGCCACCCTATTGCGCATCTTTGGATCATTTGCTCCCCAACCAGTGACCTCCACCGTCTTGCCGAGAGTGACAGCTCGCCCCAGAGGGTGTTGCAGCGAGGAGGGAGTGAGGAGACATCGATCCGGCGAAGTTCGCTCCGTCGTGCTCTGCCCAGAGCAGGAGCCAGAGCCTCGGACGACGACGGTCCTCGAGGAAAGGACCCAGAGCTGCCCCAGCTCACCCACAGTCGACTCGACCACCTAGGTAGACCTATTTCCCTTTCCTTTTCTTCTATTTTGATTTCCCCCCAATTTTCGCCGTCATCGACTTTCGCGTATTCCGACCATTCCCCCCTTCCGCTCGATCATCGGAATCCACCATCATGATCGCCTTTCTCCCGCGCACCTTCTTCACCCATTCATTCAACCCAGCTCGCACAGGAGCTGGGGTTCGAACCCCTTCGTCGTCGCTTCGCCGGGGTTCGCCCGCACCACCGCACCAGTCACCTTCACAACCACTTACGGGGTCGAGGCAGTTTGCCCTCGACCCAGGAGCTTTTTGGTGTCGTTTTGCAGGTCCCAGGAAGGCTATCCGAGCCCTTCCCATTTGAGCACCGGAGCTCCTCCTCCGCTTGGGTCAACCGAGCTCTCCGGAGCTCCGTTGACTCATCGGAGAGGTCCCATAGACGCGGGAGGCCAAGGCGGAGCTTCCTCGATCATCAGAAGCCCCCGCAGAGGCTCAGAGCGAGCGTACTGGGCCGGCGAAGTTCGCCGGCCACTTGTTCTTCGAAGACCTCCAGCAGCCGTTGGATAGCCCTCCAGCTCCAGTTCACATCTGGACCATGCATTCCCGGAGCGCCAACACCGCACGATCAAGGGAGGAGCTGTTCCAGACTGTTCGATGGCCGAGGCTTAGCCATGACGCGTCACCGTCAGATCCAGCACATGGCGAGGCTCAGACCGTCCGATCCACGCGAGGAGTTTAGCGTTGGCGTGCCGCTCATTCTCGACCGCTCGATCCACCACGTGGCACCCATCTGACCCTCGACTTAATAAAGGGTAATTTACCCTTAGGCCCTTCTCTTTATTTTATTTCGAGTTTAGTCATGTAAATGCATAGCTTAGTTTTTTTATTTTCGATACATTTGCACTTTGGACCCTGAGCTCTATTTGATTCGCATATATGCCCCTATTTATGGTGTAGCACGTGCATCGACACGTGCCCTTGTTGGGATATTTGCATACATAGCCCTGTTGTTCTGGATGGTTATGAAATGAAGAAATATTTTTAGAAAATTGCATTTATACCCCTGTGCGTGGATTGGTTTGTGCATGTGTGCTTATTCTTGGGTATTTTACAACAAGCCCCTGGACTTTTAATACTTGTTATTATTTAGACCAGGGAACTTGTTTCTATTACATATAGGTCCCTATGTGCCACAAACACGCGCTGCGCACGTGGCTTCGAGGGAATTTTGCACCGGACCCCCCAGGGCTTTGGATATTTGCGTACAGGTCCCTGTGCACTGTACCTAGGTTTTATTTTTGAATAAAATATCCAAACTACTCCAAATCTGATGAAAATTAGGCACATGGCTCCTGCCATGTTGTAAAATTTTCTAGAATTTTTGGGGACATTTTTGGTTTTATTTGATATTTTTAAAAAATAAAAAACAACCATTTTTGTTACTATTTGATTTGGAAAATCACAAAACAATATTAAAACTTATCTAAAAATTATAAAAAAATAGCTACTGTTTACTTTGTTGTGTTTGATTTTCTGGCCAATTTTGGCCATTTTTCATTATATAAAACTCAAAAAATTACAAAATACGTAAAAACTTATAAAAGGTCTAATAAATAATTTAAAAACCCAAAAATCATAAATCTAGTACCCAAATTTTCCTTAAACTTTCTAGTTTTTAGGAAAATTACCTCCAGGAGGTAATTAGGCCCTTTTGCGTTTTAAATTGGCCTTTTACTCCTGACTGGACAGTACCTTCAGTTTCTTACCTTGTTTGATTTTAAAAAAATTAAATAAAAATCAGAAAAATCCCAAATATTACCTAAAAATAGTAAAAATTATAAAATACACAAAAACATTTTTATTTGAATTTTTGCTTGATTTTTGATGCATTAAATAAATTGTTGAATTGCCTTGTTTCCTTGGTTTCCTTGTTTTCTCAATTAATTAAAAATCTAAAAAAAAATATAAAAATTGAAAATCCACCAAAAATACCTTTTATTTTATTTTAGGTTATTTTTGACTACTCCGTAGGCCACAAGGCCATCACGTGCTCCCTGAGTCCGACCCTGGTCGCTATACTAGGCTAATCCAATAGCCAGGACCGCTATCGTGTTTTGATTGATTTTCTTTGATTTTGGTGGTCTGAACTTCATTTTCTTGATCGACCGATTGATTTCCGAGATCCGGGTCGCAACGACCCTTGATCCATTTTATTTCACCCGAGTCATGGTGATCTTTCGGTCCATCAGAATGGCGCCGTTGTCGGGGAGCACGGCTTAGTAGTTTTTTATTTTTCTTTTTCATTTTCTTTTTGTTTTATTTTTCGCGGCTTTCTGTGGCTCTTTCAGAGTCCGTGGCTTTTCGCGGCTTTTTGTTTTTCTCTTCTTTTTGCTTTATTTTGTTTTATTTTCTTTTCTTTTGTTTTTGTTTTTGTTTGACTTTTGTTTGTTTATTTTATTTTGCATTTTTGCACATATACCCTGTTTTATTTTCTTGTTATTATTTGATTATTTTATTAGTCTGACCACTTGTTTCTTTCTTGCGAGGGCCCGAGGACCGAGACGGTAGCTTTCGAGAAGCCGGCGCAACCGCGAGACTTGGAGGCGGCTCCCTTCTTCACGGAGCCGTAGAGAGCGTGAGAGAGTAGACGAGCGGGCGAGGATTAGTTTAGATTTTTATTTTCATTTCATTTGATTATTGTAATAATACAAGGACAGACTCAGACTGTGGACTTGGCTTGACTAGCGGGTATGTTTCACCGAGCACCGTGTGCTCGGGGGACCCTTAGGTTTTTCGCGGCTTTTTCGTGGCTTTTGTTTTCTTCGATGCCTTTTACGGTTTTCAGCAGTTTTTCTCGAGCCCCTAGACTTAGGATTTTCTACTTGACTGTGCCGTAATTAGTAGGATCCCCACACCTAATTATCTGCTTATTCTTATAGTGCGATTAATTGGACCTATTAATAATTCATTAATAAAAATAACTGACTCACTCCCTTTATAGCCTACGTGCCGTAGCCTGCCCTGCCAAGCGCTGCTCCTGAACCCGATGTGTCGGGAGGAGGAGGGGTAGACCGAGACCGGACCTTTGGCTTGAAGGATCGGTGACCAGTTAGACGGTTCTGTGAGTAGAATTGCTTGTTTAGGGCTCGGTTTTCATCGCTGCACCATATAGGTAGTTTATTTCAATCTTTACATTTCTGCGCGGATCATTTTGCATGTAGAGTGCTGGAGACAGGTACGCATTTCTATCTTTGCATGCATCATTGATTTCATCGCGCATCGGCTTTTTCGTCTTCTCCCTTGTTTTTGACTTAATAATCAGGAGAACCGAAAAATTCGTTAGGCCCTTTGTTTTTATTGAAAAATATTAAAAAGAAAAACCATAAAATTGGGACTGTTTAAGCTATTGACCCTAAAAGACACCTGATCTAAAAATTTGTCTTGGGGAGAGCAACCCCCTCATTGATTGGTTTGCTTGTGCGAGAGTGTGACCCGTTCACTAGGTAGAGCCCTCCGGTGCTATTCCCGACTGATTACCGACTCATTCGTGCGGGCCAGTTGGTTGGGGTAGCATCGGGTATCCCAGCAGGTCACGTAATCGCTCTGATAGATTGTTTGTTCACCAAAATAAAATTTGACAAGATAATCCGACCGAGCCTTTACGGTCTTTAGCTCGCGTTGCATTGGTGAACTGAGGGGTTTGTATTCTGATCATAGTTTCTCCAGATCCCATCCGCCTTACTCGCCAGATCACGATGATGGGTAGACGATCTCTTAGGCAGCCTCTGGCTGCACCGCTTTCGGGCGCGTCTACCCGTTCATCTAGGTTGGCTCGTGAGAGCCAAGACCAGCTCTCCGAGCCCGAGTATGATTCCGCCCTGTTCCCCCTCGACCCCCTTTCTTTCGGTTCTGAGAGACATAGGCCAGAGGAGAGATTGGAAGAGTTATCAGTACCTGAGTTTGGCTCATTTGATTTTGCAGACGCCATGGCCGGCAGTTCCGAGGATCGCTCCTGAGGTCCACAACCTGAGCACTTTGTGTTGGACTAGGGCGCGATCAACTCCACCCTGATCGCCTCCCTCGAGATAGTTTAGCAGCAGTTGAGGGATCAGGGAGCATTCATGCTTGATATGAGAAGAGAGATGGAGCAGATGCGAGCAGAGAGAGATCAGAGGAGAGACGGGTCGAGGATCCCGGATGATGCAGATGCAGCAACCGCCACAGGGGCAGCAACCGCCGTAGACGCAGCAGGAGGACCACTGATACCGATGCGGGAGTTGCACAACCCCGGATCGACGCTGATGCACCACTGGGTCGTACTTCCAGCTATTGTGGGGAACTTCAAGTTCCCCCCGAACACCTTGCAGTTACTCCCCTGCTTCCACGGGCTCGCCACTGAGGAGCCCCATCTCCACCTCCAGGAGTTCCTCATGATCTGCAGTACTGTCCACGATCGTTAGGTGGACTAGGATACGATTCGGATGATCGCCTTCCCCTTTTCCTTGGCCGACAGAGCAGCCACCTGGCTGAAGCACTAGGGGAAGTTTGTTTACACTTGGGAGCAGCTCCGCACCGAGTACTTACACAAGTACTATCCACTCGGGCGGACCAATGCAGCGAGAGCCCTCATCAGCAACTTCTCCATGCTCCCCAACGAGCAATTCCATGAGGCATGGGAGAGGTTCCGTGAGCTGATTGATCTATGCCCGCACCATGATATTTCGAAGCCCAACCTTGTGCAGAGCTTCTTCAGCGGGCTGACACCAGAGCTCCAGGGCTTGGTGAGCGCTTCTTGTGGCGGGTCTTACTTCGTCGAGGATCACGACCAGGTCTGGGCCATCTACGAGGAGATGGCCGAGAACTATATAGTGATGTCCCAGACCAGGATGTACACTCAGGGCAGACCCCAGTAGCAGCCAGGACCCGTGCAGTACCAGAGGATAGCACGGGTCAATGCCGGTCCATCCAGTTCATCCGCAGTAGCAGCAGCACAGGCAGAGTCATCTGCTGCGGATATGGGTATCATTAGCGAGAAGTTGGATCGGATGGAGCTGATTGAGAAGAAGCAGTGCCAGGGCATCACTCAGATGGAGCAGATGGCACAGACTCTGAGCGACATGAAGACCCAGCTCATGTGTCTCCAAAGGCACAGACGGCTTCCCAGCCCCGTCTTCAGTCGCGAGGCGATACCGACGGTAGCAACAGCTCGTCCCAGCACTCCAGCTCACACCAGCAGCCTAGACAGGTTCATCTTGTACAGGCGGAGCCGTACCAGCAGCAGCAACCCTCCTACCAGTCACCACCATCTCCAGACTTGCAGATGGTGGTATACCAGCCGGATCAGCCTCTGGCAGTGCTACCGCCACCCTAGTACGATGCAGAGCCATTGATGGATTTCAACGGGATTTGGTATGACCGTCCTCAGTCTGGGATCCGACGAGACCATCCCAGATTAAGGTGGGGGAACGGAGGTGCCCAGCCCCAGCAGCAGCCATCTGGTCAGGGAGGCCAGTACAACCAGCAGAGAGATCACCAGCCGCAACAGCAGCCCCCAGTCTACCCTTCACAGCAGCAGCAGCAGTCATCCTTCGTTCCTCGTCCCTATCAGCAGGGACAGTCTTAGAGGCGTGAGCAGCAACCTCATCAGCAGCAGCATCCTCCCACTTACCCCTCTCACCAGCAGCAACACCAGTTCCAGCAGCCTCATTACCAGAGAGGCTACCCGTCGGGCTCTCATGGTCCCCCATATGAGAGCCCCGCCTTGGACGACATAGCCCGCCTCCTCACGGACCACTAGGCTACTTTCAGATGGGAGATGGACGAGTTCCGCCAGGAGATGCGGGACATTGTGAGAGGGAAGGCCGTCATCCCTGCCCAGATCGAGCCGAATCCCAACAGCCTGATGCGGAAGTCTGAGCAGGTAGCTTACACTGAGCATGCCACTCCTAGTGATCCATTTGATGATATGTATGCAGACCTTTTTGATGCTGATTTTGTCACACTTAGGAGCGGTAGGACACCAGCCGGCGGTGGCGCCTCGTCTGAGCGACATCACGAGGACACACCTAGGGCGCCAGATGAGGAGCAGGAGAGCGGTACTGAGGCCGCTCATGTTGATGATGGTGGTACTGATGCCACCAAGGATGCTGATTCCACAGGCGGTCCTGAGGCCGCCATTTCACCAGTTCGTGGAGGTGGCACTGAGGCCACTCCTGATGCCGAGCCAGAGCACGGTACTGAGGCCGCGAGACGTCCAGTTGATCCAGCTAGTGGTGGTACTGAGGCCACCGGTGTTCATTCTGAGAGAGTTGTAGTTTTTCCTCATTCTGATGTACCTCGGAACCATGTTGTGAATAAAGGAAAAGGTTTGGTTTTTTCTGGTCCCACTGTGGCGCTTGATGTATGTGCGGATCCGGCCATCGAGCCGTCTAGACCTTTTCCTAGTCCTTCATCTGAGAAGGACCCAGTTATCCCCTTCCCTAGATCCCTTCAGATGGGGAAGGGGAAGAAAAAAGAAAAATATCCAAAAAAGATAGAGCAGGAAGAGTTTAGCCAGAGCATGATTGATCGTTTCCATATCCAGCTGACTCTTCAGGAGGCTTTGCAGCACATTCCCCTTCTTCAGCGTTCGTTGAGAGACAGGACTACAGTCAGGAGGAGGAGGAGGAACCATCACTCAGAGATCCATATGCTGACGAAAGCCACTTGCTTCACGATTCAGAACCATCTGCTGGCCAAGAGGCCAGATTCAGGAGACCCGTATGTCAGATGTCATATTAGAGAGCAGAGGTTCGACCGAACTCTATTAGATAGCAGATCGTCTATCAACCTCCTTCCGGCAGCCCTTCTCGACCGCTTCGAGTTGGGCACTCTTAGACAGAGCAGGACAGTTCTTCAGTTTGCTGATCGATCTGTCAAGAGGCCGAAGGGGTTGTTGCGAGACGTTGTCGTCACTATTCAGGGCCTGCAATTCCCTGTGGACTTCGTAGTGTTGGACATGGAGATCCCTGATTCAGTGACCGATACCCCCATCATTCTCGATCGTCCATTCTTGGCCACAGCCAAGGCGGTGACTGACCATGATAGCGGGAAGGTATACTTTCGCGTCGAGGGCGAAAGTGTACAAATAGAGACGGTCGAGGACTACAGAGCCAGAGACAGATCATGCTCAGAGACGACTTCAGATGCAGAGCAACTGACAGATGCCGGGCTAGACATCCACCAGGACTGCGACTTTGTGATCACAGACGATGAGGCAGTATGGGCAGACCCAGCAGCACAGGCCATCCTCTCGTTTTTAGACACCGCTGATGCAGAGATGATAGTAGAGGAGAGCTTGGCGAGCATAGCCCTGGTTCAGGATACTTCAGTGGCAGCAGAGCAGGTTCTTGACCGCGACACGGATTTTTGTGATGATGGTGGTACTGATGCCACCTTGTTTGATGCAGATCCCTCGGATTCAGAGTCTGATTGGGCAGATTGCGAGGATTACATGCCAGACCTGAGTTCCACAGAGCCTACAGCTGAGGAGGAGGTAGATGCCGAGCCTAGTAGAGACAGTCAGTTAGAGCAGCCTTCTCCAGTTCCTGAGATTGAGAGAGAGTTTCAGTTCTCCCATACAGATTTGGCAGCATACACAGAGACACTTCAGAGGCCAGATCCACCAGCACCCAGCTGTCCAGAGCTGAAGCCGCTCCCTACTTCGCTGAAGTATCGATTCCTTGCGGGCGAGCCTGAGATGTACCCAGTCATCATCTCCGCCGATCTGACTGGAGAGCAAGAATCCCATTTGATGAGGGTTCTTGAAAAGAACCGCAAGGCAATCAGATGGAGAGTAGCAGATCTCCATGGGATTAGTCCATCACGTTGCTCCCACCATATCTATCTCGAGGATGGGGCGAAGCCGTCGCGTGAGTTCCAGCGGCGGCTGAACCCCAATTTGAGAGAGGTCGTCATGAAGGAAATCTCGAAATGGTGGAGCACAGATTTTATTTATCCCATTTCCGACTCCAAGTGGTTCAGCCCCTTGCATGTGGTGCCCAAGAAGACGGGCATCACGAATGTGATCAGTGAGTCGGGAGAGGAGATTGCTATACGAGTACCCACTTCTTGGCGGGTCTGCGTTGACTACAGGAGACTCAACCAGGCCACCAAGAAGGATCATTTCCCCCTGCCTTTTATTGACCAGATCATTGAGAGACTGGTAGGTAAGAGCCATTATTGTTTTTTGGATGGGTACGCGGGCTACAACCAGGTGGCCATCACTCCTGAGGACCAGGAGAAGACCACCTTTACCTGTCCCTTCGGCACATACGCCTTCCGACGCATGCCATTTGGGCTATGCAATGCCCCTATGACTTTTCAGAGATGCATGCTATCGATCTTTTTGGACATGGTAGGGGAGTGTTTGGAGGTCTTCATGGACGATTTCTCGGTTTACGGCAACGGATTCGACTCCTGTCTTGACTGCCTAGACCGAGTACTCCAGCGATGTATAGAGGTACACTTGGTGCTATCTTGGGAGAAGAGTCACTTCATGGTGACTCAAGGGACGGTGCTTGGCCACATCATCTCCAACAGGGGCATGGAGGTTGATCCGGCCAAGGTAGATGTCATTAGAAAACTCGCACCGCCGTCCAATTTGAGGCAGTTACGGTCATTCCTGGGGCATGTTGGTTTCTACCGACGATTTATTCATGATTTCAGCAGGATTGCCCGGCCGTTGACTGACCTCTTGATGAAAGACACCGAGTTCCTTGTCGATGACAAGTGTCTTTCGTCCTTCGAGACTCTCAAGCAGTGTGTCATAGAGGCTCCTGTTCTTCAGCCGCATGATTGGTCTCTCCCATTTGAGATCATGACGGATGCCTCCGATTTTTCTGTGGGGGCCATGCTGGGACAGAGGAGGGATGGAGTCCCCTTTGCTATCCACTACGCTAGCCGCACATTGGATTCCGCGCAGCGGAATTATACGGTCAAAGAGAAGGAGATGCTAGCCGTAGTATTCGCCCTAGATAAGTTCAGATCTTATATCATTGGATCTAGAGTGGCCTTGTACACTGATCACACCGCCATCCGATACCTCATGGCAAAGAAGGATGCCAAGGCCAGACTGACTAGATGTATCCTTCTACTCCAGGAGTTTGACATTGAGATCAAGGATAAGCCTGGAGTCAAGAATGTGGTGGCGGATCATCTCTCCTATTTAGAGCAGCCTGAGGAGTCCGAGCATATTGATCCCATTTGTGAGACCTTCCCAGATGAGGCGATCCTTGCTATCGCCTCACTCACGTGGTATGCCGATATTGTGAACTTTCTCGTTGCTGGGACAGTCCCACAAGATTGGCCCAGGCAAAGGCTTGAGACCTTCCTTGCGAAGGCCAAGTCCTACCACTGGGAGGATCCCATCCTTTACCACGAAGGTGGGGATAGCGTCTGGCGTAGGTGCATTCCTCAGGAGGAGCACCATAGCATCCTCACATACTGCCACAAGCTTGAGGCAGGAGGACATCATTCTGGGAGGAGAACTGTTGGAAATGCGAGCCCACGGCGAGCCATTATGCAATAAATGTTGTTGCAATTCACTCCTTGATCTGAAATGAAGAGTACATAATTTGCATAATAGGTCCCTTAGTACAATTAGGGTTATGTACCATGGCCATCTTAATGATCAAACAGCTGTTGATTCAATTATTGAATCATAGAGGCTGGTGCTTAGATGAATATCTAATGAGTTAGATTGAGGACTCATCAAGCACCGTCAAATGATTATTAAGAGATGATCTCCAACCTGAGTAGGAGATGGCAATCCTATCTCATTTAGGTTGATATCTGACCAACCTCTTGATGCAAGTCCTCTGCATAGGAATAGAGATTCGGAGGTGTCGGATAAGTTAGGTCAAAGAGTTGACTTAACGAGATCGAGATAACCAAAGTCCTATATCATATGCTGTCATGATATAGGCACACATCCTCTGACCGGAGACAGATGTGTTACTATATGTCTGAGTATGTACATTTGGCAGACCAATAGGTTGATGACCTAATCAAGGTCTATACACCGGCGCGCTGGTGTGCATATAAGGGCATATGAGTAATACGATCTCTCAAAGGGATCATACAGGTTCACTACTGAACCGGAAGACAAGAGCTCACTCATGAGATATTGGGAAGAATCAAATTCCGTGCGCACGGTCATCTCGCTTTGGAAGCTTGACTGAATTTGTAGGTTTGATATATACTTTTGGAAAGTATATGATCAAGACCTAGGTATGATATATGCTTTTGGAAAGTATATGATCGATACCGACTCCCAATGATCGAATGAGAAACTTACTGATAAAACCCTGAAGTAGACAGTGTAAAGTTGATCTAATACTTCGGGTTTATTCTGAGTCTTCCAGTATGCAGGATGTAAAGGTATTAGGAATACCTGAGGGTGATGTGATCATAAACGGTTGTATAACCATGACGCTTCCATTCCTAGGGAGTGATGAAACGGGTCTGGATTTTAGTGACTCCTCTCAGTAGAGAAGTAATCTGATCTTAGTCCAAATGTTGGACATTAATCTGAATGTGATTCAGATTCAATGAGAAGATTAGATTTGCGGCCTTGATTTAATCAAGCATCTATGGGAGGCCCGAGATCTGGATTTGAGATGTGATCTCAATATCCATGTCACTATACGTGGAACAATACAATCGCCCTGTCCTTATCTCCAAGTATTCGCGGAGAAAGCGCATTATCCTTGAAAGAGTTCATGGATAATTCTATTGTTGATATATGTATCCGAGCATTGAGAAAATGGATAATTAAATGTGATTTAATTATCATGAATAATATGAATTTGATTCATATTACAAGGAGAGTTATCTTAGATAATTAAATGTGATTTGATTATCAAAGATGTAAATAATATGAATGTGATTCATATTATTTAGCACATGAGAATAAGTTATCCAATATAATTAAATGTGATTTAATTATTATGGATAAGAATAATGTGGATAGTAATATCCAATTATTCATAATATATTATAAATGTGATTTATAATGTATTGGAGAGAGTTAAATATAATTTATATTAGTAGATTAATTATTAATGTGTATTGGATACACATTGTCTAATTAATTGAAAATATAAATTACATTTTGTTTTGGGTTGTGAATGTGATTCACAAATTTCCAATGGCATGATTGCAATGTTCACAAAATAAATTGGATTTATTTTTGTGAAATAATATTCAACAAAAGTTGTTGAGAAATATTAGAGAGAATTATGAGATAATGCAATCTCATATAATAGGAGAGGCATCCACCTTCCATATAGGAAGAGTGGACGGCCACAATTCCCATAAGGAATGTGGTGGCCGTCCACCCCTCTTATGGAAGGAGGCTTGCCTCCTTTCCTATTTCTCTAATTGAGATTGATTTAATATAAATCAAATTATATTCTACATATATTTGATTTTTATTAAATTAATTGTTGTTGGTTTTTACCAACATAAATCTTAGCCATTGAAAGAAACACAATCAATGAGAACCATTGGATTTGTGTTGTCCCATGGATTGAGATCCATGGATCCCAAAACCCTATAAATAGAGAGGCATACCCATGCTCTCTTTTTACACATAATGCTTGAGAAGCATCTCTCTCTCTCTCTTTCTCTCTAGAGGTCAGCCCTCTCTCTCCCTCTCATGGCCGTCCACCATGGATGCCATGGAGAGGTTCTCCATCGCCACGGCATCGTCGTTATGCTGCCCGTTCTTCTGCTCGTGGATCTCCGTCTCCTTCGGTGTGCCTCGCTCGTGAAGAAGATGTTGGATCTCGTGTGTCGAGATCAGGAGATCCGCCGCTTGGATCATCAACTTGGATTGCGAGAAGCACGCGGTTCATCCCCGCGCTCGCAAGCGTCTCCTCCGTCGGATCGGACTTGAGACAGGAGGTCTCTTCGTTTAGAGACTTGATCGCAACCACGCTTCAAGAGGTAATCCTAATTACTTGTTTGTGGTTTAGACGAGACGATCCGAGAAGTGTTCTTGGATCATGTGGTCTCGTCGTAATAATTTTTTTTTTAAATTCCGCTGCATCGAGCAACTAGTCCGACTAGTCGCTCCTCGTCGTATTCGATACGACGCTCACGCTTCCGTGATGCGCTTGAGGATCTAACCATATCCTTCAAGTGGTATCAGAGCCTTAGGTCGACGGTCTCGAATAGTGATTCGTTAACCAAGGACGGCTTGGGTTCGTTAAGGTCGCGAAAGTTTTTTATCGCATTTGATTTCGCAGATCTGTTTAGTGTAATTTTTCGGCCATGTTTAAATTGTTTAAACACGAAAATAGCACTTGAATTTTGTTCCCCATTAAATAAGGAAACCATAGGATCTGAGTTTGCGTAAATCGGATTTCGTATGCTCTAGATATGGTAGTTTTAATGAACATGTATGCACTGTTGCGAGAACTGTGAATCTGAACGTGATTAAAGTGTTAATTACTGTTTAAACTTGCCTCGAAATGCGTGAAACATCACTTAGGTTCTGTCCTAAATCAAATTAGCAAACTTTAGAAATTGACTTTGCTTAATTTGGATTTAATATGATTGAGATATGCCAATTTTAGTAAGTAGGGGTCACTGCTGAAATTGCTTTCCTAATCTAGAACCAAGTGATTGTCAATTAGTGAAATTAATTGTTAATTTCGTGAAATAATCTTGAAAAATATTTGTGAAATATTGAAACATGATTATTTGCCTAATTGACTTGGCCCCAACCAATTAGTTGATTAGATTTGATCTAAACCTTAATTGGAATTACAATCATCAAACTTCTTGCTTGAATAGGACTTGGGAATTTGCCTAGCAAATTTCCTTAAAATCAAAATTGTTTTGATTACTATATGGTATAATTTCGGTTGAAGAACCGATGATCATCTCAAGTACAAAATAATCAATTTGGCATTATCCTTTCCCGAGGTGGATATGGTGTCTAGTCGGGGATCGCTGGTCAGCGGGTTGCAACGTATGTGGTCCGCCCCACTCCCGTCGGTACTGGCCATGACAGCGGGTAGGGCCGGGATAATGTCCGAGGGATTATGATGTATTTTTCTAATTATTAAAATTCGAATTAATACGTACTTTGAGAATAATATCATATATGTATATTCAAGCATAAAATTAAGTTTGATTGATTAAATTGGATTGATAATTAATTTAATATGATTAAGTTAATTATATCCAATTAAGAATACTCTAATATGATTAGAGTTAATAATTCCCTTGGAAGAATTAATTATATGAATGTGATTCATAGTAATTAATTAAATTTGAATAAGAGGTGGAAGATCACATAAGTGACATCCATGGTCTCCCGTCAAGGCGAAGGGTTTCCGTCGCCAGGGATTGTATATAGGAGACGCCTGTACGAAGTGACAGCTCCTATATACAAGCGCATCTGGATCGGACTCTTTGCTTCTCGAAAGAGTAAGGCCGTATGCGTAGTGACCCCAATATCGGATCCTCATATTATTGGGGCGATATTGGATTGCGCATAGCGAGTTCTATTCCTGTTGACGGTTGGTTCAATTAACGACGGGTCAACATCACCTTAGGGGTGGTGGGCCCGGGTGTTAAAGACCGAATTGGGAAATGCAAGTTGGACTTGCAAGGCGGAATGTGTTCCCGCTTCTCTTTATTGGAGTTGCAGTTTCTCATATTATTGGGATGTAACAAAGATAAAGAGGAGATCCCAGATCTTGCTGAGATATAATGGTAAGTATATCTCTTACATTGAAAGTGATTAAGGGAATGAACTTTCATTGTTGACATGGCAAGACAACTTTGATATAAAAACTCCTAAATCAAAGTGAAATGTGTGTATATATATAAATATATACCCTTATGCAAATTACTTATTTCAGATAATCCTTCATTAAACCCACTCAATGTTATACTCATTAATAACCAGTAGAATATCATGGATTGGACCCTTGATCCAGATATTGTATTTGCGATTGGACACATAATGTATGTGGTTGCAATGTGCAAGTTTCCTCATAATAATGAGAAGTGATAATTAAATAAGACAATATGACTAAAACCCTAGGGTTTGTATGTCTCTATAAGTCTTGATCTTATCGAATGTACTTTTGAAGTGACATGTCGATGATGATCGTAATTATCAAATTAATCCTTATAAAAACAATAAAGATATTCTGGCATACATATGTGCTCTTGACATTCAATCATGAATGACATGGTTCTCTACATCATGTAGAATGGTAGCTCTATTAGAGATAATGTATTAAAATTGTTTGAATACCTACCTGAACCGATGCTTCAAAGAGTTTAGATGGATGTAGATGATGAGTGTCATCATTCTACTGTCTATACTCTAGTCATTCATGAAGCTTCATAATGTTCATATTATATGAACTTAAATGAAGCTTGTATAAATGTTGAAATACTCTTATATTGAAATTTTTGATTTTAACATAAGAGATCCTTGGTCTTGAGCAAAGGTTGCTTATAGACAAAGGGAGCGCAGTAGGAAGCATGGGTTGGACCCAAGTAAGAGGTATAGTCAAAGAGTTGACTGTACTTCTGTGACTTCCATATGACATCCAAAGAGTTGGATGAATGCCAATACTGCAATAAGTTGATGTGTTGATAGTATGACTATCAAGTCTGTCTAGAATCCTCAGAAAAGGACTCGGATGGAGCATCAGTATAATCTACATATAATCATTGATATTGACTTACTTATTTGATAAGATAAAGTCTAATAATTGTATCTCAAATTTTCTAATGACACTTGCAATTGGTTGCATATGTATTAGAAATTTGATCTTAAGGTTTATTGGTCATCCATGTTGAAAGTGATGCAAGTGTTGCAACAAATTCCATGAGATCAATAGACTTCATATTTTCAGTGGGAGCTCTTAGTCTTAGAGAATGTCTCTATGACCTAGATATTAGAATACACTCATTGTTTATTTCTAATTGTTGGATATGAACATGAATTCTGTAATAAATCTATCATAAAGAGTTATGATGGAAATATTTCAGATAGTAATCTAAAATCTAGAGGACTCTATTAAATTAGAAAATTATTGAATGGTTCATTAAGATTTCTAATACTGAAAATTAAACCTTTAAAAGATCAATAGGAAGATAAAGATCATTTGACAATGATCTGGCATCAAATTTTGGACATATGTCTGTTGATGAAATCAATGGACTGGTAAGACATGAAACTTTAGATTGTCTAAAGATTCAAATCTCACATACTTGTGAATATTGTATTCAAAGTAAAAATGTCCAATACACCCTTCCTTGGGAAAGGTGTAAGGTGTCAAGGTATTAAGGATCTCATACATATTGATGTATGCAGATCATCTATATCATAGTAAACATTATGGATATGTGATATCTGTTAATGATTATGTATGATATGAGATTTCTTCTCTTCACCTAAGAAACCTTTGAAATGTTCAAAGATTTCGTAATTTTGGTTTAGAACCAAAGTTTGAGGGAAGATGAAATGAATTTGATCTAACCAAGGTAGCCTGTACCTATTAGATGAATTCAAGAAATACCTTATGGAGATATGAATATCATTCCTATCTCAATCCTCCTAATGAACCTTAACTCAATAGAGTTATAGGGAGATACAATTGATCATGTGTGACATGATTTGATCAATGATTAATCATAGCATAATTATCTCTTAGTTTCCATGTATACATATGTGGTAGAGACTGCATTATATATCCTTAATAAGGTTCCATGTGATTAAGCTGGAATCTGGCACTAAAGAGTGCTACTTCATTAGAAAAATAAAGGATGGTATTGGATACCTACTTTATGACCTTGAGATTCTTAAAAGATCTAATCTTTGAGAATATGATTCTTATAGGATGACTCTCTTGAGAATCAAGATGAAAATGAAGTGAAGGAACTCATTTAATCTTGAAAAGATAATGAGGCTCCTGATGTTGGAAACTGAAAGGACAATTAAAGATGAAACACTAATACCTCTTCAAATAAGTTTGAGGATGGATTCCATGTGTCAGTTAAATCTGAAAATGATCGGACTTCATGTGATGAAGCTCCTAAGGATCATGTCATGGAAAGATGGATGTTAGCAATAAAAGTCTATTGTAGACTTCATATACAAGTGTTGTATATGGACCCTCGAGGATCCACCTATATGGGTCAGACCCATTAAGGTGTAAATGGATCTTAAAGAGATAGAGGGAACCTGATGAGAAGGTAGAGACCTTCAAAGCACGGTTCGTAGCCATGAGCTACACATCGAAGAGAAGGCATCGCTTGCGATAAGACTTGCTCTCCAGTGACCTTGCTTTAACCCATCAGAATATTGCTAAATATAGCTACACAACTTGACTATGACATCTTCATGATGTGAGTCAAGATTGCATTCCTCTATGAATACCTCTTTGAGGATATTCATATGAAGTAGCCCCAGGGCTTCATGGTTGAGGAAAGCAAGGTGTGCTAGCTAAAGAACTCCATCTTTGGACTCCAATAAGTTTCTGTAGTTGGAACATAAGATTTGATGAAATTATAAATGTTGTGATTTCAGATAAAATCTTGATGAACCATGCGAAGCTTAGTGGGAGTGCCATTGTGTTCATCGTGCTAAATGTAGATATTATTCTAATCATTTGGAATGATATAAGAATAAATGATAAGTGTTTTATAATTTGGTTGTTCCATACCTTGAGATACGATTTCAAGGATACCTTTTAGATCTTAATTCTGAAGTCGTTCAGAAATAAAGAGAAGAGGATATTGGGACTGTCGCATTAGTAGTACACCTTGGACTTATTCCATTTTCTGTACAATTCCAAGAAAGGCTTCCTTCCCTTAAGATGTGGTAGTGACCTGTCTAGAGGGATAGCACCTCAAAGAGTTGAGGAAGTGAATGCTAGAACTGCTTGCACTTGTGCATCAGTTATGAGAAGCTGAATGTATTCTAGATGTGTACAAGAACCAGATGTCTACCATGCAGTGGGAGTAGTAAACTGTTACTAATCCTGCTATGGAGATAAAACACTTGATTGCAGTAATAATAATATCTTCAAAGATGATAAAACTTGGAGATAGTGATCTCAAAGTCTTATCTTCAAAAGTTTAAGATCTTGTAGATAGTGATCTATGAGGGTCTTAACTGTAGATACCTTAGGAGATAGAGATCTCCAGGAATGAAGGTATTCTAATAAGGATTATGGGAATACTGGTTATGATAATTAATGAGATGTAGTGTCAATGACACTATAACCAACAAAATTGAGTATCGGTTGCATGAGATGCAACATTCGCATTGGATGCGAGCACTGTTACTAGGAGATATGCAAGTGCCGTAAAAGGACTTGGTGTAGTCTCTTGGGAACGGAGTGACTGATCAGCTTACCTAGTTTTTTTCTAAATAGCCTATGATTGTCACATGAGTGTGGGTTTAAATGATTAGCCCATTAATGGCTCTTTGGGCTAGTGGGAGATTGTTGGAAATGCGAGCCCACGGCGAGCCATTATGCAATAAATGTTGTTGCAATTCACTCCTTGATCTGAAATGAAGAGTACATAATTTGCATAATAGGTCCCTTAGTACAATTAGGGTTATGTACCATGGACATCTTAATGATCATACAGCTGTTGATTCAATTATTGAATCATAGAGGCTGGTGCTTAGATGAATATCTAATGAGTTAGATTGAGGACTCATCAAGCACCGTCAAATGATTATTAAGAGATGATCTCCAACCTGAGTAGGAGATGGAAATCCTATCTCATTTAGGTTGATATCTGACCAACCTCTTGATGCAAGTCCTCTGCATAGGAATAGAGATTCGGAGGTGTCGGATAAGTTAGGTCAAAGAGTTGACTTAACGAGATCGAGATAACCAAAGTCCTATATCATATGCTGTCATGATATAGGCACACATCCTCTGACCGGAGACAGATGTGTTACTATATGTCTGAGTATGTACATTTGGCAGACCAATAGGTTGATGACCTAATCAAGGTCTATACACCGGCGCGCTGGTGTGCATATAAGGGCATATGAGTAATACGATCTCTCAAAGAGATCATACAGGTTCACTACTGAACCGGAAGACAAGAGCTCACTAATGAGATATTGGGAAGAATCAAATTCCGTGCGCACGGTCGTCTCGCTTTGGAAGCTTGACAGAATTTGTAGGTTTGATATATACTTTTGGAAAGTATATGATCAAGACCTAGGTATGATATATGCTTTTGGAAAGTATATGATCGATACCGACTCCCAATGATCGAATGAGAAACTTACTGATAAAACCCTGAAGTAGACAGTGTAAAGTTGATCTAATACTTCGGGTTTATTCTGAGTCTTCCAGTATGCAGGATGTACAGGTATTAGGAATACCTGAGGGTGATGTGATCATAAACGGTTGTATAACCATGACGCTTCCATTCCTAGGGAGTGATGAAACGGGTCTGGATTTTAGTGACTCCTCTCAGTAGAGAAGTAATCTGATCTTAGTCCAAATGTTGGACATTAATCTGAATGTGATTCAGATTCAATGAGAAGATTAGATTTGCGGCCTTGATTTAATCAAGCATCTATGGGAGGCCCGAGATCTGGATTTGAGATGTGATCTCAATATCCATGTCACTATACGTGGAACAATACAATCACCCTGTCCTTATCTCCAAGTATTCACGGAGAAAGCGCATTATCCTTGAAAGAGTTCATGGATAATTCTATTGTTGATATATGTATCCGAGCATTGAGAAAATGGATAATTAAATGTGATTTAATTATCATGAATAATATGAATTTGATTCATATTACAAGGAGAGTTATCTTAGATAATTAAATGTGATTTGATTATCAAAGATGTAAATAATATGAATGTGATTCATATTATTTAGCACATGAGAATAAGTTATCCAATATAATTAAATGTGATTTAATTATTATGGATAAGAATAATGTGGATAGTAATATCCAATTATTCATAATATATTATAAATGTGATTTATAATGTATTGGAGAGAGTTAAATATAATTTATATTAGTAGATTAATTATTAATGTGTATTGGATACACATTGTCTAATTAATTGAAAATATAAATTACATTTTGTTTTGGGTTGTGAATGTGATTCACAAATTTCCAATGGCATGATTGCAATGTTCACAAAATAAATTGGATTTATTTTTGTGAAATAATATTCAACAAAAGTTGTTGAGAAATATTAGAGAGAATTATGAGATAATGCAATCTCATATAATAGGAGAGGCATCCACCTTCCATATAGGAAGAGTGGACGGCCACAATTCCCACAAGGAATGTGGTGGCCGTCCACCCCTCTTATGGAAGGAGGCTTGCCTCCTTTCCTATTTCTCTAATTGAGATTGATTTAATATAAATCAAATTATATTCTACATATATTTGATTTTTATTAAATTAATTGTTGTTGGTTTTTACCAACATAAATCTTAGCCATTGAAAGAAACACAATCAATGAGAACCATTGGATTTGTGTTGTCCCATGGATTGAGATCCATGGATCCCAAAACCCTATAAATAGAGAGGCATACCCATGCTCTCTTTTTACACATAATGCTTGAGAAGCATCTCTCTCTCTCTCTTTCTCTCTAGAGGTCAGCCCTCTCTCTCCCTCTCATGGCCGTCCACCATGGATGCCATGGAGAGGTTCTCCATCGCCACGGCATCGTCGTTATGCTGCCCGTTCTTCTGCTCGTGGATCTCCGTCTCCTTCGGTGTGCCTCGCTCGTGAAGAAGATGTTGGATCTCGTGTGTCGAGATCAGGAGATCCGCCGCTTGGATCATCAACTTGGATTGCGAGAAGCACGCGGTTCATCCCCGCGCTCGCAAGCGTCTCCTCCGTCGGATCGGACTTGAGACAGGAGGTCTCTTCTTTTAGAGACTTGATCGCAACCACGCTTCAAGAGGTAATCCTAATTACTTGTTTGTGGTTTAGACGAGACGATCCGAGAAGTGTTCTTGGATCATGTGGTCTCGTCGTAATAAATTTTTTTTTAAATTCCGCTGCATCGAGCAACTAGTCCGACTAGTCGCTCCTCGTCGTATTCGATACGACGCTCACGCTTCCGTGATGCGCTTGAGGATCTAACCATATCCTTCAAGAACGGCACAGAAAGTGCTCCAATCCGGCTTGTGGTGGCCTACCCTCTTCAAGGACTCTGATGAGTTCGTGAAGAGGTGTACTGACTGTCAGAGGATGGGCACTTGTGGACAGCGTGATATGATGCCGATGCAGCCCATTCACTTCTGTGATGTTTTTGATGCATGGGGCATCGATTTCATGGGTCCATTCCCTAAGAGTCAGGGATTTGAGTGTTGGCCGTATATTATGTTAGTCGTTGGGTTGAGGCTATCCCTGCCTGAGCCGCTGATGCGAGGACAGTTTGCAGATTTTTGAGGAAGCACATCATCACGCGGTTTGGGGTACCTCGAGTATTGATTTCAGATGGGGGATCTCATTTCATCAACGACCAGGTGAAGACCCTTGCTAGCGAGTTCGGCATAGACCATCGCGTTGCTACACCTTACCATCCACAGACGAATGGTCTAGTCGAGGTGTCGAACAGGGAGATCAAGACTATATTGAAGAAAGTTGTCCGCCCTGACCGAAAGGATTGGTCACAGCTTTTGGACTCGGTCTTGTGGGCATATAGGACGTCTTTCAAGACACCATTGGGCACATCTCCCTTTCGCCTCATATATGGCAAGCCGTGCCATTTACCTATTGAGCTGAGGCACAGGTCACTTTGGTTAGTCACTGAGATACTTATGGATCCAGATGGTGTAGGAGACCAGAGGAGGGCAGAGTTAGCAGCCCTGGAGGAGTTGAGAGATACCGCCTTCTCAAACAGACTACAGTATAAGGAGAGAGTGAAGGAGTGGCATGATTCTCACATCAGCCACAAGCATTTTGAGCCTGGACAGAGAGTATGGCTGTTTGATGCGAGGCTTCATTTATTTCCATGGAAGCTACAGAGCAAGTGGAAGGGACCCTATTTGGTGAGAAAGGTACACGACAACGGTAGCATTGATATATCCGAATTGTCTTCTGAGAGTACCTTTCGTGTGAATGGCCAGCGGCTCAAGCCATTTCTAGATCATGAGCCGCGGGTCGTTGATGTTGCCCCGATTCATTTTGCGTGAGATGTGGTCTTTTGACTCACATCTATTGCATCTCACGCCTGATTCTCACTGATCCTCCGACTTGTATTAATCCAGATGTCCATATCATCACATTCTTTAGTCCCACATCCCTTTCTTCATCTTTTGATTATGCTATACTTAGGGTGTACTTTACCCTAAGTATGGGGGGGTGTAGGATCTTTGAGTTTCCTTTTGTTTCTGTATACCCCTGTTTTGTTGCCTATACTTAGGGATATTTTACCCTAAGTATAGGGGGGGTGATAACCGTCAGGTACCCTATGTTAATTCGGTCAAATTAATGTCCAAATTACTTAACGTGTCTCGTTGTAGTCGGATACGAGGGGTTAATCAAAAACCACTTTAATTTAATGTCAAGCGGCAAAATTTTTTAACTTGGTGGAAGTCCAAGGTCGATCTCAGGGAGGCATCTGTCTCCTTAGGTGAATTTAAGCAATTATTCAAGTGTTGATTTTCGAGGAGAAAATTTTTTTGGTCTTTTTTAATTTTTGTGAAGACTTATGCAGACAATGCAGACCAATGTAATGTTCAATTTAATTATGGTATCAAATGAAGTCCAAAAATCATGAAAATTGGCCAGATGGTTAATTATGATGAAAATAACCTACACTAAATTTTTTTGGAATTTTTCGGCACTAAATGAATTTACTTTGAATTAAATGAACAAGCAGAGTGATTTCAAGTATTTAATTTCTAATAAATATCAAACCACAATTTTTCAAGAACTAAAATTATCCTATGTGGCTACAATGATTAGGGACCTAGGAAAATTAACAGAACTTAATTTCACTGTGAAATGAATTAATTAAAATTAATTTAAGAAAATCACTAAACAATTTATTTAGGCCTCGATATGCGTGCAAATGCGATGAAATTTTTATGGTATGTTAAAAATGATGTCCTTAAGCTACTGTGAATTTTTGATAATTTTTGAAGGCACAGAGAATGAATTAAAAATCAGAAGGTGTCACTGGGCAAAATATGTCAACAATTCACCAATTGATTCATTAATAATTCAAATGAGCTTACAAAAATAAGACACGTGTACCAATAGACAGAGGACAAAATTTCCAACAAAATGCAATTTTTAGAATTTCAAAATGATGAAAAATGCACTCTAGGGATGCGTGCAAACACAGGGGTGTAAATGCAATACAGGAAATTAAAATTTTAATAAACAAACATGCAGACAGGGACTAAAATGCAATTACCTATAACGTGGGGGACTCTTATGCAAATTCTCCACAGGACACGTGCTCCTCACGTGGGGTCTGCTTCACAAGGACCTCTTTGCAATTTTGAAAAGCTCCAGGGGCCTCAGTGCAATTTACCCAGGCCGCACGTGCTCCTCACGTGGGCGGCCTAGGCTCGGAAGGCTGCGGAGGTTCGGAGCGAGGCTCGGGGGCTCAGGAGGTCCGGAGCGAGGCTCGGTGTAGCCTCGGATCGCCCGAGCCTAGGCTTGGAGGCAGAGGCTCGGACTCGTCGACGTGGCGGCCTGCGGGCCTTTGGATCAAGGTCGATCCAAAGGTTGGTGATGAAGACGCGTGGCGACGTGAAGACCGTTCAGATCTGGGGGGCGATCAATGGTTGAGGACGGCCGCGGTGAGGGGACGCGTGGCGACGTGAGGACCGTTCGATCGGGTGATCGAACGGCAGCTGCTCGTCCTCCCCGACGATCCTCCGCCGCCTGCGGAGGAGAAGGTGGGGCTCCGGCGATCGGGCTGTAGCTCCGCCCATCCTTCCCGTCGTCGGTGGAGGTCGATGGCGAGTCGGAGGTGCTCCAGAAGACGCGCTGATGGTCGACGAAGCCTACTGTGCCCTCAGGAGTGAGCGAGGAGGTCTGGGTCACGCTGTCGGTGAAGCTCGAAGGGAGATCCGGCGAGCATCCGTTCATTGAGAAGCCAAGTACCTGCAGGGGGTTAGAAGAGATAGCTGAGGCGTGCAAGTGCTCGTGGAGAGATATAGATGGTCGGCGAGGCCTACGGTGTGAAGGAGGTGCGCTGGAGATGAGCTCCGGCCAAGTGGCGGAGCTGATGGTCGGAATCGTGCAAGAGGCGTCGTCGAGGTGTGTAGATGGGTCAGCGAGGATGGGAGCTTCGACGCGAAGCTCGTCGAGGTGGATTGGGAGCGAGAAGGTGGCCGGTGGCGGCGAACAAAGTCGGAGAAATCGGAGAAAAATAAGAGAAAGATCGGACAATGGATGGAGGGGGCTACCTGGGAAATGGAGCTCAGATTTGAGCTCCAGGTCTTCGCTCGAGGGATCGGTAGGGTCCCGAGCTCGCGCAGCTTCGCGGAGGGAGGCTGCGACACGGCAGAGCTTGCCGTGGATCTCGTCGGAGAAGAACCTTGTCTTCGCTCGAAGACACACCCAATTGCTGTCACCAACGGATCGATCTGAGCTCGAGGCACCTCTCTGGAGTGGCGGATAGCGGTGAATGTCGTCGGTGGTGGAGTATTTATAAGGCGAAGTTGGTGGCAGGGTTGGCGACGGGGCGAGGTTTGAGGGCGACGTGGAGCTTCCATGGTGGAGGTCGTGGGGCGTGAGGGAGCTGGCGAGGGAGAGGGACGAGTGGGTGACGTCGTGGGGGTGTTTGCGGTCGGAGAGGATGGCTGACGTGCGTCCAAGAATAGGAAGGGGGCGCCCCTCCCGCAAGGCAAGGGATGTGGGAGAGAGGGGCGCCTGGGAGGTAGGAGACGAGGTCTCCACCATTGGATCTTGTGATCCAACGGTGGTGATCAAAGCGTGGTGGGCGGGTAGGATGAGATCGGGGCTTGGTGATGATGGGCTGTGGTGTAGCCACGTGGCGAGCTGAGGGCGAGGCACAAGCGTGCGGTTTAGATGAATGGATGGAGATGATCGAAGGGATGAGACTCGCTGGGAGAGGAGCGGCTGCGATGGAGAGATCAGGGGTCTGATCAAGCGGCGTAGATGCTGCCATGTGGAGGGCTCGGGTGAAGGCGCGAACGTGCGGCGTGGATGAAGCACGGGGAAGATCCGATGGCTATGGATTTAAGCGCGTGAGGAAAAAGCTGGACCGTTGGATCTGAAGTGAGATCCAACGGCTGAGGATGCAGGCGGGTGAGGCGAGGGAAGCGGGCCGCGTGGCGCAACCAGAGGGCGCCACGTGGCCTGCTGTGAGTGGTTGGAGAAAAATACACTTGTAGAGAGAAGAGGGAGCCGAATTTGGAAAAACTCAAAACATGAAAGTTGTAGATCATGATGAGATCTACAAGTTTTATGTTTACCAAAGACGGAGATGAGGTCAAATATGATACATAAATACAAGGATACATAAATATACATATGAAGTATACAAAGTGGCCCAAAAACCCAAGTTTCTCATACGAGCTCCAAATTCAATGAAATTAGTCTCATTTTGAAGGTCTTTTAATATGTAGTATTCTAAGAGTAAGTAGACCTAATTCGGAGTTTGTATGAGGGCTTTATGTGTATTTTAGTGTACAAGGGTTCTCAGGCTACATTGGCTATTTACAAGGGTTATTTTTGGCACTCTTCCCTATGTTATTAGCTAAGGAGTATATATTATAGAGAAGAGGTTATTTTAGGGATTGGGTATTTTACAAGGGATTTTGGCTTCTTATTTAAATGCAAAAATGGGCTGCTAAAATGTATGATTTATGACTGCATGCATGAGTGCTATTTATGCAATATAAAAGGAAATATGCCTCTATTTTCTCGGGAACAAGGCTCTATTTTTGACTTTTGAAGTGATGAATCACATATTCATCAACCCCCTATACTTAAACCTTGCTCGTCCCCGAGCAACTACATGAAATGCAAGAGTGAAATGATTTTGGGTTCCATACCAAGGTCATGAACAAAAGTTGAAAATGGAGCCTGACTCGACCTTTGGATTAATTGTGTGGCGGAACCTTATTTGGACCTGAACTTAAGACCTAACAGACTTCAAGTTCCACAAGTCTTCTATTCAAGACACCTCAATAGTCAGGTCAGAACAAATCCTCAAACGCAAATTTCTGATGACTATGATTCTTACTTGTACTGTGTAAGTGATTTGTAACTCTCCACATCAGAAATGGCTCGGAACCAGCCTCCTCTAACAAGGTAACTCAATAACCCGGTCCAACAACTCTTTCCTCAAGGAGCGGGGTATTCCCTTCTAAGTTCAAGTGCGACCAACTCAAGAGGAGGGGGTAGAGAAGAGAATGGACGGTAGCCAGTGTAGATACCTATCCCGGGATGCCTGACCAGTGTAGCCAAGTCATCTAGCTGCATTTCTTTACTAGTATGCATTCCTCCGACAGGTATTTTATTTTTTTCCTTGAACCTGTCTGATTTTTTTTTGGAGTTTTTGCATTTTTTTCGAAAAGAGCAGCATGTACATCAGGAGTTTTTCCTCTTGAGCCAGTAGACTATCCCTCTTTTGAAGCATTATTGCAACCCACAGCATCCTGTCCTTAGATGTCAACACCACTAGACTAGGTTGAGACGCACTACCCTCCCTAGAGGAGGACGGATGTTTCCACCCGTGTGCTACTCCAAGCTAAGGGATTCTACCTCCTCACCACCTCATCAATGAAGAGCTACGTGCATTGTGCTTGTCCAAGTTAGGTCACTGTCTATAAGAATCATGCGTGTGCACGAGATATTCTACTTAGACTAATCAAGATGACATGTGAACATAGACTTGCGGACTCAAAGAATTAAGTCACTTGACCTGAGAAATCTTAACTCCAGTTCCTATAAGGTTCCTCTGAAATTAGGTGGATTAAGGTCAAATCAAGTCCATCCTCAATATCTACTCATAACTTGGTTCAGAACCCACTAGCTTTTCACTTTGCATATGCAAAGATATGCAGATGAGATGAGATGTCATGCTATGAAAATGCAAGACTCTTTTTATTTTTCTATGCAGAGATGATATGCAAGAGTAAATAAGAAGCCTTTTTTTTCGAAATTTTTACCCACCTGTAATTATTGTAAAATATATACAAAAATACGCGAAAGTACGAGCTATGGTTAAAGTATATATGTAATATATACACACCCCCCTATACTTAACGGGTGCTATGTCCTCAGAACACGAAGAGCGAGGAAAAAGACATAGCTCGTGCTAAGCGTAGGAGAGCCAAAAGGAACAAAAAATATAGAAGTCGTCTGGCCCCCCTATACTTAGGCTCCGGTAGCCTAAGTGTAGAAGAAGATCAGAAATGGGGCGGACGCGGGAAAGATGAGAAATGGATGAGTATACAATGCGGGCATCGGTCCCCCCTATACTTAGGCTCAGGTCAGCCTAAGTATCGGTAGGAAATGAGTATGAGGACCAATGTGATCTGGAGAATGTACAGTGAATCGACTCGGGTGACCCTTCCCCCCTATACTTAGGATCTGGTTATCCTAAGTATAGTCCAAGATAATGGTTCGATGCAGTGGGGATGGGATGGGTTACTAGAATCGTGGGGATAAAGGATAGGATATACAGAAAGAATGATATATACAGATGAGTCGGTCTGAATCTTTCGAAGATGCTGCTGATGGCTGGAGTTCATTGCTGCAAGGTTTCATACGCAGCTTGAGATGTATCTGTTGTATCTGTCTCGCGCTTGAATACAATCTCCTCAACATGGACTAACTGTTCATTGGATTCAACGAAGTGCTTCAACAGCTGCCCATTTACTAGGAATGTTGGTGCGTCATCTGCGAGATCTGAGATCTCGACACATCCACTGTCATGCACCGTACGGACGACAAATGGTCCCGTCCACTTAGACTTTAACTTGCCTTGGAAAATCTTCAGCCTAGCATTGAACAACCATACCTTTTGTCCAGGAACAAAGGTCTTTCGTCTGATATATCTATCATGCCAACGCTTCACCTTGTCCTTGTACACCAAACTGTTGTCGTATGCTCGGTTTCTGACTTCCACAAGCTCATTCAGATCCATGTCTCTCTGTTTCTGACCCAGGTGTGTGTTCCAGTTGACCTTCTTTATTGCCCATTCTGATTTGTGCACTAACTCTGCGGGCAAATGGCACGGCTTTCCGAATACCATTCGGAATGGGGAGGTGCTAAACGGTGTCTTGTAAGCCGTCCTATACGCCCAGAGGACTTGATCTAAGATCTGAGACCAGTCCTTCCTGTCCGGGCGGACGAGCTTTTGCAATATGGTTTTCACCTCCCTATTCGACACCTCAGCCATACCATTGGTTTGTGGGTGGTAAGGACTCGCGACACGGTGTTCGATGTCGTAGTCCTTCAGGAGTTTCTTCACCTCCCGATTCACAAAATGGCTACCCCCATCTGATATCATCATTTTGGGGATCCCGAACCTAGAGATTATGTTCTCTCTGATGAATTTACAGACAGTCCTACTGTCTGCGGCTCGGGTCAGGATAGCCTCCACCCATCTGGACAGATAATCTACCGCAAGAAGGATGTATTCGAACCCGTGGCTGACAGGGAATGGGCCCATGAAATCGATGCCCCAGGCGTCAAAGACATCACAAATGATGACCGGCTGCATTGGCATCTCATCCTTGGAATCAACGGTTCCTCCCATTCTCTGGCAAACTGGACACAACTTCGCGAAGGCGGTGGCATCGCGAAACAGAGTCGGCCAGTAGAAGCCACACTGAAGTACCTTCCATGCGGTCCTCTTCCCGGAGTGGTGTCCTCTTGCCTCTAAGCTATGGCATAAAGAAAGGACACTCTGGTATTCCTCCTGAGGAATACAACGTCTCCAGACACAATCCGGTCCTTCAAAGAAAAGGATCGGATCCTCCCAATGGTAGTGTCTAGCGTCCGACTTTAGTCGGTCAATTTGGCTCTTGGGCCAATCCTCGGGAACTTTCTTGGAGACAAGATAGTTCACGATATTGGTGTACCATGGGAGTGAGTCGATAACAAAAATCAACTCGTCAGGGAAGGAGTCTCGAATTGGGGAAACCTCGGAAGTATTAAGATCTTCGAGACGAGAAAGATGATCGGCTACTACGTTCTTCTTTCCAGGTTTATCACGGATATCCAAATCAAACTCCTGGATAAGTAAAATCCAACGAAGAAGACGCGCCTTCGCGTCCTTCTTCACCATTAAATATCGTAGTGCCGTGTGGTCTGTGAACACAGTTACCTTGGATCCGATTAAGTGAGATCTGAATTTGTCCAAGGCAAACACTAACGCAAGCATTTCCTTTTCTGTAACTGTATAGTTACGCTGAGCAGAATCAAGCACTTTGCTTGCGTAGTGAATGGCAAACGGGACGCCATCTCTTCTTTGTCCCAATACAGCCCCAATAGCATAATCTGAGGGGTCCGTCATGATCTCAAAAGGTAGAGACCAATCTGGGGCTTGTAAGATGGGTGCGTCCATGATCATTCCTTGTAACCGCTTACAGGCCTCAAGACATTTGTGATCTACAATAAACTCCGTGTCTTTGCCTAAAAGCACAGTCAGCGGTCGGGCAATCTTAGAAAAATCCTTGATAAATCTTCGATAAAATCCGACATGCCCGAGGAACGACCGCAACTGCCTTACGTTGGTTGGTGGCTGGAGTCGTCTGATCACGTCCACCTTGGCAGGGTCAACCTCCATTCCGCTCTTAGAGATGACATGCCCCAACACTATGCCCTCCGTCACCATGAAGTGACTTTTCTCCCAGGAGAGCACCAGATTTACCTCACAACATCTTTTGAGGACTCGGTCCAGATTCCTAAGACAGGAATCAAAAGAGTCGCCGTGGACCGAGAAGTCATCCATGAAGACTTCCAGGAATTCGCCGACCATTTCGGCGAATACAACAATCATGCACCTTTGAAAAGTACCTGGAGCATTGCATAGCCCAAAAGGCATGCGCCTGAAAGCATAGGTACCAAAGGGGCATGTAAACGTGGTCTTTTCCTGGTCCTCCGGAGCTATGGCTACTTGATTGTAGCCCGAGAACCCATCAAGGAAGCAGAAGAATTCTTTCCTCGCTAATCTTTCTAGGATCTGATCAATGAACGGTAGGGGGAAATGATCCTTCTTAGTCGCGGCATTCAAGCGTCTGTAATCCACACATACGCGCCACGACGTGGGTACTCTCGTTACGATCTCCTCTCCATCCTCGTTGGTGGTCGTCTGAATTCCCGACTTTTTCGGGACAACATGGATTGGGGCCACCCACTTAGAGTCAGAATTTGGATAAATGAAACCCGCGTCGCACCATTTTTCTATCTCTTTCTTCACTACCTCTCGTAAATTTGGATTCAACCGGCGTTGGAATTCACGAGAGGGTTTGGCTTCGTTCTCCAAGTAAATATGGTGCAAACACAGAGCGGGATTTATCCCGTGGAGATCGGAAATGCTCCAGCCTATTGCCTTGCGGTTCATCTCCAGGATCTCTAGCAAGCGAGATTCCTGCTCCTCGGTCAATTGCGAACTGATAATGACCGGAAATTTCTTGTCTTGGCCCGCAAGGAAGGCGTATTTCAGGGTTGTGGGTAAAGGTTTGAGCTCAGGAATAGTGTGATCGTCTAGAAAGTCTGGCTCAATCTGATCTGGTTCGGTGTTGGAAGTGGCTGGATCATGTTCTGTAATAGCTGCCACCAAGCACGCTCTGGAGTCGGATCGTCAAAAGTTTCCATACAATCGGCAAACGCCTCGTCCGACTCGTCATCCTCATCTTCCGATTGTCCTAAGGATGTAAGGACTGACAGGCCCAACTGGGCCTCTACGTCATCGAAGATGTAGGGCGATGCAGGCTCAGAGCTGTACTCGTTCCTGAGGATCTCGCAGACTGACTCGTGCACTGGATCATCTTCAAAGGAGATGGACACATTGATGCTGGTTGGGTTCTGTCTCCATGGCCCAACTACGTCTGCATGCTCACAGTCTGTTCCGGTAGAAGAGTACTCGGTGCTGGATTCGGAGTCCGGTCTCTGCCATCTCGTCTGCTTCATCTCAAGTTCCTCATCTCCGCCGGGAGTTTGGAACTGAATCTTCCCATTCTTATAATCAAATAAGGCCCCCGCTGTTCTGAGGAAGGGCCTACCTAAAATGATCTGGGAATCTCTCCAATTACGAGGGGTTTCCATATCCATGACAGTGAAGTCCACCATGTATTCTTGCCCCTCGACTTTGATCACAATGTTCCTTAACTCTCCTTGGGACCTCTTAGTGGATTTGTCAGCAAACTGCAGAATAGCTCTAGATTTCCTAAGAGGTCCGAGATTAAGCCGCTCATAGAGGGTTGTGGGCATTAAGTTTATCGAGGAACCATTGTCCAGGAGAGTGCGTGCAAGCGCGATGTCATCAACATGACTTACCACATAGTGTGCACCCATGTCTCTTCGTTTCCGAAGAAACGAGTTCTTTATTGCACAAGTCGTAGCTATTGATAAAACGTGTTTCTCAACATGGCTTTTAGTCTTCCTGCTAACCCTAGTAGGTGTGCATCTCACCTTAAGGTATTTTTGGAATGCAGGTGTCATTTCCACGAACTTGTCAAAAGGGATTGTGACCTTGATGTGTTTATTGCAAAATTCAGCCATCTCAGGGTCATCTTTTTGGATTTTCTTCATTTTCTTCTTTCCACCCTTGAGAGCTCGGGGGAAAGGGATTATTGACTCTAACTCAGGTTCTGGAAATGAAATATTTTCATTAGCTGCTGGAACTGAGTTTTTAACACGACTCTGACTCGGACTCTGATACAGACTCGGACTTGGACTCTGACCAAAAAGAAAATGCTGAGGCGAGACCGATGACGCTTCTTCCGCTTCTTCTGGACGATCCTCCTCAGATGGAGGTGCGGGCTCATCGGTGTCGGTTGACTCTAGGTGGATGCGAGAGTGCTTCTTTGAGGACTAAGATGTCCTCTTCTTCCGCTGGCGGTGGTGGTGGTGATGCTCCTCCTCTTCTTCCTCCGAATTCTCCTCAGGTAGATTCTCGGAGGCTCCTTCCTTCTGTGCCCGTGCCCGATCAGGTATGGTCACGGTCCTTCCGCTCCTGAGGGACATATGATTGACATTATCGTACGAAAGGATCTCATGTTCAGATAAATAATTATCTGAATAATATACCTGATCTCGAGGTCGGTTCTGGCCCTGGTGTACGCTGTTCGGGTTGGCCTGAACCTGTGCGGGAATTGGAGTCCTTGGCGCCATTTGTTGGTCCTGGGCACGAGAGACCCGATTGATGTCGGTCCTCATGTCCAGGTAATCATTCTGCATCTGTTGGACCCTATCAGACAGGGTCTGGATCGCCAAAGTGAGGGACTCCAATTCGGTGGGCTGGGCTGGCTGCTGAGTGGATGCGGTCCTGTACTGGCCCTGCTGGCCGTGCCTATACTGCTGCTGATGGGACGGTGCTGGCCCCTGCTGGTAGGTGCGCTGCTGCGGCTGGTACCCCTGTTCTGGCCTGGACTGGTATCGCGGGACTGTGACGGGCCTTGTCTCTTGGTAGACTGGGGTTGGGCGGTGTGCCTGATCCTTCCCCATCTCGATTTGCCAGACTAGCGGGTCACGGCTATACCAAAGCCCGTTGATCTCGTATACAGGCGGAGGCTCCTCGTATTCCGTCTCCACTGGTGGGGGTGCATGATGGTTCTGCTGGGTATAAGTCTGATCCCAGCTGCTCTGAGACCCCGGTGCATGTTCCTGTACAAGATGGACTCGATGTACAGGCACAGGTGGTGCAGAAGGGGCGGGTAGCTTGATCTTAGCTACCTTTTCAGAGAGTTCCTCCACTTTCTTGGGAAGGCTCGAAAGAGACTCCATCTCCACGACTCTCTTGTGGATCTGCTCGACCATGGTAAGCTTGTCGGCTATCATCCCCAAGCTGGGGATGAGGTCCTCAGTCAGATCTGCAACAGTCCTTCTAGTTGTCTCATTGGATAAGATCGAGGGAGACAACTGATAGGACCTTGTGGCCTGTGACCTGCCGGTTTCTGCCATCTGTTCTAGGATCTTCCATACAGCGTGCTCGTTCTTGTTCAGATAGCTTCCTCCACAGGCGGCGCTGACTAACCCCTGCATCTCTGGGGTTAGACCGCAGAACAAGGTCTGGACCAAGATCGCCTTCGAAATGCCGTGGCATGGGCATTTCTGTACTAAGTCATTGAACCTGTCCCAAGCCTCATGGAACGGTTCGCTGGGTCCTTGAGCGAAGCTGGCGATCTTTGTTCTCATCTGATTAGTTCTACTGAGAGGGTAGAACTTCTTTAAGAAAAGGTCCTTGAACTGCATCCAGGTAGTTGTTTAACCCGAAAATCGGTGATCTTAAGCTCCACACAAGGCGGGAACTCAGTCGCTGAATCGACCACACGAAATTCGGATTAAAACAACAATTAACCCACAACAGATAAATCAAGCAATGAAAGTAAATGTGCGGAGTTAAAATTTATTATAACTCTACAACAAAGATGTGTATAGTGCAAGTATTGTAGAGGTCGAACACAGGGAGCAGACAGGTAGAACGGGGCAAAGATTGCTCAAAAATGTGTGTGTTGTGATCAAATGCCTATTATGCTATTTTTTGTGGGTTTTGAATTTTATATTTTTTTATTTGATTTTTAATTTTATATTTTTGTATTTTGATTTTTAATTTACTGATTTTTATATTTTTTTTATATTTTATATTTTTTATTTTTTCTTTTTCAATATTGGAAAATAAGAACAATGTAATAAAAGACAAGTTCAAGTATTTGTAAAAATAGATAAAAATACTCAAAAATAAGCAAATGAAGTCTTTTTGGTCTTTTTATACTTTTTTACTGTTTTTGTGATTTTTGGGTAATTTTTAGAATGCTTTTGGTATTTTTAATCAACAAAATAAAGCAAACAGTGGTAAACATGCAAGGCTGAAACTAAAAATGGAGAAATAAAATAGCAAACAGTAACAAAAATTCTCCAAATTAATTTTCACTTAAAGATAAAGAAACAAAGAAAATTCAGGAAAAGAAAACACTATTTTTGGGTTTTTTATGAATTTTATAAATTTTTATGAAGGTTTTTAGAGTTTTGCAATTTTTAGGAGTTTGGTTTTATATTTTTTTTAATGATTTTTGGCTGGGAGTTACAACAAACTAAATGGCTCAAAATATATTTTTTTTGGGATTTTTCTGAAGGGTTTTTATATTTTTTAGTGATTTTCTAATGCAAACAGTGAAGGAAAAACGCGTTTTTGATTTTTAATAAATACAAAAAATAAAATAAAAACAAAAACAAAAATTATGGCGTGGAAGCTTAGGTGCACAGGAGCTTAAGTCCAAAATTTGAGAAAATTTGGAGTTAGGATGATGCCTTAATTAATTACTACAAGCAAACAAACATGGAAGGCCTGGCAAGGGTATTTGCGTAATTATCCAAAAGTTTCTGGGCACAGTTGCAAAATGTCCATAAAATATCATATGCAATAAACAATTTAATGGACGAAATCAAAATCTCAAGACTCGCGAGAACCTGCATGCAAAAACACCAAGGCTCACGTGAATCTCACGCGACCTGGCAAGGACCGAGTCGTGAATGTAAAGAGTCTGGGGGCCTACTTATAATTATTACAACGAATGAAAGCTTGCCAAGGAAAGTTTGCGAATTAGGCAGTAAATACAAAACGTGGCTGGGTGTAAATGCAAAATTACCCAAACCAAAGCGCGATCTGACGGTGGGAGAGATCCCACTTAACCACGTGGCGCGCTCTCCTTGCGCGATGCCTCTTCGATGCCTGCGGCCTGGATTAAAAGATGGATTCGCGATGGACGGTCCAGGCGATGCAAAATCCGAGGGCAGCTGTGCCTCGGGAAGAACTGGGAGGATCTGACGGTTCTCGACTCGAAGGAAGAACACGCCTAGAACACGGCGTGGATGAATTTCGATCGCCAAAATCTCGATGTCCGGAGGTATATCTTCCCTTCCAATGATTCTTCGCGCTTCCTGGGAGTGTCCTCGAGTGAGCGGCGGCCTCAAAATGATGGAAAAGACGCGGGAGGGCCACCGCGGCGTGTGCGGGCTGAGATGCTCCCAGGAGCTTTGGCTCAAGCAAAAATCCGACCCCAGGAGGGGTCTCTTGGCCCCTGGACCTGCAAGGAAAAGCACAAACGACAGAGAGGGGGTTCCAGGAGTTGCTAAACAGATGGGAAGGGGTGGATGTTGCGAGAATGAAACTCGCCGGAGCAAGCTCCGGCGAGGGGGAGGATGGTGGCGAGTTAATCGATTAAGCGACTAATAGATGACACGAGATGAAACCTAAGGCTAACAGCAACCTACTAACGAGAAAAACAAGAAGAAAAACGCCCTCGAGTGGAGTGGAACCACGAGGAAGAAACCTCGACGGCCAAGAGGCCGGAGGTGGGTTGGAGACCGCTTCCCGACCACCAAACCACGCCGCGAGGAGGTTGGAGAAGCTCCTGTCACCAGCTTCGATCCAGAACACACCTAATGGAATGAAGAGGACGGTCAAAAAGGGTTCAAATTGGAATGGAGGGAAATGGGGGTTATTTGAAGAGTTGGCGAGGGGCGACTTTCGAGGCTCGATCACGGGCCGAAGAAGAAGATCTGGAAGGATCTCTTAGGTCGGCGAGGTAGAGGGTAGGACAAGCTACAACTTTCGTGAAGGACGCATCCCTCCTCGAGCAACGCACAAGCGGCGAAAAAATCGAGAAGTGAGGGGGTCACGGGCTTCTGACAAGGTTACAGGAGAAGAGGACAGGAGAGTTGACCCGCAGGTCAACGTTCCCAGCCACCTGGTTGGTCCACGTGGACCAACCAGAAAAATCCGTCAAAAAATGCCTTCAAAAATCATTTTAAAATAGTAGACGATTTTATTAAATTTTAATTACAAAATAAAAAAAGTTTATTTTTTTATGAAGTATTTTATAGTGATTTTTATTTATTTTTATGAAATATATTTTTACAAGTTTGCGTTTATACCCCTATAGGTATCTATATCTATATATTTAAGTATTTTATTTTTATTTAGGTATTTTTACTTTATTTTATTTTTGTTTATTATTTTATATAATTATAACATACTTTTATACATGTAAATCTATTTTTATTTTATTTTATTGATGTGTTTTGTATAATTAATAAAATATAAGTATAGTTTATACAGGTATGTGTATAAGTATGTATCTATGTATTCTATTATGTAAGTATTTTTATTTTGTATTTTATTTAGGCTTTTATTCTAATTTTAATGCACATAATTATTATAAGTATTATTTACAACATTATAAAAATATAAAATTATAAGAATAATAAATAATTAATAAATTGAATATTTTAATATGTACAAGTATACAATGAGGGTCCAAAAGTCAACTTTCAAACCGTAGCTCCGCCAAATGCGAACCCACCACCATTAATTAGATTATTTTCTTCTATATACAATTAGAGGTGAGTACGCTGCATTTGGAGTTTTTATTTGTGAGATACGGGTCTGGGAAATTGGCATTCTGGATTTTTATTCAGACCATAACTTTTTATCTGTACATTATTTTTCTGTGAAATCAATTTTGTATTTTTCTTTATTTTATTATCTACAACTTTCATGTACAAAGTTTCTTTATTTGATGTACAAAAAGTGGAACCAAAAATAGGTCCCAAAATGAATAAAGAATGAATAAAAAGTATAGGTATTTTATCTATATTTCTGACCTTATCTCCCCCTACTTTATTCCTTGTCGACCTATTCATCAAGATTCCTAGGTGTCGGGGTTTTGGGTCATAAAATATTTACAATATTTTATTCTTTTTCTTTTCTTTTCTTTATTCTATTATTTTGGCTTTAAAAACCGCATTTTATACAATATTTACACATATATACATGAATGCTAAAATGCATGAATTACGCCTATTTACACGCATTTACTAGGGTTTTTAAGGCCAAAATGATAGAATAAAGATGATGAAACGTGGATTCATCATCCCCCTATACTTGCCTTTGCTAGTCCCTAGCAAACACTTATGCAATAAGTGCAGAAAAGAAAAACAAAGAAAAGAAAAAGAAGGAAGATGGACTAAATTTAATCATCAAACTTGTCTTCACAAAATCAAAGTTTGGAGCTTAAATAGGACCTTTGGAATTTTAGTGCGGGCGGAACCTTAGTGAGAACCGTGTTTGAAATCCAACAGTCCTTGAGAATCCCAAAACTCTATCCAAGTCTCCTCAATGGCCAGTTCAGAAATACTTCAACTCATACGCAAACTCTTACGACTATGAATCTGACTTGTACAGTGTAAGTGATGGTGGCTCTCCCCAACTAGAATGGCAAAGAAACTGACTTCTCCAGTACGACAACCCAATGATTCCCCAATCCAATGACTCCATCCTCGAGGAGCGGGGTATTCCCTTCTAAGTTCAAGTGGCAACCAGCTCAAGAGGAGGGGGTGAAGAGAAGAATGGACGGTAGCCAGTGTAGCTACCTATCCTTGGATGCAAGACCAGTGTAGTCAAGTCATCCTGCTGCAGGCTCACATAATATGACTTTGGAACTTAAGCTTGCTTATTGACTTTGTACATACTTGCAGGCTTTTTATTTTTGTACATGCCTGAACCTTTTCTTTTTTTTTTTTTTCTTTTTTTTTTCTTTTTTTTTCTTCTTCTTTTTTTTTTTTTTTTGAAATACTATTCACAGCAGCATTTACATAAGGAGTTTTTCCTCTTGAGCCAGTAGACTATCCCTCTTTTGAAGCTTTATCGCAACCCACAGCCTCCTGTCTTTAGACTTCCTAATCACTGGACGGGTTGGGGTGCACTTCCCTCCCTAGAGGAGGACAAGTGTTTCCACTTGTGTGCGTCTCATACCGGCAAATCCAATCCCCTCACCACTCCAACTGAGTTGAGCCATGTGAAAGGTGCAGGTGTCCAAGTTAGGTCATTATCAACAAGAGTCGTACGTGTGCTCTGAAATGCTCTACTTAGGCAATCAAGAATCCATTGAACCAAGTCTCGTGATCCTCAAAGAATTAAGTCAACTAGACCTGAAGTACCTCAAACCCAGTTCCTATAAGGTTCCTGTTATTAGGTAGATTTTAAGGTCCAATCAAGCTCCAATCTTCGGATTTTACTTAGACTTGTTCAACTATCAAACTCAATCCGAAAAATGCGAATGTTATGCAATGCAATGCAGAAAATATTTTTGTGATGCAATTTTCAAGGATTTTGAACTTTTTATGGATTTTTGAAAATATGATGCATGCAGATGCAATTTTTTTGTATTTTTCAAAAAGATTTTTCAAATGTTTTTGGATTTTAGTTTTTGCAAATGTTTTTGGGCTTTTTGAAAACAAAAAGGTTTTGGCTGAAAAATAGGTTAAAATATGTACACGGGAGTGCTTCTTATATTTACAAGAAGTGGATTTTAAGGATTTACAGGGTAAGTAGTCAATTTTATACATATATACATATATAGTGGATTTTGGTGTGATGTGTATATTCCTCAAATTTATTTGAAAACAATTTACACACAATTTTTGAAAACTATAGTCCAAAATAATTTTTACAAACATTTTACACACATTTGAAAATCATTTTGCAAAGGCTTTCAAAACAGTATATATAGGTTTTTCAAATCATTTTTGCAACCATTTTTCAAACCATTTGCAAATCATTTTTCAGACATTTTTATTTCACACAAAGAAAATAAATTTTACAAACCACACATTTTTACAAAGGTTGAAAACATGAAACAAAATATTTTCAAAATAGTTTTCAATAGATGTTCACAAAGATTTTCAAACTATTTTTCAAACATTTTGCAAAAAAAACATTTTCACCTGATTTATTAATCAGTAAATACAAAAAGAATTTGAGGAATAATCACATCTTTTTATTAAGGATTTTTAATGAATTTTAAAGAATTTTTAGCCATATTTATTAAGAAAAATGCGAAAGTACGAGTTATGGCTAAAGTATATATGTAGTATATACGACCCCCCTATACTTAGCTTGAGCTATGTCCTCATAGATCGGAGAGAAAAGAGAAGACATAACTCGTACTAAGTATAGGCAAGTCTAAAGAATAAATGAATGAATCAATGAGAAGTTGACCGTCCCCCCTATACTTAGGATCAAATAATCCTAAGTATAGCAGACTGTACACAAAGCAGGGAGGGTCAAGGGTGGGAATGAACAGATCGTACTCAGATTGTCTCCCCCTATACTTAGGGTAAGATATCCCTAAGTATAGACAAGAAGAGGAGACAATGGAGAGGATCGAAAAGAATGGAGAAACTCGGGGTGCACACCCCCCTATACTTAGGACAAAGTACGTCCTAAATATGGAAAACTGTCTACAAGGGCGACACCTTTTTGATAGATGAAGAAGATAGACAAGGAAAAGAAGAAAAGAAGAAAAGAAGAAAAAGAGATGAAATTAGAAGAAGAGATTGTGAGGATGTACGCATCACTCCCCCTATACTTAGGGTGAAAGAAGCCCTAAGTATAGGCAACGACAGGAGCGATGACACAGAACGATGAAAGAACACTCGGCTCGTCCACCCCCCTATACTTAGGACAAAGTACGTCCTAAGCTAGGCAAACACGAGAATGGGTGGACGAGCAATACGGAAGAGAGACGGAGGTACACAACACGAATGTACAACAGGATGGATGTACAGAGGGTCAAGAAGGTAGAAAGCGAACCTTCTTGCGAGACCGCTGAGGAATAGATCTAGTGTGGTGCAGGTCGACATCGGGGTCCACAGTGGACGGAATCCGATCAGGGTCGACGGGGTGTAAGTCCTCAGTGGCCCTAGGGTGTGAAGGCACAGACGGAGTAGTGGAAGAAGTACGGCTCGGTCCGGCCTTGGGAGTCTCGCTGATATCAAAGTGGAATGGGATGAACTCATCATCATCGGAAGTAGTGTACTCGGAGTCGTCCTGCGAGGTGTCATCCAGGTCAAAATCAAAAGGCACGAAATCATCGGTGGAAGTAGTCGAGCTCTGTTCGTCCTCTATAATCTCAACCGGATCATCTTTCTCATCAAAAGGCCCGAATCTCTGAAGAAAAGCAACTAAATCAAATTCGGCCTTAGTCTCATCAGTATCTACATGGACAGGAGCGGACTCATCAGTGGAAGTAGTCAGAGCATGTCCGTCCTGTGTAGTCTCTAAATCTGCCCTCCGCTCAATGGTATCGATCGTGTAGATCCCGCGGATGTCATCAACACAACGCCAAGTCCCAGAAGAAGGAACGTCGAGGTCCATGCTTTCCGAGGTTTCCTCAACAGAGAGGAATTCTCGGGTCTCAGTGGAATCCAATAAGCAACAAAATTCTCTGATAGTGTCATCAAGGTCATGATCCTCGAGGTCAGCCAAGATAGGTGTGGTCACATCAGGTGCAGGTCTCTGGTCGGCAGTAGGTGCGGTAATCAATACTTCGCTCTCACCAGCAGGGTGGAAGCGAATCTCTCCTGATCCGTAATCAATAACGACCCTCGCAGAGGCGAGGAATGGTCGTCCCAGGATGATTGGAGAGTGCTCCCCTGTGGAGGTCTCCATGGGCAAAACGACAAAGTCAACAGTATAGCTCATGCCCTGAATCGAGATGACGGCGTTTTCAAGGATACCCTTCGGCCTCTTTGTTGATCCATCAGCAAACTGTACGATCATCCTGGTCTTCTTGAGAGGCCCTAAGTGAAGAGACTGTACCAGCGAGAAGGGTATGATACTGATCGATGCACCGCCGTCTAGGAGAGTGTGATCACATGTGTGGTCAGAGATGGTGCAGCTAATGAAAGGTGTGGCAGTGTTCTTCTTCCGAGGAATGGGACGGTGTGTGATGGCGTGGGCGGTGGCCATGGTCAAGATATGACGCTCAGATCTGCTCCTCCGCTTTCTCTTCTTGGGAAGAGGAGCAGATAAGTCGGTCATGGCCTGCTGAAGTGGGGCACGGATAATCTCATGTATGGTGGCCACCACTTCGGGTTCAGTCAACATTTTTTTGAAATTTTGGACTTCCTCCATACAAGGGAGGAAGTCGGAATCATCATATATATGAGGAATGCCAAGAGCAGTCTGTACAGCGGCATCCTCGGGGTCAGAGGTGGGACCAGGTGTGAAAGGTTGTGTGGTCAAAGGATCTGGCAAGTGGTACCTCTCCTCACAGTCTGGCTCGATCATGTGTCTCCCAATCTCTTTTTGTATTTTTAAAATTTTCTCATTTTTTTGTATTTTGGGCGATTGCAAGCTTTCATGAAAATCCTCAACTGATTCCATATCCTCAAAGACTGGAGCGTCATTTTGGTTCTTATTTAAACTAGTAAGGTTGGCAATCCTCGAATTCATATGCTCCATCATCTGATTCAAAGTCTCAAGTGTGGATACCATGAAAGGTGACTCCAAAATCTCAGGATCGGGTGAGTCGAATGTGGGCGGTGGGTGTGGGCAAAAATCACATTCCGGATCGGGATACTCAAGGAAGAGCGGGTTGTCGAAATGTGTAGGTGATGGTGGTGGAAATGACTGGTGAAGGTCAAAGTCCGGATCCTGAAATAGTGGGTTGGTCGGATATGTACAAAAATCAGGAGCAAAGTCCTCCTGGAAAAAAGGAGGTGGACCGGCTGGAGTGAACGAGTGATCCGCAAAGTCCGGATAGAATACGCTCCAGTCGGCCATCTCGAAACAAAAGAAAATGACCGGGAGAGCACGATGGTCAAGTCAAGAGAAGTGAGAAGAAAGGCGCAAGTGCGCAGCGGTGATCTAGGACGCACACAAAACAATCACAGACAAAAATGAAACAAGACAAACCCTCAATTCACCTACTCAACCCGGTAGAGACCGTAAAATGCGGTCTTTTTATCTTGTCTGTTTTAGAGTTAGGTGAGAAGTCAAAATATTGCGCAAACACTTAGGGGGCTGAATATGGGATTTGGGCTCTAACCTTAGTGTGTGCGTGAGCAAGTAAAAGCGAAGACAATGAGGGGATTACTCGCCCCAATACAAAATTTTTCTTTTTGGTGAATTTTAGGGTCAAGTAATGTTAGCAGTCCCAATTTTTATTTGGTTATCACTTTTTTTTTTTGGATTTTTAATAAAAAATGCACGAGCCTATCGGGGATTCAATTCCTTTAAGATCCTAGGTTGGAAAAATCAGAGGTAGAGTCGGAAAAGCAATGCAAGCGGCAAATAATGATGGATGCTAAAGCGTAAATGCTCACCTTGCCTCCAGCACTCTACATGCAAGGATGCTCAGCAGAATTGAAACCTATCTATATGCAAATGCAAAGCCGATGAAATCGCCCTAAGTTCAAAAGTTGCTATTAGCGGGAAGAACCACAAGTTGACCACCAGTCCTCAACCCTAGAGTCCGGTCTTGGCTCACCCCTCCTCTGCTCAACAAATTGAGGGTAGGAGAAAGCGCTTTGCGGGGAGAGCTCGCGGCGCGACGGATTGAGATGATGAATCAACTGTTTAAAAATTTGACTAAGTCCAAACGAGACTATAGGTGCATGCAAAATATTAGGTGTTTGGCCTTAATCTATCGCAAGCAATCCTAGAACTAGGGGCTCAATCACACAAAAGAAATAAAATCGGAAAACAAAACAAAATAAAAATGCGAAGAAAACCGTAAAAAGCCGCGGGAGCCCCCAAGTGAACAATCACTTGGAAATTAGGCTCGAAAGTCCAAGTCCGGGGTACCTGTATTATTACAATAATATGGGTCTCTCTCTCACTTAAAATTACAAAAATAAATGTGGGAAATAAATTCTACACTAAAGGTGGAGCTCGGTCTTCAAAAATCTCTCCCTGTCTCCTTGGTGCTAAGCTGGCAGAAGCCGGCTTCACGTGGGTGCGTAGGCGCCTAGGGTGGAGCGCCTCCCTCGATCCGCGGTTCCTTGCACGAAGTCAACAAGAGAGGGGGTTAGACAGCTCAACAGGTATATCAAAGATAAAGAACAATAAAATAGCAAAAATGAAAGCCGCGAAATAAACAATCAATCACAATCACAACAAGACCCGAACTAAGCGCTGTTGCTCCCCGGCAACGGCGCCATTTGTTTAACCCGAAAATCGGTGATCTTAAGCTCCACACAAGGCGGGAACTCAGTCGCTGAATCGACCACACGAAATTCGGATTAAAACAACAATTAACCCACAACAGATAAATCAAGCAATGAAAGTAAATGTGCGGAGTTAAAATTTATTATAACTCTACAACAAAGATGTGTATAGTGCAAGTATTGTAGAGGTCGAACACAGGGAGCAGACAGGTAGAACGGGGCAAAGATTGCTCAAAAATGTGTGTGTTGTGATCAAATGCCTATTATGCTATTTTTTGTGGGTTTTGAATTTTATATTTTTTTATTTGATTTTTAATTTTATATTTTTGTATTTTGATTTTTAATTTACTGATTTTTATATTTTTTTTATATTTTATATTTTTTATATTTTCTTTTTCAATATTGGAAAATAAGAACAATGTAATAAAAGACAAGTTCAAGTATTTGTAAAAATAGATAAAAATACTCAAAAATAAGCAAATGAAGTCTTTTTGGTCTTTTTATACTTTTTTACTGTTTTTGTGATTTTTGGGTAATTTTTAGAATGCTTTTGGTATTTTTAATCAACAAAATAAAGCAAACAGTGGTAAACATGCAAGGCTGAAACTAAAAATGGAGAAATAAAATAGCAAACAGTAACAAAAATTCTCCAAATTAATTTTCACTTAAAGATAAAGAAACAAAGAAAATTCAGGAAGAGAAAACACTATTTTTGGGTTTTTTATGAATTTTATAAATTTTTATGAAGGTTTTTAGAGTTTTGCAATTTTTAGGAGTTTGGTTTTATATTTTTTTAATGATTTTTGGCTGGGAGTTACAACAAACTAAAAGGCTCAAAATATATTTTTTTTGGGATTTTTCTGAAGGGTTTTTATATTTTTTAGTGATTTTCTAATGCAAACAGTGAAGGAAAAACGCGTTTTTGATTTTTAATAAATACAAAAATAAAATAAAAACAAAAACAAAAATTATGGCGTGGAAGCTTAGGTGCACAGGAGCTTAAGTCCAAAATTTGAGAAAATTTGGAGTTAGGATGATGCCTTAATTAATTACTACAAGCAAACAAACATGGAAGGCCTGGCAAGGGTATTTGCGTAATTATCCAAAAGTTTCTGGGCACAGTTGCAAAATGTCCATAAAATATCATATGCAATAAACAATTTAATGGACGAAATCAAAATCTCAAGACTCGCGAGAACCTGCGTGCAAAAACACCAAGGCTCACGTGAATCTCACGCGACCTGGCAAGGACCGAGTCGTGAATGTAAAGAGTCTGGGGGCCTACTTATAATTATTACAACGAATGAAAGCTTGCCAAGGAAAGTTTGCGAATTAGGCAGTAAATACAAAACGTGGCTGGGTGTAAATGCAAAATTACCCAAACCAAAGCGCGATCTGACGGTGGGAGAGATCCCACTTAACCACGTGGCGCGCTCTCCTTGCGCGATGCCTCTTCGATGCCTGCGGCCTGGATTAAAAGATGGATTCGCGATGGACGGTCCAGGCGATGCAAAATCCGAGGGCAGCTGTGCCTCGGGAAGAACTGGGAGGATCTGACGGTTCTCGAGCTTGAAGGAAGAACACGCCTAGAACACGGCGTGGATGAATTTCGATCGCCAAAATCTCGATGTCCGGAGGTATATCTTCCCTTCCAATGATTCTTCGCGCTTCCTGGGAGTGTCCTCGAGTGAGCGGCGGCCTCAAAATGATGGAAAAGACGCGGGAGGGCCACCGCGGCGTGTGCGGGCTGAGATGCTCCCAGGAGCTTTGGCTCAAGCAAAAATCCGACCCCAGGAGGGGTCTCTTGGCCCCTGGACCTGCAAGGAAAAGCACAAACGACAGAGAGGGGGTTCCAGGAGTTGCTAAACAGATGGGAAGGGGTGGATGTTGCGAGAATGAAACTCGCCGGAGCAAGCTCCGGCGAGGGGGAGGATGGTGGCGAGTTAATCGATTAAGCGACTAATAGATGACACGAGATGAAACCTAAGGCTAACAGCAACCTACTAACGAGAAAAACAAGAAGAAAAACGCCCTCGAGTGGAGTGGAACCACGAGGAAGAAACCTCGACGGCCAAGAGGCCGGAGGTGGGTTGGAGACCGCTTCCCGACCACCAAACCACGCCGCGAGGAGGTTGGAGAAGCTCCTGTCACCAGCTTCGATCCAGAACACACCTAATGGAATGAAGAGGACGGTCAAAAAGGGTTCAAATTGGAATGGAGGGAAATGGGGGTTATTTGAAGAGTTGGCGAGGGGCGACTTTCGAGGCTCGATCACGGGCCGAAGAAGAAGATCTGGAAGGATCTCTTAGGTCGGCGAGGTAGAGGGTAGGACAAGCTACAACTTTCGTGAAGGACGCATCCCTCCTCGAGCAACGCACAAGCGGCGAAAAAATCGAGAAGTGAGGGGGTCACGGGCTTCTGACAAGGTTACAGGAGAAGAGGACAGGAGAGTTGACCCGCAGGTCAACGTTCCCAGCCACCTGGTTGGTCCACGTGGACCAACCAGAAAAATCCGTCAAAAAATGCCTTCAAAAATCATTTTAAAATAGTAGACGATTTTATTAAATTTTAATTACAAAATAAAAAAAGTTTATTTTTTTATGAAGTATTTTATAGTGATTTTTATTTATTTTTATGAAATATATTTTTACAAGTTTGCGTTTATACCCCTATAGGTATCTATATCTATATATTTAAGTATTTTATTTTTATTTAGGTATTTTTACTTTATTTTATTTTTGTTTATTATTTTATATAATTATAACATACTTTTATACATGTAAATCTATTTTTATTTTATTTTATTGATGTGTTTTGTATAATTAATAAAATATAAGTATAGTTTATACAGGTATGTGTATAAGTATGTATCTATGTATTCTATTATGTAAGTATTTTTATTTTGTATTTTATTTAGGCTTTTATTCTAATTTTAATGCACATAATTATTATAAGTATTATTTACAACATTATAAAAATATAAAATTATAAGAATAATAAATAATTAATAAATTGAATATTTTAATATGTACAAGTATACAATGAGGGTCCAAAAGTCAACTTTCAAACCGTAGCTCCGCCAAATGCGAACCCACCACCATTAATTAGATTATTTTCTTCTATATACAATTAGAGGTGAGTACGCTGCATTTGGAGTTTTTATTTGTGAGATACGGGTCTGGGAAATTGGCATTCTGGATTTTTATTCAGACCATAACTTTTTATCTGTACATTATTTTTCTGTGAAATCAATTTTGTATTTTTCTTTATTTTATTATCTACAACTTTCATGTACAAAGTTTCTTTATTTGATGTACAAAAAGTGGAACCAAAAATAGGTCCCAAAATGAATAAAGAATGAATAAAAAGTATAGGTATTTTATCTATATTTCTGACCTTATCTCCCCCTACTTTATTCCTTGTCGACCTATTCATCAAGATGCCTAGGTCTCGGGGTTTTGGGTCATAAAATATTTACAATATTTTATTCTTTTTCTTTTCTTTTCTTTATTCTATTATTTTGGCTTTAAAAACCGCATTTTATACAATATTTACACATATATACATGAATGCTAAAATGCATGAATTACGCCTATTTACACGCATTTACTAAGGTTTTTAAGGCCAAAATGATAGAATAAAGATGATGAAACGTGGATTCATCAGTAGTACATACCACCCCTAAGTTTTTCAACCAATGAGCAGCCTTATCTCCTAAGGCAAACGGGGTGGCCTTCAGCCGGATATAATCTTGGCCAACATTGGGATGGCTAAGATTGTTGCACACTAGTTCGAAGTCACGGAGGAAGGTGTATGGTTCTTCACTGAGGTTTCCGTTAAACTTCGGCAGCAGGCTAAGGAAGTGGGGCTTCAGCTCGAATGCCTGGTCGGGAACTGCAGGTGCTAACCAGTTTTGGATCTCGTTCTCCGCCGGGTTATAGGTATCGACCATTGGTCGGTCGATCCCTTCAGCTACAATGATCTGTCCCATCCGCGCCGTGAGATCTGCATTTTTCTGTTCGGCTTCGGCGAGGCGTCTAAGAATTTGTCGCATCTGGTCCTCATCTGGCGGCATCCTTGGCGGCATTTTTCCCTCTAGTTCTGGGGATTGGAAAATAAGATCGGTGTTAGAGGGGGAATCACGGAAGGGATTACCGAGGCAATGGTCTTCCTCGGTGATCTCGGGGGAGATAAAAGGGTTGGTTTGAGAGTAACCACCCTGAGCATGAGGGAACCAGGACTCAAGAGGGTCATGAGTCCTGGGTGGTCCAAGGTGCACTCGGACCGAGAAAGACGAGTTACTTGGGGGACTCATAGAGAGATCAGTGAATAGTGCGTCGAGATCTCCCCAATCACTCATCTTGATGAAGCGAGAAGAAGATAGGATTTTACTCCTACCTGAAGCAAGCAACAAGAACAATCCAAGACCCTAGGTTCACACTCAACACAGTGAAGGACTCAAAGTTGAGTCCAATTTATCTTGTAGTTTTTAAGTGTGATATTCAAGCAAAAATAGCAAGGATTACGCGGCCTAGAGGGAAGTCGGCTCAGAGCCGGATGCATCTTCCCTGTTTATCCTGTCGTCTAAGATACCGCCGCTCCTTCCTTTCTTCGCTCCTATCCCAAGCCGATGGATTCAGTGACCACGCCCCTATCTACCTACAAGCAGGTGGAGGCTGACAAGGCCGGAACTTCACCCCGGAGGGTTACTGGCAGCTTGTCGCAAAGTACCGCAATTTCGCCCCTATCTACCTGAGACAGGCGGAGGCTACTTGGAACTAGTCAAAGAATCTGAAATTATCCGGCTTGTGATATTTGCTAGGATCAGTTAGAACGTGATATGGAAGACGGGGATTTGGGCTCTACCTTAGGGTGTTCACACACACTCAGGTACCCTCACTCAGCCTGAATACAAGGTCGGGGATTAATCTCCCGCAAACAATTTTCAGATTTTATTCTTTTTTTGGTCAATACTGTTAGCAGTCCTGATTTTAAGTTAAGTTATCACTTTAATTAATCCACCACAAAGCACGCTTATCGGACAGTCCCAATTTCCTTTTTAATTTAAGTGAGAAAATCAGAGGGGGAAATCGAGAAAAGCCGATGCACGAAAAATCGATGATGGTATGTTGAGTAGAGAATACTTACAGTGATCCCTTCGCTTTTTGATGCAGGATGTAGAACAGAATTGAAATCTTTTTACTCTACATGCAAATGCAAGCGATGAAAAGCCGCTCCTAGACAGGCAGTTCTATTAGCATGAAGAACAGTTTATTTTGGACTAAGTCCTGCGGTCTAGGTGCGACTTTTATGTGTGATGTGTGGTCCTATTGATTACAAGCACAAACAATTCCTAGAGTGGCTCGAGGAGCCGCTAGTGCAAGCTAAGTTACAATCACCCACACAGCACACGGGACACAGTTCCACTATCTTTACACGTGCGAGATCCCAAACGGGAACCGCTGGAAATGATGCAAAAGAAATAAAATGAATGAAAAAAATACAATGCCTCTCTTTCACTCAAAAATTTAAATGCTAAGTCTTTGAAGCGTCGCCGACTCCTCACAGTCCTCGCACAAAAATTAAATGGAGGTCAGAGAGTGACACAAAAATAGAATAATGCAAAAATAAATGAGAGAAAATAATTACAAGAAAACCGGGGGTCAGACTACCCGGGGAATGAAAGTCGAACACTCAAAAATGTGCTACAAATTAACCTAAGCCGTGCTTCCCCGGCAACGGCGCCATTTTGATAACCGTCAGGTACCCTATGTTAATTCGGTCAAATTAATGTCCAAATTACTTAACGTGTCTCGTTGTAGTCGGATACGAGGGGTTAATCAAAAATCACTTTAATTTAATGTCAAGCGGCAAATTTTTTTTACTTGGTGGAAGTCCAAGGTCGATCTCAGGGAGGCATCTGTCTCCTTAGGTGAATTTAAGCAATTATTCAAGTGTTGATTTTCGAGGAGAAAATTTTTTTGGTCTTCTTTAATTTTTGTGAAGACTTATGCAGACAATGCAGGCCAATTTAATGTTCAATTTAATTATGGTATCAAATGAAGTCCAAAAATCATGAAAATTGGCCAGATGGTTAATTATGATGAAAATAACCTACACTATTTTTTTTGGAATTTTTCGACACTAAATGAATTTACTTTGGATTAAATGAACAAGCATAGTGATTTCCAGTATTTAATTTCTAATAAATATCAAACCACAATTTTTTCAAGAGCTAAAATTATCCTAGGTGGCTCTAATGATAAGGGACCTAGGAAAATTAACAGAACTTGATTTCACTGTGAAATGAATTAATTAAAATTAATTTAAGAAAATCACTAAACAATTTATTCAGGCCTCGATATGCGTGCAAATGCGATGAAATTTTTATGGTATGTTAAAAATGATGTCCTTAAGCTACTGTGAATTTTTGATAATTTTTGAAGGCACAGAGAATTAATTAAAAATCAGAAGGTGTCACTGGGCAAAATATGTCAACAATTCACCAATTAATTCATTAATAATTCAAATGAGCTTACAAAAATAAGACACGTGTACCAATAGACAGAGGACAAAATTTCCAACAAAATGCAATTTTTAGAATTTCAAAATGATGAAAAATGCACTCTAGGGATGTGTGCAAACACAGGGGTGTAAATGCAATACAGGAAATTAAAATTTTAATAAACAAACATGCAGACAGGGACTAAAATGCAATTACCTATAACGTAGGGGACTCTTATGCAAATTCTCCACCGGGCACGTGCTCCTCACGTGGGGTCTGCTTCACAGGGACCTCTTTGCAATTTTGAAAAGCTCCAGGGGCCTCAGCGCAATTTACCCAGGCCGCACGTGCTCCTCACGTGGGAGGCCTAGGCTCGGAAGGCTGCGGAGGTTCGGAGCGAGGCTCAGGGGCTCAGGAGGTCCGGAGCGAGGCTCGGTGTAGCCTCGGATCGCCCGAGCCTAGGCTTGGAGGCAGAGGCTCGGACTCGTCGACGTGGCGGCCTGCGGGCCTTTGGATCAAGGTCGATCCAAAGGTTGGCGATGAAGACGCGTGGCGACGTGAAGACCGTTCAGATCTGGGGGGCGATCAATGGTTGAGGACGGCCGCGGTGAGGGGACACGTGGCGACGTGAGGACCGTTCGATCGGGTGATCGAACGGCAGCTGCTCGTCCTCCCCGACAATCCTCCGCCGCCTGCGGAGGAGAAGGCGGGGCTCCGGCGATCGGGCTGTAGCTCCACCCGTCCTTCCCGTCGTCGGTGGAGGTCGATGGCGAGTCGGAGGTGCTCCAGAAGACGCGCTGATGGTCGACGAAGCCTACTGTGCCCTCAGGAGTGAGCGAGGAGGTCTGGGTCACGCTGCCGGTGAAGCTCGAAGGGAGCTCCAGCGAGCTTCCGTTCAGTGAGAAGCCAAGTACCTGCAGGGGGTTAGAAGAGATAGCCGAGGCGTGCAAGTGCTCGTGGAGAGATATAGATGGTCGGCGAGGCCTACGGTGTGAAGGAGGTGCGCTGGAGATGAGCTCCGGCCAAGTGGCGGAGCTGATGGTCAGAATCGTGCAAGAGGCATCGTCGGGGTGTGTAGATGGGTCAGCGAGGATGGGAGCTTCGACGCGAAGCTCGTCGAGGTGGATTGGGAGCGAGAAGGTGGCCAGTGGCGGCGGATAAAGTCGGAGAAATCGGAGAAAAATAAGAGAAAGATCGGACGATGGATGGAGGGGGCTACCTGGGGAATGGAGCTCAGATTTGAGCTCCAGGTCTTCGCTCGACGGATCGGTAGGGTCCCGAGCTCGTGCAGCTTCGCGGAGGGAGGCTGCGACATGGCAGAGCTTGCCTTGGATCTCGCCGGAGAAGAACCTTGTCTTCGCTCGAAGACACACCCAATTGCGGTCACCAACGGATCGATCTGAGCTCGAGGCACCTCTCTGGAGTGGCGGATAATGGTGAATGTCGCCGGTGGTGGAGTATTTATAAGGCGAAGTTGGTGGCAGGGTTGGCGACGGGGCGAGGTTTGAGGGCGACGTGGAGCTTCCATGGTGGAGGTCGTGGGGCGTGAGGGAGCTGGCGAGGGAGAGGGACGAGTGGGTGACGTCGTGGGGGTGTTTGCGGTCGGAGAGGATGGCTGACGTGCGTCCAAGAATAGGAAGGGGGCGCCCCTCCCGCAAGGCAAGGGACGTGGGAGAGAGGGGCGCCTGGAGGTAGGAGACGAGGTCTCCACCGTTGGATCTTGTGATCCAACGGTGGTGATCAAAGCGTGGTGGGCGGGTAGGATGAGATCGGGGCTTGGTGATGATGGGCTGTGGTGTAGCCACGTGGCGAGCTGAGGGCGAGTCGCAAGCGTGCGGTTTAGATGAAGGGATGGAGATGATCGAAGGGATGAGACTCGCTGGGAGAGGAGCGGCTGCGATGGAGAGATCAGGGGTCTGATCAAGCGGCGTGGATGCTGCCACGTGGAGGGCTCGGGTGAAGGCGCGAACGTGCGGCGTGGATGAAGCACGGGGAAGATCCGATGGCTATGGATTTAAGCGCGCGAGGAAAAAGCTGGACCGTTGGATCTGAAGCGAGATCCAACAGCTGAGGACGCAGGCGGGTGAGGCGAGGGAAGCGGGCCGCGTGGCGCAACCAGAGGGCGCCACGTGGCCTGCTGTGAGTGGTTGGAGAAAAATACACTTGTAGAGAGAAGAGGGAGCCAAATTTGGAAAAACTCAAAACATGAAAGTTGTAGATCTTGATGAGATCTACAAGTTTCATGTTTACCAAAGACGGAGATGAGGTCAAATATGATACATAAATACAAGGATACATAAATATACATATGAAGTATACAAAATGGCCCAAAAACCCAAGTTTCTCATACGAGCTCCAAATTCAATGAAATTAGTCTCATTTTGAAGGTCTTTTAATATGTAGTATTCTAAGAGTAAGTAGACCTAATTCGGAGTTTGTATGAGGGCTTTATGTGTATTTTAGTGTACAAGGGTTCTCACGCTACATTGGCTATTTTACAAGGGTTATTTTTGGCACTCTTCCCTATGTTATTAGCTAAGGAGTATATATTATAGAGAAGAGGTTATTTTAGGGATTGGGTATTTTACAAGGGATTTTGGCTTCTTATTTAAATGCAAAAATGAGCTACTAAAATGTATGATTTATGACTGCATGCATGAGTGCTATTTATGCAATATAAAAGGAAATATGCCTCTATTTTCTCGGGAACAAGGCTCTATTTTTGACTTTTGAAGTGATGAATCACAGATTCATCAGGGGGTAGACCCTGTACATTCTCCACTCGATTTTCCCTTTGTGTACAGCCTGCTATACCTAGGATTACTTGATCCTAAGTATAGGGGGAAAAGCCGAGAGTCTCTTGATATGCATTCATCTTTGTATATAGACTTCCTTTTCACTTCCCTATACCTAGCACGAGTTATGTCTTCTTCATCGCTCTTGACTCTGAGGACATCGTTCGAGCTAAGTATAGGGGGGTGTGTATATATTTCATATATACTTTAGCCATAACTCGTACTTTGTGTGAGTGTGTAAATAAATAAAATGGCTAAAAACCTTAAAATCCACAAAAATTAAAAAAATATTCAGGTACATAAACCTTCTTTTATTTGCACATAAATAGCTAGTATACAAATTATTTTTGTAAAAATGATTTCAAAAATCTTTTGTGTAAAGCTTGTGTAAATATTTTCTTATCAAAATTATGTATATAGTACAAAATTTTTCCAAAATGTTTTGCAAATCAAAAGTTTGCAAAATCTTGTGTAAATGTGTGTAAATACTTTTTGCAAAACTTGCACTTCATGCATCATCCATTCATGATTTCAAAACATTTTTCAAAAATTTTGCATGGTTGTAAACTTTGTGTAAATAGCATCTTTTGTACATATGTATATAGTTTTTCTGGATGATAATTGACATTTAAACTAGCCTAGAATTAAATTGGGAAATGGAGCTTGATTAAGATCTTAATCCACCTAACTTATAAGAGGAACCTTAGAGGGCTTAGGTTTAAGGCTTTTCAGGTCCATGGTGACTTAATTCTTTGAGTCTACTAGGCTATGATCACATGTCATCTCAGTGAGCCTTAGTAGAGCACTTAACAACAACACAAGACTCATATAGACAATGTCTTTACTTGGACACCAGCACTTAGCACCGAGCTCTCTACGGATGAGGTGGTGAGGAGGCAGTCTTCCTTGACTTGGGGTAGCATATGAGGGTAGTACTTCTAGGCGGAACCTCTCTTCTTCTTTTAGTGAAGGAAGTGCGTCTCAACTTGGTCTGGTTGCCATGAGGTCTAACGACGGGAGTTGTGGGTTGCAATAAAGCTTCAAAAGAGGGATAGTCTACTGGCTCAAGAGGAAAAACTCCTTGTATATATGTTCCACATGTATATGTTGTATAGATGCACTTGAAAAAAAATGAAAAAAGAAAATAACTCCAAAAAAGTGGTGGGTCTGATAGAAAATGATAATCCCACCGGAGTATGTATATAGAGTGCAATAAGCAAAGCTTGAGTTTCATGTTCCCCCTTATGTAGCTTGCAGTAGGGAGACTTGGCTACACTGGTCAAGCTCCCAAGGATACATGGCTACACTGGCCATGGTCCATTCTCTTCTTCCTCCTCTTCTTGAGCCGGTTGAACTTGAACTTAGAAGGGAATACCCCGCTCCTCGAGGAAAGAGTGGCCAGATTGAGGTCATAGAGTTACCTTGTTGGGGAGGGTTGTCAAATAGCCATTTCTGAGGTGGAGAGCTTAGACCTCACATTCACAGGACAAGGAAAGATTCATGGTCTTCAGGGTTTGTGATTGATGACTTGTTCTGATCTGGAGCACTGAGGAGTCTTGATTATAGATTAGTGGAACTTAGTGGCTGTTGAGTTTTAGGCTTAAGTCCAAATAAGGTTCCGACACATTAATAATCCAAAGATCTGATCAAGCTCCATACCTCAATTTAATGAAGGCAAGTTTAATAATCAACCTTGATCCATGTACATTCTTCTCTTTTTCTTTTTTGTTTTTCTTTTTCACTTCTTTTTCAAATAAGTGTTTGCTAAGGGACTAGCAAAGTTAAGTATAGGGGGGTGATGAATACTCATTCATCACTCTTTATTCTTATATTTTAGCTACAAAAACCTTTGCAAATGCATGTATATATTTGTAAATATAAATAATTACCAAAAGCATGCATGGTGTAAATAGTAATAATTAGCATGTTTTTGTGCAAAAATAAAAGAATAAAGATCAAAAAGAAAAAGAGGGAAATATTTAGAATAAATATTGAGCAATCTAACCCAAGGGAGGGCTCAGTATGGGCCTGACCGCATAAAAGCCAAAGTAGAGGGAGATAGGGGCTCATGTGGGTAAATCTATATGTAAATAAAATAAAAATATTTTCCTCTAAAAAATAGACTAAAAAGGGCTTGTAAATATTTGTATATATTTATAAAAACAAAATCAAGATAAAAATAGAAAAATCAAAAAGAAAACAAAAATAGATCATTTGTATATATCCACCTTGTACACACAACCACACTTAGATTTATTTCACCTTATAAATAAATAAATCTAATTTTTATAAAATTTGTATATGTTCTACTTTTTATGTTGTAAATAAATAAAATAAAAACCATTAAAACAAAAACAAAATAAAACGAACAAAATTAAAAACCAAAAATAATATTGTAAATATACCATGTACATAGATGTACATATCTATTTATTTCACCTATGTATTTAAATAATAAAAATAAAATAAAAATATCTTTTTATTCCTTATTTTATGATATAAATAAATAAAATATAAAATGGGTGTAAAAATGTATAAAAATAACTAATTAAAAATCAAAATTAAAAAAATCCTATATTGTATATATACCTATATATAGCCATACTACGTAAATACCTTATTTTTATTTTGAAAAATTATTTAAAAATCACTAAAAATAGAGAAATTAAAACAAAAATATTTCATGTTTTAAGTTTTTAATAATTCAGCCATTTACTATTTTTAATTGATTTTATAAATCTTTTACACGTGGTTGTCTCTCATTGGTCCACGGGGGTTGTTGACCACCCGGTCAACTTCCCCCCCAGGACCACCTCCCACGGGTTTTGGATGCCCGGCCCGATTTCTCCCTATTTTCGCATCCAAACCCGATCTCCTCCCATCTAAACCCCGGGTCCATCTTGACCGTGACAGATCCGGAACCCTCGTCGGGGTGCCCGCTTCGGGATCCGCGCTTCACGCTGCCCTACCCGCTCGAATCTTCTCGGACCTGCCACCGTATAAAGGTTGAGCTCCACCACCCTATTGCGCATCTTTGGATCATTTGCTCCTCAACCAGTGACCTCCACCGTCTTGCCGAGAGTGACAGCTCGTCCCAGAGGGTGTTGCAGCGAGGAGGGAGTGAGGAGACATCGATCCGGCGAAGTTCGCTCCGCCGTGCTCCGCCCAGAGCAGGAGCCAGAGCCTCGGACGACGACGGTCCTCGAGGCAAGGACCCAGAGCTGCCCCAGCTCGCCCACAGTCGACTCGACCACCTAGGTTGACCTATTTCCCTTTCCTTTTCTTCGATTTTGTTTTTCCCCTAATTTTCGCCGTCGCCGACTTTCGCTGATTCCGACCATTCCCCCCTTCCGCTCGATCATCGGAATCCACCATCACGATCGCCTTTCTCCTGTGCACCTTCTCCACCCATTCATTCAACCCAGCTCGCACAGGAGCTGGGGTTCGAACCCCTTCGCCGTCGCTTCGCCGGGGTTCGCCCGCACCACCGCACCGGTCACCTTCACAGCCACTTACGGGGTCGAGGCAGTTTGCCCTCGACCCAGGAGCTTTATGGTGTCATTTTGCAGGTCCCAGGAAGGCTATCCGAGCCCTTCCCATTTGAGCACTGGAGCTCCTCCTCCGCTGGGGTCGACCGAGCTCTCTGGAGCTCCGTTGACTCATCGGAGAGGTCCCACAGACGCGAGAGGCCAAGGCGGAGCTTCCTCGATCATCAGAAGCCCCCGCGGAGGCTCGGAGCGAGCGTACTGGGCCGGCGAAGTTCGCCGGCCACTTGTTCTTCGAAGACCTCTAGCAGCCGTTGGATAGCCCTCCAGCTCCAGTTCACATCTGGACCATCCATTCCCGGAGCGCCAGCACCACATGATCAAGGGAGGAGCTGATCCAGACCGTCCGATGGCCGAGGCTTAGCCACGACGCGTCTCCACCGTCAGATCCAGCACGTGGCGAGCCCCAGACCGTCCGATCCGCGCGAGGAGTTTAGCGTTGGCGTGCCCCTCATTCTCGACCGCTCGATCCACCACGTGGCACCCATCCGACCCTCGACTTAATAAAAGGTAATTTACCCTTAGGCCCTTCTCTTTATTTTATTTCGAGTTTAGTCCTGTAAATACATAGCTTAGTTGTTTTATTTTCGATACATTTGCACTTTGGACCCTGAGCTTTATTTGATTCGCATATATGCCCCTGTTTGTGGTGTAGCACGTGCATCGACACGTGCCCTTGTTGGGATATTTGCATACTTAGCCTTGTTGTTCTGGATGGTTATGAAATGAAGAAATATTTTTAGAAAATTGCATTTATACCCCTGTGCATGGATTGATTTGTGCATGTGCGCTTATTCTTGGGTATTTTACAACAAGCCCCCTGGACTTTTAATACTTGTTATTATTTAGTCCAGGGAACTTGTTTCTATTACATATAGGTCCCTGTGTGCCCCAAACCCGCGCTGCGTGCGTGACTTCGTGGGAATTTTGAACCGGACCCCCCAGGGCTTTGGATATTTGCGTACAGGTCCATGTGCATTGTACCTAGGTTTTATTTTTGAATAAAATATCAAAACTACTCCAAATCCGATGAAAATTGGACACATGACTCCTGCCATGTTGTAAAATTTTCTAGAATTTTTGGGGATATTTTTGGCTTTATTTGCTATTTTTAAAAAATCAAAAACAACCATTTTTGTTAGTGTTTGATTTGGAAAATCACAAAAAAATACTAAAACTTATCTAAAAATTACAAAAAAAATTAGCTACTGTTTAGTTTGTTGTGTTTGATTTTCTGGCCAATTTTGGCCATTTTTCATTATATAAAACTCATAAAAATTACAAAACACCTAAACACTTATAAAAATTCTAATAAATAATTTTAAAACCCAAAAATCATAAATCCAATACCCAAATTTTCCTTAAACTTTCTAGTTTATAGGAAAATTACCTTCAGGAGCTAATTAGGCCCTTTTTCATTTTAAATTGGCCTTTCACTCCTGACTGGACAGTACCTTCAGTTTCTTACCTTGTTTGATTTTTAGAAAATTAAATAAAAATCAGAAAAAATCCCAAAAATTCCCTAAAAATAGTAAAAATTATAGAATACACAAAAACATTTTTATTTGAATTTTTGTTTGATTTTTGATGCATTAAATAAATTATTGAATTGCCTTGTTTCCTTGGTTTCCTTGTTTTCTCAATTAATTAAAAATCTAAAAAAATTATAAAAATGGAAAATCCACCAAAAATACCTTTTATTTTAGGTTATTTTTGACTACTTCGTAGGCCGCAAGGCCATCACGTGCTCCCTGAGTCCGACCCTGGTCGCTATACCAGGCTAATCCAATAGCCAGGACCACTATCATGTTTTGATTGATTTTCTTCGATTTTGGTGGTCTGAACTTCATTTTCTTGATCGACCGATTGATTTCCGAGATCCGGGTTGCAACGACCCTTGATCCATTTTATTTCACCCGAGTCTTGGTGATTTTTCGGTCCATCAACAGCGCGTGCAGGATCCATTGTGACGGACACCGATCGGCATCAGAGACCGGACTCCGACCTCTCTCTTTGACATATTAGCTATTGTTCTTCACGTGTAGAAATTTTTCATCTAACGCCATTTTCTTCTTGCATCATAAAGGTAGTTTAATTTATATCTTTTATTTATGTGTGGATCACCCTGCATGTAGAGTGTTGGCGATAGGTACGCATCTCTGACTTTGCATGCATCATACCATTTGACTGTGCATTGGCTTTTTCAACTTCTCCCCCTGTTTTTGGACTTAAAATAACCAGAAGATTGAAAAATCGTTAGGCGATTGTTTGATTATTGAAAAATACATAAAAAGTGAAAACCATAAAAATGGGACTGCTAAACACACTTGATCCTAAAAGACACTTCACCTAAAAATCTGTCTTGGGAGAGCAATCCCCTCCTTGTTTGGTTTGCATGAGCGAGAGAGTGACCCGTACACTAGGCTAGAGCCATACCTGATCTTTCTTCAGACTAATGGTTTCAGGGTTAGTCGTTCTACAGTGAGGATTGCTATGGTTTCTGGTAAAGAGGGCTGCAATATCCTTTATAGAGCAAGTTGATCGGGTAGCCGGTAAACGGTTTGCAACTTGTACTAGCTGTGAAAGATCTAGCTTCGGGATCAGGCCAGTCTCCTGAGAGCGTCGTGTTCCTATCAGCTCGCTTAATCGCTCTACTAGACTGAATTATCACCTAGATAAAATTGATAAGATAAAGGACCGAACCTTCACGGTCATCGTCTCAAGGTTGAGTAGGTGAATTGGGGGTTTGATTGTTCATCTTGTTTGTTTCTAGATTCCATCCGCTTTTTCTCTTTATCCCACCCTCCCTCCCTTCATTTTCCTTATCCTTGTCTATCCCTGAATTGATGGATCGCCCTCCTTTCTTGCCATATCTCGTGACTTCTTCGTCTTATTCCCATCATTCCCGTCCACTCTCGTGGAAGGTCAGAACTCCGACCGACCTTCCATCTTCTCCTTCTCTATCCCCTCTTTCTTCTGGGCATGTTGTGCTTGACGCCCGCAGAGATCAGAATGACCAGATACGAGTCTAGGGCGATCTCATTACTGGGATGAGAGTGCCTTCCATATACGATCACAGAGAGCAGATGCGAGTTTTAGATACCTCCTATGCTATTATGATGGATGAGCATACCGATCAGGAAGAACAGTCAACTTATACATTTAGTACCTTCTGGATTTGGAGTTCATACAAAGATTGTTGAAGTTTTCTGGGGAAGTGCACGAGGAGCCATACCTTCATCTTTCTGAGTTTAAGGAGTTCTGTGTGACCCATGTATATTCAAATATCACTTCTGAGGAGCTGATGTTGATGACCTTCCCATTGTCACACCAGGATAGAGCTATGAGATGGCACATACGATTGGGAAGGAAGTTCGCTACGTGGGGAGGGTTACGCTTAGAGTTTCTATAGAGATTTTATCCCCAACGTAGAGCAGATATGACGTGGTCCTTCATCATGGATTTTTCAGTAGACCCCCAGGAGCCATTGCATGATTCACTGAGGTTTCTTGACCTCTTGAGGAGATTTCCATATCATGGACTTTCAATGATAGACCTTGTTGAAATCTTCATGAGGGGAATGACCGCTGAGCAGATTGCACTGGTAGTTACCTCGTGTAGTGGTTCACTCCATAGTTCCGACATTGATTTACTTGTGACCATCACGAGAGCACTTTCAGAGATCCCATCTTCACGAGATGCATTAATCGGGAAAGCACACAAGAGTGATGCAGTACCAGTTGGGTGTGCCACACTTCATAAGGACACAGCTACTACACACCAGATCAAGGACATGGATTTTGCTGCAATACATACGATAGATGAGATGACTGCCACCCTGGATGTTTAGACCCAGAAATTGATCGAGTTCCCGTTGCTAGAGTTTGAGTCAGTACTGTACTTTTCAGTTCAAGAGTCTTGGATATCAGATCTTCTGATATTCCGAGAAATGGAGGAGCCCACACTGCTTTAGTCATCAGTCCAGCCATTTCAGATTCCATTCCCATATCATTCAGTTTCTAATCTTCGGAGATACTTCTCTGATTCAGATAGATATCTTGATTCTGCCCAGCAGTTAGAGCCAGATAAGGGAGACCATTTTGAGATACAAGACATTGATTGTCCTGTATTTGACCCTTTTATCCTCCAGTTTGATGAGATAGATACAACTCATGAGGACCAGACGATACCCAGCACTGCCACAGCTCGAGGATCAGTTTCAAACACTTCGACAACTTCTGCGTTGTTGACCAGTACCATTTCCTGTTTCCAGATTGTTCAGAGGCAGACTTCAGCTGATGAGGCATTTTTGTGCGAGGAGTGGGTGCTTGACAGTGGCGCAGATTCCCAGTTGGACTCTGATTCCTCTTTCTTTACCGATGATTTTGCATTACTCCCCGAGGGTTATCTACGGGAGGATGTTGCGAGCTCAGCATACTCGGTTTCACTTTCTAAGAGTGTATCCGATCTGTCGGATCATGAGATCGAGTCTTCTGATATTTCTGAGTCTTAGTTGTCTCTCCTCGATGACCCTCACGAGGATGAGCCGATCTTTGATATATTCGATGATGTTTCTGATATCTCTTCATTATATGCATCGGATATTAGTTCTTTTAGTGAGCCTCTTGATCTTCATCTCCCATACCTTTTTGAGACGATGATTAACTTGGATAATTCAATGACTGATCCTTCTTTCTCCACGTTCGACTTCTTCGGCTCTACACTTCCACTCCATTCTGATCTTGAGCCAATGAATTGTTTTGTGCTATCGGAGTACGATTTCATCTTCCCATATCTTTATTCGATAGTAGACACCCGCCTGATTTCTTATTTGGGTGTCATCGTTTACATTGTTGTCCTCGTCGTTGTTCTTCTACCGATACTACGACGACTGTAAGGCATTCGCCTTACAGATGCCGTCCTAAACCTTGATACTTCGTTTCTCTAACCATTGCACCCAGCTAGGGGCGTAAAATCTAGCACTTGTTGAGAGGCACCTCAACATTGTCCACTTTGTATTTACATGTTTCGTCATGATTTGTTCCTTGCTTCTTCCGTTTTTGTTTTACACCCTAGGCCTCGTTTAGGATTTTTTTTGCTCGTTCCTTTCATCTTGTATATATTTGTCTTCATTTCTGCTATTCCCTCGCTTGTCCTCGACACTGTTCATATTTCTTTCTATAATTAGGGATCTTTTACCCTAAGTATAGGGGCGGACAAGATGAGTCATTGCTTACCTTGTACATTCTATCACTCGATTTTCCCTTCATGTAAAGACTGTTATACTTAGGATTGCTTGATCCTAAGTATAGGGGGAAACACCGAGCCATGTCCATTTTATTCTTTGATTCATCGTTGTAGTATAGCATTCCTTTATACTTCCCTATACTAAGCACGAGTTATGTCTTTTTCATCGCTCTTGATCCACTTTGAGGACATCGATCGAGCTAAGTATAGGGGGATGTCGTATATATTACATATATACATTAGCCATAACTCGTACTTTGTGTGAGTGTGTTAATAAATAAAATGGATAAAATCCTTCACCAAAAAACCGTTAAAATTTTAAAAATTTTCTTGTACATAAAATTCTTTCTTGCACATACATAGCTATGTATAAAATTTATTTTTGTACAAATGTTATTAAAAATGTTTTGTTTGTAAAATTTGTGTAAATATTTTGATATCAAAATGTAAAATTTGTGTAAATATTTTGATATCAAAACTAGTTGTGTAGTACGAAATTTTTGTAAAATGTTTGAAAAACAAAAGTTTGCAAAAATCCTTGTGTAGATGTGCGTAAATAGTTTGCAAAACTTCTGCATCCATGCATACATTCAAACATTTTTCAAAAATTTTGCACATTTTCAAAAACCTTGCATCAAAAGCTTTTTGTACATACTTGTATTTTCTGAATCATAGTTGACATTTAAACTGGCCTAGAGTTAAATTGGAAAATGGAGCTTGGTTAAGACCTTAATCCAACTAACTATAAGAGGAACCTTATAGGACTTAGGGTTAAGACTTTTCAGGTCCATTGGAAACTTAATTCTTTGAGTCCACTAGGCTATGATCACATGTCATCTTGATGAGCCTAAGTAGAACATTTAATAATGCACAGATGACTCTCATAGACAATGACTTTACTTGCACTAGCACCTTAAACATATATCTCTACGGATGAGGTGATGAGGAGGCAGTTTCCTTTGCCTTGGGGTAGCATACAAGGGTAGTACTTCTAGGCAGAACCTCTCATCTTCTTTTAGTGAAAGAAGTGCGTCTCAACTTGGTCTGGCGGTGTTGAAGTCTACAGACAGGAGTTGTGGGTTGCAATAATGCTTCAAAAGAGGGATAGTCTACTGGCTCAAGAGGAAAAGTCCTTATGTATATGTTTTGCACCAATATAGATATCTTGTACATATGCAAATCAAAAAAATTGTGCAAATAAAAAAAAACTCCAAAAAAAGTGGTGGGTCTGATAGAAAATGAAATACCCACCAGAGTGTGTATAGCAAAATAATCAAAGCTTGTTACCCATTATCGTCTCATGAAGCTTGCAGCAGGGAGACTTAGCTACACTGGCTGGGCTCCCAGGGATACATGGCTACACTAGTCATGGTCCATTCTCTTCTTCCTCCTCTTCTTGAGCCGATTGTACTTGAACTTAGAAGGGAATACCCTGCTCCTCGATGAAAGAGCTGCCAGATTAGGGCATTAGAGTAACCTTGTTGAGGTGGGATGTTATTTTCCTATTTCTAAGGTGGGGAGATACATATCACTTACACAGTACAAGAAAAGATTCATGGTCAATAGAGTTTGTGTATGTAGACTTGTTCTAATATGGATTGTTAAGGAGTCTTGACCATAGATTGGTGGAACTAAGAGACTGTTGAGTTTTAAACCTATGTCCAAATAAGTTTCCGACAAACTAATAATCCAAAGGTCTGACTGAGCTCCATACTCCAATTTAATGAAGACAAGTTTAATAATCAACATTGATTCTCCTTCTTTTCCTTTTCTTTCTCTTTTCACTTTTTTTTCAAATAAGTGTTTGCTAAGGGACTAGTAAAGGTAAAGTAAAGGGAGGTGATGAATCCCTGATCATCACTCTTTATTCTTTTATTTTAGCTAATTATCTTGGCAAAGCATCATGTAAATAGATGTAAATACAATAAGTTAGCAATATGCATGCATGTGTTAATATTATATAATTAGCATGTATTTGCGCAAAAAAAAGAAGAAAAAGAAAAAGGAAGGAGGTATTTAGAATAAATACTGAGTGACACGAACCCGGAGAGAGGGCCAAGCATTGGCCTGATCGCCAAATAAAACAAGTAGAGAGAGATAGGGCCCACTCTATTTTGTAAATATGAGGTGTCTAAATAAAAAATTTTTTATAAAATAAATATAAAAATCTTCTTTTTACCTCCTTATATATATTTCTAAAAATAAAACAAAAATTAGAAAAATAAAATAAAAATAGAATAAAATTCTCTCTACCTTGTACATAATACATGTATATGAATATTCTTCTCTATTTATTATATACCGGTAATTAAATACTGAAAAAAAAACAAAAATTATTTTGTACTCCAAAAATTATGTTGTAAATAAATAAAATATAAAATAAGGGTAATTATATAAAAATAACAAATTAAAAATAATTTTACAAAATACATAGGTATATTATATCTGTATATAAAACACTATAATGTATATAGACTAATTTATTTTTCAAAAAAATAAAAAAATCATTCCTTGAAAAATAATAAACATTTTTCATTTTATTCATTTTTAAATTTTAATTCATTTATATCTTTATTTGTATCCTTATTTTGTCCAGTAGTAGCTTTTGTCCTTCTCCCCCGCCGCATCTAATTGGTCCAGGGAGGATTGTTGACTTCGGTCGACTACACCCTCCCTCCGGACACCCTTTCGTTCGGAAATGATTTCGCTCGCTTTTCCTCGAAATTCCTCGATCTGATTGACATTTAATTCCATATGCATCTCTGATTACTGAGGATGGTTCCACGATCCACGCCCGATGAAATCTTTAGGGATCCGACCCTCGGTTCACGAATCCATGCTCCATCTTTCTCGGACCTTGCAGACAATATAGCCTCCTGGAGCTCCTTCTTCGTCCGCATCTTTGGTCGTTGCCCTCGTCTCCAGTGACCTCCACCTTTTTCAATGAGTGACAGCATGTGAGGGAGAGTGTTGCAGTGAGGTTTCGAGCTGTGTAGCCCTAGATCCGACATACACTCCGTCGTGCTCTGCTGCGAGGTGAGCCCAGCCTCTGGGCCCATCGACCCATCAAGGCAATGACCCCCGGAGGTCCCTGACCTTCAGCACAGACGACATCGCCCATCAAGTAGACTAGTTTTCTTCCTTTTTAGCATTTCATTCTTGTTTCAGTAGAATATCAGAGCTTCATTTCCCAGCTCCGGTCACTCCAGTCGGATCACCTTTTTGGACACCCTGAACCTCCGACCATCTCCATGAGACTCCTCCCGACCCTCTATGCTCATCCATTCATCTCGGTTTGTCTAGTTACGAGCTCTCGGTCCTCCTCCGTCGTCGCTTCATCGGAGAGCCATGTCGCTCCTCACCACCCACCTATTTCGTGAATTAACGGGTTAAGGCACTTTATCCTTGACCCCTTGGTTAAAATGTGCAGGAAAGAAAGCAAAAGGCCCTCATCTGGAGGTCGGAATAACAAGGCACAACAGCTCCATGCTTCATGCTTCTCCGGACCCTTCTCAGAGATCCTAACTCTTTCTTAGCACCCCATTAGCTGCGGACCATCGTTCCCAATCTTTCCCACATCATAGCAGCTCCAGAGGACGCTCCTGCCGCACATATTGGCCAATCGAAGCTCGCCGGACGTGAGTTCTTTGGTGTTCTTCCAGGAGCTGTCTCAGCCGTCCGATCAGGCTCTTCTCCAGTTCTAATCACCGTCGTTCATCATTAGGGGAGACTCAATCGTTGGATCCATCTGAGGATCGAATAACAACCTTCCATCGTCAAAGCAGCATCATCAGATCTCAACCGTCCGATCATAAGTGGGATGCCCTCGACCGTTATATCGCTAATAATAAATGGTAAATTGCACTTAGGCCCTTTCTTATTTTTCATTTACTTTTTAGTACTGTAAATATTTTTAGCGGTTCTTATTATTTTGGATTATTTGCACTCAGGACCTTGTATTTTCAATATTTGAATTTCGTTCCTTCCTTTTGTGTATCATGTGGACTGACACATGACGTACTGGGTTATTTGCGGTATCTGTCCTGGACTTTATTGTTGTTCGTGAATGAATTTTTTATTAATAGGAATTGCATTTATACCCCTGATTGCCTGACTCGCGTCTGGTTCATGTGAAGACCTGGACTTTTTGCAATTTTAGCATTGGACTGTTTACGAATGTTATCTTTTGTCTTTTAACTTTTCAATATTTGCATATAGGTCCCTATTTGTTGTGTCCCTTGTTTTTAATCAAATAATTATTAAATTAGCTCCGAAAATTCTATCAAAATTATACATAGCTCCTACCATGGTGTAGTATTTATAGTAATTTTTTGTGACTTGATTTAATTTTGTTTATTATTTTCTAAAATTCAAAAACCCTAAAAATTGCTTCTATCTATTTTAGAAAACCCATAAAAATACATAAATCACCTAAAATTTCTATAAAAAATTGTGCGTGCTTTTTTTTTCCTTGCTTTAATTTCTGTAGTTTTTATGTTTCTTTATCTTTTATAAAACACCTAAAAATAACAAAAGACTAAAAATCTTGTAAAAATCATTAAACATTCCATAAAAATCAAAAAAATGTGTTTTCAAGTTATGTAGTTTGATTCTATTTTCCATTTTGACATAAAATTGCGATCAGGAATTCAGATGTACTTTAAATATTTTAAAGTTGCTTTTGCCTCTAGGCAGTAAACTGTTTTAGTGTTTCGTCTTTTTTTTATTTTCAGAAAATTATATAAAAATCAGAAAAATTTCATAAAATACCCAAAAACACTTGCATGTTTTAAAAAATAAAAAATATTTTTATTTTGAATTTTTGAGCATTTTAGACCTTCATAAAAAATTGTTGTATTTTTATTTCTTTCGTTTTCTTTATTCATTTTCTTAATAGAAAATATAAAAAAATTACAAATTAAAAACCACCAAAAATACTTTTATTTCTTCTTTGATTTCTCGTCTACTTCGTAGGACTAACTCATGCTCCTTGTGTTCCACCCTGGTGTCTATACCAGGTTAAATAACTACCAAGACGACTTATCTTGATTTTCATGCTTGATTAATTTTATTGGTGGTCTGATTTTTCTTGGTTGACCGTGCCTTACGATTCAGGTCGCAACGACCCTAGATTTTACTTAACCCGAGTTGCCTTGGGACGTCATCAATGACCAAAGAAGCGACAAAGGAAGGCATAACTCGGGCTAAGTATAGATCAGTGAAAAGAATCTATGCTACAATGACTCAAAGAATAACGAATGAAAGAATAAAAGTCAATCATCTCCTCTATACTTCGGATCAAGTGATCCTAAGGATAGCAGACTCAAAACTGAAGATGATCGAGTTCAAAAGAATGTACAAAATCAATGGCTCGACTTGTCCCCCTATACTTAGGGTAAAATATCCCTTAGTATAGAGAATAAAAACAAAAGGTGAGGGACAAGCGAGGGAGCAGATGATACAAACAAGACAACAATCAAAAGGAGAAATGAGAGAGATCACCCCCACTATACTTAGGGTAAATCACACCCTAAATATAGGCAACAACAGGGGTAATCGAACAGGACGAATTAACAACACGGTGTCTACACCCCCCTATACTTAGGATAAAGCACATCCTAAGTATAGAAAAATTCTAGATGAACGTAATGGTGTATAACAAATGATAGAATGAATGAATAAAATAGGAAACACATATGTACAGAATAGATCGTGAAAATCGAGTATGAGATGTATAATGTAAGAATGAAGAGCACCTCTCATACAAAATGTATCGGGGCAACTTCAATGGTCGGTGGATCATGATCGAGAAAGGATTTCAATCGTTGACCATTGACTTGAAAGGTGGATTCAGAAGACAACTCTGATATATCAATGCTACCGTTGTCGTATACCTTTCTCACAAGATAGGGGCCTTTCCACTTGCTCTGTAATTTCCTTGAAAATAGCTTTAGTCTCGCATTGAATAAGCATACTTTCTAATTCAGCTCAAACTATTTGTGGTTGATGTGAGAACCATGCCACTTTTTCATCTTCCCTTTATAGTGCAGGCTACTCATGAAGGCTTCTTCACGTAACTCTTTCAGGGTTGCCAGTTCATTCTGCCTCCGATCCCCCAAATCATACAGACCAAAGATCACTTCTTTCACTGTCCACAAGGATTTATGCTTGATTTCCACAGGTAAGTGGCATGGCTTGTCATAAACAAGCCAAAAGGTAGACGTACCCAATGGAGTTTTGAAGTATGTTCTATAAGCCCAAAGAACCAAGTCCAAAAGTTGCGACCAATCCTTTCGGTCTGGGCTAACAACCTTCTGCAAGATCATCTTGATCTCCCTATTCGATACCTCAGCTAAACCATTCGTCTGAGGATGATACGGAGTAGCAACCCGTTGATCTATATCGAACTCGTTAGCAAGTGCTCTTTCCTTGTCGTTGATGAAGTGGCTACCCCCATCTGATATCAGAACACGAGGGAACCCGAACTGCGTAATGATATGCTTTCTCAAGAAATTGCAAACCATGTTCGCATCAGCAGCTTGGGCAGGAATAGCCTCTACCCAACGACTCACATAATTTACAGATAAAAGGAGATACTTGAATCCCTGCCTTTTAGGAAACAAGCCCATAAAATCAGTACCCCATGCATCAAACCCTTAAAAGAAGTGAATCAGTTGCATCAGCATCATGTCTCTATGTTCACAAGTGCCTATTTTCTGGCAGTCAGTACATGTCTTTATGAATGCATGAGCATCCGCAACGAGCGTAGGACACCAAAGGCTAGATTGGAGTACCTTTTGTGTTGCCCTCTTCCCTGAATGGTGTCCTCCAGCTTCTAATCGATTACAATACATGAGGACACTCTAGTATTCCTCCTGAGACGGAATCCGCTCCTTCATGATAAAGGATAGGATCCTCCCAATGCTAAGACTTGGCTTTCGCGAGGAAAGTCTCAAGTCTATGTCTGGACCAACCATGTGGAGCTTTCTTAGCAACAAGAAAGTTCACAATGTCAGCATACCATGGCAGTGAGGCGACATCGAGAATCGCCTTGTTAGGGAAGGCCTCAGTGATTGGTGCATCAAACTCAGAAGTCTCGATTGTTTCTAATTGGGAGAGGTGATCCGCCACCACATTCTTGACTCCAGGCTTATCCTTGATTTCGATGTCGAACTTTTGGAGTAGAAGGATACATCTGGTCAGACGTGGCTACGAATCCTTCTTTTCCATTAGATATCGGATGGCATTATAATCTGTGAAAGTCGTGACTTTTGATCCTAAGATGTGGGATCTAAATTTATCTAAGGAAAATACTACGCCTAGCATTCATTTCTCTGTAATAGGGTAATTCCAATGTGCAGAGTCCAAAGTTTTGCTAGCGTAGTGTATGGCATAAGGCAGGTCATCCCTCCTCTGTCCCAACACAGCCCCAACAGAAAAATCGGAGGCGTCCGTCATGATCTCGAATTGGAGAGATCAATTGGGTGGCTGAAGGATAGGAGTCTCTACAACCATGTTCTTGAGAGTATCGAAAGATGAAAGACACTTATCATCGATGATAAACTCGGTGTCTTTTACGAGAAGATCAGACAACGGTCAGGTAATTTTGCTGAAGTCTCGTATGAAACGTAGGTAGAAACCGACATGCCCGAGGAAAGACCGTAGCTTCTTTAGATTGGACGGTGGATTGAGTTTCTTAATGATATCCACCTTGACCGGGTCCACCTCCATGACCTAATTGGAGATGATGTGACCAAGGACCGTCCCCTGAGTAAAGTACGAGGTTAACCTCCGTGCACCTTTGAAGCACGCAGTCTGGGATAGAAAGATAGGAATTAAAATCATCATCACGGACCAAGAAATCATCCATGAAGACCTCCATGAGCTCCCACAATTTCCGTAAAAATCGAAAGCATACACCTCTGGAATGTAGCCAGAGCATTACATAGTCCAAAGGGCATTCATTTGAAACCATACGTTCCGAACGGACAGATGAATGCCATCTTTTCTTGCTCTTATGGAGAAATGGACACTTGATTATATCTTGAGTTCCCATCGAGAAAGCAAGAATGACTCTTCCTAGCTAACCGTTCGATGAATTGATCGATGAAAGGTAACGGGAAGTGGTCCTTCTTGGTCGCATGATTCAAACGTATGTAGTCCACATAGACGTGCCAAGAAGTCGGTACTCTCCATCCTCATTGATCACTGAAGTGATACCCGTCATCTTGGGTACCACATGGAAAGGACTAACCCTTTTCGAGTCGGAGATGGGATAGACAAAATCGGTGCTCCACCACTTGGAAATTTCCTTCAAAACCACCTCTCGAAGATTAGGGTTCAGCCTACGCAGAAACTCACGAGATGGCTTGGCATCATCCTCGAGAAAGAGGTGGTGAGAGCACAGAGCCGGACTAATTGCATGGAGATCAGCTACTGACCACCCGATCACCTTGCGGTTCTTATTAAGAATCGCGATCAGATAGGATTCCTGATCTTTGGTGAGATTGGAAGAGATGATGACCGTAAACATTTTATCTTCACCCACAAAGAATTGGTATTTCTTGCTCTAAGGCAACGATTTGAGCTCAGGGGGAGAAGGAACATGAAGAGCTGGTTTGATTAGAGCCTGGGTATAGGATGTTAGATCGATATGCGTGAGCTCTACCTGCTCTGACTCAGAAAGAAATGGAGATTGCTGGATATTCTGATTTGATTCGGTCTCCAGGTTGGTTGTAGGCTCTGAAGACAAAGTATGAAGTGATAAGAATTCGATGAAGTACTACCAATCAGTATCTTCAGAATCTGAATGAACTATGGTTGACTGACAGTTTTGATATTTCACTTCTGACTCGGAGGGATATAAAATGTCAGAATGATATGAAAAATCCTCAGAATTGTCTCCATCACGATTCTCACTATTCGGCTCTAGGATTGTGCTCTCCAATCTCCCATCCTCGGATATCTGAATCTCGGCTTCGACTAAAGGTGTGATGAAAGATTGGGTGCTTGGTTCAGCACAGACAGCTTCATCATCAGTGTGTACAAAGTCACAATCCTGGTGGTTATCGGAATCGTCATCAGATGCTCGCTCTGATGCATTTACTCTTGAATTCTAGTCTTGGATCGTCTCTATACGTATATTTTCACCCTGGATGTGAAAGTACACTTCCCAGTACCATAGACGACAGAAAAGTCGTCCTAGTATGATCGGGGTATCTATCACGCATTCAGGGATCGCCATGTCCAACATGACGAAGTCCACAAGGAATTGCAAACCCTGAATGGTAACGATAACGTCTTTGATTAAACCCTTGGGCCTCTTGACCGATCTATCAACAAACTACAAGACCGTTCGAATTGGTCGAAGAGGTCCAAACTCGAACTTCTCGAGTAAGGACGAAGTAAGGAGATTAATTAAAGATTGGCTATCTAATAGAGTCCATTCAAAAGTCTGATCGAGGATCTCACATCTGACATACAGTGCTCCCGTATCTGATCTCTTGGCTGGGAGACGGTTCTGAATAGCATGACATGTTTCCATGGTCAGAACATGGATTTCATAACAGTGATTGCGCTGCCTCTTCTTCCTGTGGACTGTGGTTCATATTTTAAGGCCTTTCTGCATAAGAGAGATGTGTACCAAGGCTTCCAAAAGAGTGAGTTGGATCGTAAACTTGTCAAGCATCTCTTTCGTCAGATCATTCATTTGGATCTTTTTGGTCTTATCTTTTGTAGCGCCTTTTCCTAAGCAGAGAGCTTTGGGAAAAAGGAATCGGTACATCCTCTGGGGTAGTCTCTATAATCGGAGGATTAGAAGAAGTAGAAGGAAATGTTTTTGTAAAACTGGGACTTACTTTTCTTGAATCATCAGAAAGAGACAAATATTGATCAACAATCTTTTTATTTCTTTTTCAAGTTCTTCTCTTTTATACATTTTTTTGTGATTTTCTTTCATTATAACTATATACAAAGAATGGTTCAGCAATTGTATCGACGTTCGGCTCTAGTTGTTCTTTAGTACATGTGGCTTCAGCACCACCATCTCCATCGTCAAAGGGTGTGGTTTCAATATTGCCATCAATTTCTTCTACAGGCTAGCTTGTATTATCAAGAATGTCCTCCTCAAGCCTAGTAGAGTCTCCACCTACTGGTATCCTACCGCTCCTAAGTGAAATGAAATCAGCATCATCAGAGTAAATATAGTCATTGGAAAATACATGTGATTGGAGGGTGGTCTCGGTCAAATCTACCTGCTCTGATTTCCGCTTCAAATTATTCAGATTAGGATCTATCTTGGTAGGCAAGGCGGACTTCCCTTTGACCAGATACATGACATTGGTTTTGAACTCATCCATTTCTCGCCTAAAAGATGCTTGCTTGTTGGTAATCTGGTTGGTGAGGTATTCTAATGCTGGGTTGTCATGGAAAGGCCCATGAGACCCGGATGAGTCGCCTCAATGGTACTAAGGTTGTGGCTGAGCTGATTGCTGTGGAGGGCAATGTTGTTGATATTGATTCTGATAAGTGCCCTGCCTGCAATGAGGTTGCTGGAATTGACGAGGATATGAATGTTGTTGCGGTTCTCTGGTCTGCCCAATTGGTGCCCGCGGTTACTACTGGGAAGAGGCACCTCTTGTAGACCAACGAAAACCAGGGTGAACGTGACGGATCCCTGGTTGCTGCGGTCGGTTATTACAAATCCCATTGACATCTGTCAATGGTTCATGCATTTTGGAATATACTGGGGGCATAGATGCCAAAGGTTGATCACTCTAATAGACCACCATCTAAGTGACAGATGATGGTTCCTGCTGGATTTGCGAGTACGCTGAGGGTTGATGTGTCAACTCAGAATGCACATGGTAAATGTGTTGTACTAGAGGCCTAGGTAGTATACCACGATCTCGGCTTCCTAGGTCAGCCTGTGATCTCGAAGACCGGTTGGAATCAACTTTTATTTCTTGAAGGCACATAATTTGTATCTTCAAATCACTCAGGCATCACTCAAGCTTGTCAATCTTTTTGAGCTTGTCTAAATTTTGGCAATTTTTTCACAATTATTTCTGTCTGATCCTGCTTACAACAAATGATCCCCAAATCAGCTGATGTTGATTCGAGAGGAATTGAAACTGCAGAAGGCGATTCCCTTCTATTTGTGTCACTCGGGAATGTGGTGATAAGTGGGTGGCTTTGTCTGATTATATACTCGAGTCTTAAACATCGTGGTATAGTTCTCTACCATTTTCTCATAAATGGCCCAGACTCGATCTTCATGAATCGAGAAATACGATCCACCACATGCTTCATTCACCAGTCCCTATAACTCTAGTGTCAGCTCACTGAAGAAACTTTGTACTAGAGTTGTCTTGGAGAGTTCGTGATGGGGACACCGATCAATGAGCTCTTGAAAATGATCCCATGCCTCGTGGAACTGTTCGTTCCCAATCATGATAAAATTATTGATCATGGCTCTTGCAACAATCATTCGATCGAGGGGGTAATACTTGTTCAGATATACCATTCCCTGGCAACGACACCATCTGAAAAACACCACCTGATCACTTCTATATTCCTGCAAAAGAGATAGAAAGATTTTTGCGGTTCTTAACTCCTCCCACGTCGAAACATATCTCCCTAAGTGTTTCAGTCAGTAGGTTGTTCGATCAACAAGGGAGAAAGGAAATGTGATCAACTTGATCGTATCCTCGTTGACATGTGCATCGTGCACCATGCTGCATATCCGCTCGAACTCCTGAAGGTGCAGGTACGGCTCCTCAGTACAAAGCTTGTGAAACTTGGGCAACAACTGGATTGTCTGAGGACGGAACACGATGTTCCCATGAATGACAGGGAGACGGATCCACCGGTGAGTTTTACTAGTTCCAGGGTTGTAGAGCTGCTGCATCGTGCGGTTTGGATCTAGTGGTGGTCTCTCTACTCCATTTGGGTACTCCTGATCCTCAGGTTCTGGATGATCATCTCTTGGGTTCTCAGCATCAGGATTATTGCGTTGGGCTCGCAGCTGAGTCAGCTCAGCTCTGACGTCATTCATTAGTCTTCCTTGCTTCCTAATCTAGTTCTGCATTATTTCAAGGGAAGCAAGTAGACTGTTGTTGATTGTGGCCTGATCTATGACTAGAGAAGTGCTTTGTGGTCCTTTTCCAACCATGTCTTCTGGAAAGGAGAAAGTATCTAAGTCATGCTCTATCAGATCAATGTGTAACTACTGATTATCTTCTGTAGTTGGAGGTGATTATGGTAGAGAATGGGTAGGAGAATAAATCGACGATGAGCTTCCAGGGTTAGAGTCACACCTGAAGTAGAAACTCGAGTAGATTTCGGTTTGGGAAGAGAGACATCCCGAATCGATCTCGATGAATGGGTAGGTTCGCGAGAGAGTGGATCGGTCAGAGTTGATTGGAGCGATCACCTTCCCATCATCTTATTGATTATGTTGATCAAGATCTCGAAAGAGTGGATTCACGTCGCAATCTAATGCAGAGCAAAACTCTGAGTTCACCAACGCAACCCTGGTGACGACCGTAAGAGTTCATCGTTTGTCTTTTCAATTTACAGTTGTCTGGCAAACAATCTTCTCAAAGATTAGCGAGATCAGATAGGTTCTCGAAACTTCTACGTCATACTATCTCGAGTTCTCACCAGAAATAACCTAGTCTCAGCCGGTATGGGAGTAAGTACAGACCATTTCCGGCTACCTGTGTTACTTGAGGACGGAGCCTTACGCAGTGTCCTCTAAACCTCCCACTCTGCTAAGTACACCCCGACCGCTTCTGGCTACCCGAGAGCACCCACTGAAGATAAAGTGATAAAAGGTGTGAACTAAAAAGTATTTCGATAGAAGCCCAGACTCTGGCTCTACCTTATGGGTCGTCTCTCACTCATAAAGTCTGGAGAATATACCGAAGATGCAAATTTGGGGGTTTCACTCCACAAGACAAGTGGAGTCCTTACGTTTCTTTTAAAGTCAGATGGAAATTAACAGTCCCTGTTTTAATTTTCCGTTTTCACTTTTTTGGATATTTTCAGAGAAATTGTCTGACGTATTTTTGTATTTTTGGGTTTGGCCCTATATACAAGCACCTAGGTGTCGTAACCTAAGCAAACATCTAATCCACAGTACGTAGAGAAGGAGAAATTCGCAAAAATCCTAACAAGCACCTATCTCGAAAAGCGGTGGAAAACCGTCGAGAAAAACGTGAGCAAGAAAGCCACGGTGGGTGCCCTGCTCTCCCAGGAGTACAGTCCTGGGGAAGCAAACCTCGAGAAGAAGTACTAGTTGGGATGCCTTTACGAGGCCCCTTTCTACGAAAATAAAGAAACAGGCAAATGCCCTAAAATTTTTTTATAATTGTACAAGGTTTTACAAATAAAGAAAAGTTCTGCAGTGTGTTGGTTCTCAGTTGTGCAGCTCGACCTGTGTTGCACAAATTAGAAACAAAAACCGTGAATTTAGAAAAAATAAGAAGATGGCGAAAAGAAAAACCCTAAACTTAAGTCTACGGTCTGCCCCAGCGCTGCCTCCCCAGCAACGGCACCATCTGAAAAACACCACCTGATCACTTCTATATTCATGTAAAAGATATCGAAATATTTTTGCGGTCGTTGTATCGACCAAGTGAGTTTTACAAGAAAACATTAATTTTGAATTAATCTTCTTATTTTATTTATACTCCTAAACTTAAGTGTATAGCGGTTAAGCACGGGAGTGTCGAACTCAGGGAGGCAAACTGTTGATAACAAGTGGTAGACGATAGACAAACTAAGATAAAAGGTTTCTTAATTTTTATTTTGTTTTTAGAGAATTTTCTGAATTTTTTATTAATTTTTAAGAGATTTTATATTGTTTTTATGAATTTTAAGGTATTTTATGATTTTTTATTATTTTAGAAAATATTTTTATTTTTTCTTTATTTGTTTTTATTTTTTATTTTTATGTTTATTTTGTTTTTTCCTTTTTTATGGATTTTTAAAAGGTTTTTATTATCTTTGTAGATTTTGTTGTATTTTTAATGTTGAAAACAATGAAAGTATTGAAAACAGATTAGTATTTTTTATTTTTAAAATTCAAAACAGTGCTACAATATTTTCTTTTATTTTAGTAGAAAGTAGATGAAATTATCTTTAAAATGATATATTGTGCATTTTTGGATGATTTTCCTTGAATTGGTTATAATTTTTGGAATTTTTTATGTACTTAATATTTTTTTATTGGTTTTATTATTAAATTTTTATTCTGTTTTTTATTTATTAAGCAAAAAATGGTAAAATATACTACAGGAAATTTTTATAGGATTTTTAGAAGACGTTTTTATATTTTTTATGTGATTTTAAAGTTTGTTTTTTTGTGTTTTAATGAATTATTTAATACTTGAAATATTTTTATTATTTTCCAAAATTATTTTATATTGTATAGAGTATAGTATAGGATATTTTTATATATTTTTATTTTTTTATATTTTCATTTTGTTTAATATGTATAGGATATTAAGAATAGTATATGTATGTAATTGATAGGGGCATGTGTGCAAAAAGTCTGAAATTAAGGGGGTATGTGAGAATATAGTAGAATTTGAGGAGGAGGGATGCGTAAATTTCCCCAGAGGTGTGTGTGCCGTCCACGTGATGCAGTCGCTATCTAGATCTGTTTATATATAGCAGAGTCAACAAGGATCTCGCCGCAAATATTCCAGGAGAACACATGTCTATCACGTGCTTTAAGCTATTGAGGGAAGTGTGAGTAAATAACAAAAGATGTAGGGACCTTCACGCAAATTGTCCAACTGCACGTGCTTGGGCTCGTGTTTACTTAAGTGGTGGCTCGATTGGGTATTCGGACATTGACACGTGGCGAGCTAACGTCCCTTGGATCAAATCTGATCCAAGGGTCGTCTATTCAATATGGAATCGCAAATGTTCTTCGCCAAATATCTGAATCTCCATGCGATCTTCGAGGTAGTAGAGATTCAGCGATGGAGGTCTTCGAGTGATCTTCCAGCGAAGAACACAAGGGTGCAGCGGTTGAGCTTCAAAATCTAGGCAGAGAACAAAGAGTCAAATAGGTGCTTAATGGAATATCGTCGCCGACGAAGCAGATCTCCATTGTTCGATTCTCGTGCAGAACTCAAATCAGATATGCTTCTCTTCAATCCGAGAACATCGAGCGATGATTGATTTGATCTTACCTCTAGATGAGGCTACGATCGATGCTTCTTCCGATGATATGACTTGATCAGATCTGCAAGGATGAAACTGCAATTGTTGATTGATTACCTCCAGGTGACATGCACTGCTATAGGAGATGGTCACACTCATTTGATGATGTGATTCTCGGAGGTACTGATGCAATTGTTTATCTGCAGGTGCTGATCAGATGAGAATCAAGTCTGGTGAAGGCGATTTGATCTACACATGCAACAAATTCTTCGACTCGAAGCCATGATACCTCGGTCCTGACAGTCAGATGAAAATGTGAATGGATTGCTCCCAACATAGGTGATGGAGAAGGAGCAAAATTCCAATCACTGATCATGATCAGAGATAGGACAAGGCGGAGAAGCAGGTTTGATCGAATGAGATGATCATCGGAAGGGAATCATGTTGAATCTAAGGGTGATAACCAAGTTGAGGAAAATAGCAGAGAAGGAAATCCGAGAGGGAGAGAGATAGAAGAGAAGAGATAGAGAGTAGAACCTGGATGTAGAGGACGTCTATCGCATGGGAACGGAGCTTCCTAGAGAGCTCTAGATTATCCTTGCCTCAACGCGCGGTGTCGCGGAGGCTCGACCGCGGTCGAGCGAGGCTCACGCCAGCGGCTGATCTCACCGACTCCTCTCCTCCTTGCTCGTAGGAGATCGGAGATGCTGTCACTCACTTCCTCTCTCTCTCTCTCTCGGATCTCACCGGGGGTAGAGTGAAAAAATGGCCGATGTCCAGGATTTGGGGGGTCGACAGCTATTTATAGGGATGGTGGAATGGTGTCACCACCGGTGATAAGATCACCAGGACGGTTGAAAGAACGGCCAGCCAACGGCCGGTCGTTGAAAGCGGTTGAGGAGGTTGAGAGAGAAGAGCTGGTCGCGGGTGGAAGGAGTCGGAGGAAGAAGAAGGGTCACATATGAAGAAGATGGGTTTGGTAAAGTTAGAGAGAGAAAAAGAGGAAGAGATGGGAAACTGAGGATAAAATTAGGGTAAAATTAAATAAAATTCAATAAATTATATAATTAAATAATTTATTAAATAAGTTAATAAATAGTTAAGGGATTAATTTTGTAATTAATAATTAAATAATTAATTAAATATGATTAATGATGTATTTAAATAATTTAGTTTATAATAAAGTATATAATTTAGAAATTAATTAAATAATTAATTAATGATACATACATTAATTAAATAAATAATGTAAATAAATCAATGAAATGTTATTTATTTAAAAAATATTAATGTATTAAATAATTATATAAGTTGCGGTTTGTTGTACAATATACCAATATGTACCCAAAAACTGTATTTTTCTTATTAACTCTGATTTTAACGAAATAGTGTCATTTTGTAGATAAATAAATAATATGAATTCTAAGACCGATTTTTCTCAATTTAGAGTTCATACGGCCGAGTTATGAGGCCCGGAAAATTTAGGTAGCGATTCGGATCTCCGGATTTTATTATATTTTTACTTAATTTTATGTTTATATACATTTTTATAAGATTTTAGAAAAAGAAATTAAGAAAATCGGGTTTACGGTTATTAATTAAAAATCCGGAAAGATCTACATATAATACATATATACAATGGGTCCAAAACATCAAAACTCACCAGTTTTATTCGAATTTTATAATATTTTTAATAAATAGTACTAAGTATAAAACGGATTTTAAAAGTGAGTTTGATCCGTTTTGAGTTTTCTATAAACATCTATGAACCTTATAAGTCAGCTTTTGTGGTTCATTGCAGTTAATTATTTTTTGTGATGAAATATTTTTCTGATATTTTTATAAAATAATATATATTTTTTATGAATAACTTTTACAAAAGAAATGTTTTGGTTTGAAGTTGTCTTGATGATAAATAAAATAGGTGAAGTATTTACATTGTGTAAAATGGGTAACTTATATTTTTGGTCTTGATTTTCTTGATATTTTTATAAGTTAGGATCCTTATCTCCCCCTACTTATTTATTTTATCGATCAAGTCAATATTGACCTGGTCTTGGGGTTAGGATTAGTATTTATATGTTCTATGTACATCCTTCTTTTAATTTATTTTTGTTTTCATTTTTATTCTTTTATTTTGGATAAAATAAGTGTTAATTATATAATATTAACATTTGTGATTAGATGATAATTAGATGGAATTAGTTATTATTTACATGTATTTTACTAAGGATTTTTGCCAGAATGAAAGAATAAGGCGATGAATCACAGATTTATCAGAAACCAGAGTCGCTGAGGTGAACGACACACAACTCGAGTAATAATCTCAACTATCAACCCATACAATAATAAAAAACAATCAAAGCAAGTGCATCAAAATTTATATAAAACCCTACAAACAAATATGTGTAGTGGGCAAGAGGAGTAAAATGTCAAACATAGGGAACAAGGGACGTAGCAGGCATACAATTTATAAATAAATAATATATATGTATATGTGTGTGTGTGCAATATGTACTCAATGTTTTTATGGGTTTTTACTTTTTGATTTTTTTTTCTTTTTTTAAAAAAAAATTGGGATTCTTACCCGACATACCGTATAATCTTTGCCAATGACCTCCACGACCATCGAAATATCGATATTCCTCCCTCGACCCTGTAAACTTGCTAACCCATACCCTACAGACCTTGTGGTTAACCCCCATCCATTTACCCGTTAAAACTAACCAGATTCCGTTATGTTCTTTTACATTATACCCATTTTATGTAGGAATTTTTACCCAGCAGACCCTATAAATGTTTTAAAATGCCTCTACGACCTTTTACACAATGTAATTACCCCATCAACCTTGTAAATTACCCCAAGAACCCCCACGGACTTAAAACATATTACCCAGAGGGTTCATGGGGTAAGATTTGGAAAGTTTACGGGGTCGAGGGGGGAATTAGATTGTTTCAAAGGTCGTGGAGGTGATTGGCAAAGTTTATAGGGTCTGTCGGGTAAAAATACCTTTTTTTATTTATCAAAATTACATTTAATGCCATTCCCCCTCTCCCCTCCTCCTCATCTCCGTTCCCCACGCCCCTCGCCCTCCCCGTCGTCCGCCTCCCGCCGTCCGCCCACTGCCCTCCGCCCCTGGTCCTCCCTACCCTCCGGCCCTTGCCCACCCGCCCTACAGCCCTCGAACCTTGCGCCACTAGCCCCTCATCCCCTCCGCCTCCCCAGCCCCCCCGCCACCCGCGCCTCCCCAACCCCCCCACCCTGCGGGTCCCCTGCTCGAGCCCCCGCAACCCGCGCCTTCCAAGGATCCCCCGCCACCCGCACCTCCCCAGGCTCCCTCGCCACCCACGCCACCTCCCCAAGATCCCCCGCCACCTGCACTGCCTCCCCAGGCCCCCACCACCCGCGCCTCCCCAGTCCCCCCACCACCGGCGCCTCCGCAGGCTCCACCGCCACCCGCGCCGCCTCCCCAGGATCCACCGCCACCCGCGCCGCCTCCCCAGGCCCCTGCCACCCGCGCCTCCCCAGCCCCTGCTACCCGTACCTCCCCAGGCCCCCCACCCTGCGGGTACTCTGCTCGAGCGCCCCCCCCCCCCAAACTCCGACCATCACCCCAGGTCGGAGCCCCCTAGCCCCGTCGTGTCCACTGCTCGAGCCCTCCCCCTTCCCCGGCCACGCCTCCCTTCTCGAGCCCCCCACCAGTTTTTTTTTCTCTTGGTTAATTCTACCCGTTCTATCGTGGTTGGTTAGATTAACTCATTCTTAACCTAAGAAAGTTAACACTAGGTGTGTCAATTTAACGGTAGGGTTCACGGGGTTAGACGGAGCAAGTTTACAGGTGTGAGGGAGGGATTACGTAGTTTCAATGGTCGTAGAGGTAATTGACAATGATTATAGGGTCTGTCGGGTAAAAATACCTAATTTTTTTGAATTTTCAATTTTTTATTTTCATGTATCTTTCTTTTTTTTAAATATAATATATAAGTATATATAAGTATATAAAGTAACATATATATATGGTATGGGTAATATATAATATTATATATAATAAATGTAAAAAATTTAAAAATATTCAATATTACAATCCTTTTTATTTTTCAAAGGATTTAAAATATGGTACTTTTACCTGGCAGACCCTATAAACTTTGCCAATTACCTCCACGACATTTGAAACAACCTAATTCCCCCCTCAAACCCATAAACTTGCCAACTCTTACCCTATGAACCCTCCAGTTAATTTGTTTAAAGCCCGTGAGGGATCTTGGGATAATTTACTTGGACGATGGGGTAATTACATTGTGCAAAAGATCGTAGAGGTTATTTAAAAAGTTTATAGGGTCTACCTGGTAAAAATCATTTAAAATTTTTATATGGTATTTATAATAATTTATATTAAAATTAAATATACAAAATAGTATATAGATAAATATTAGCTATATAAGTAGTCAAAAATTTCAAAATAAATTGTTTTTATGTTTTTCAAATATTTTTTATTTTTTGTAAAATTTAGGGAATTTGATATTTTTTATTTTTAAAATCCGAAATAGTCTTAAATAGGAGCTTTTTAAGTAGGTAGAATTGATTTGAGATTTCAAAATAGCAAATGGATTCAAATTTTTTCAAAACCAATTTTTATAAGTAGTATATAATATATATATATATATAAAGAGTGAAGGGAAGTTGTTCTGTATATTAACCAAGTTGGAAGTAACACAGAGCAATTTCCCCTAGTTTTATATTTTTTTAAAAAACATCATGTATATTCATCTATATATCCCTCCTACATGTCATTCGAATTTCGTGAGAAACAAAGACTCATATGCCCTCCATCTAGAACAAGTAATTTTGAATGGTCTGAAATCTGTTGTAATCGACCTGTTCTAGATGAAGGGCATATGAGCCTTTGTTTCTGACGAAATTTGAATGACATATAGGAGGGATTTGTATATGAATATACATGGTTTTATGTTTGAAAAAAAATAAAAAGGGGGGAAATTGTCTTGTGTAACAGCCAACTTGGCGGTTACTCAAAATAACCTCCCTGACCTCATATAAAAATATAAATTTTTTTTAATAATACGAGGGTGACCTCCCGAGATGGGATTCACCTCAATAATGTTGTATCAATATAAAAAGATAGTGTACATTATCCAGTGGCCCAGAACCGATACAGAGAGTTATTTTGGGCAAGTACATTCTCAAGATAGAACCTTTGATTTTTGAAAATGAGATCGTTCCTCCCCCCCCAATGACCAAAGGACTGCAAAAGGCAGAGCGTAGTTGTTTGTGGAGTTCCCTCCCACCGACCTCACCGTCCTTTAGAATTCCGCAGTACCTCCTTTCAAAATCCACGGTGCACCAACCTCCTTCCAAACATGCTTAGGCGTTGGACACCTAAAAAACAAATGATATGTATCTTCAACCTATTCTCCGCATCTGTCATACTGCGTGTCGGGAATACTAAACAATCTTCCCCTCCTTTCTTTATCTCACAATCTTCCCCTTGTCAAACACCAAACGAATACCTTAACCCTGCATCGTATCCTGCTAGCCCAGATAATCTTTATATCCAAGCATAGGTCATATAGAACAGCAGTGGTCCCCTTAAACTCCATGTATGCCTTCTTTGTAGAGAACCTACCCTCAACCCACTCAAAATGATCCTTGTCGTGTGTAAAGCCTTCTGTCCTCGGCAGTTCTGACTGCATCTTGGTTATCTCCTCTGAATGCTAGCTTGAGAGAACTAACATGAATTGTGCATCCCAGGACCCCGATGTCCCAACTTGCACTAAAGAGCACTCCTTCGTCGCTGCCAGCGCAAAAAACCTTGGGAATATGTTTCTTAGCGGCCCTTCCCCTGTCCAATCATCCTGCCAAAACCAAAAACTCTCCCTATCTCCAACCTTTGGCCGCAACTTCGGTACCAACAGGGGTAGAACTTACCACACTCCGCCCCATAGAGGGGACTCGAACCACACTCACCCTGCCTCCAAGGATCCCTGTACTCCATAGAGCTATCGTAAAAGTCTGGCCACCAACCTGTTCGAATCTCCCAAAATCTGAAGGACCCACTTTGCCAACATTGCCTTGATCATGCACGCCACATCCCGAATCCCTTAGCCTCCTTCACCGTGTGGTCGTGTCAGCTCTTCCCATCTGACTAAGTGCATCCCTGATTTTTTCTGCTTGCCATGAGACCAGAGAAATCTTCTCATCATGGATTCGATTTTTTTGCGTACTCCCACTGACATCAATCTAGTGGAGAAAAAGAAAATAGGATTTGTCGTTAACACTGCTTCAAAAGGATCAACTTTTCCCCTCTAGATAGGGTAACTTCCTTCCATCCAGCCAACCTCAACTCCATTGTCTACAGAATCATGTCCCAATCCGACTTTTTTAGCTTTCCAATCATAAGGGGAAGTCCAAAGTAAGAAATCGTCAGCTCGCCTAATGGACAATCCAACAGTTCTGCCATTCTACCACCTTCATCACCCTCCATCCCAATAGGAATCACAATCCCATAGCGGAACCCCTCGCACCACCCATCATCTACCGCACGTTTGAACAGAACTGCTAAGGCATCCGCCACCTGGACAAATAGCATTGGCACCAAAGGACAACCTTGCCGAACTCCTCTCCGAGGCTGGAAAAACCCTCCGTCAGGTCCACCATTCAACAAGATCAAGTAGGAAGAGGTTGTAACACATCTCTTCATCCAATAAATCACTGGAAAGCCACGCCGCTTGAGAGACACCCACAGAAAGCTCCAGTCCACACAGTCGTAAGCTTTCTCATAGTCAATCTTTCAAAGCAGACCATTCTTCTTCTCACGTCTCCATTGAAGGCAAATCTCAGATGCCATGATCAAACCATCTGCCATCTGCCGGTCAGGTACGAAAGCCAACTGTCCTTGAAGAATCATCGCGCCGAGGACCCTCTTTAATCTATTTGCGAGAACCTTTGCAACAATCAAATAAATGGCAATGGACAACGCAATCGATCTGTAGTCCTCCACTCTCAATGGGTGGACTTTCTTTGGTAAGAGGAAAAGCAATGCCTATTGACTTTCTCGATGCCCTCGTTCCCTTCCCTAAACTCATTGATCACATCTAAGCTTTATCCTTTAGCAGGCCCTAGAACTCCCTATAGAAGAAGACCGGAAATCCATCAGGACCAGGGGCACCATCTGCATTCAACCCCAACAACACCTATTTAACCTCTTCCTCGTAGAAAGTGGCATCGAGCCCTGATGCTTGCTCCTCCGACAACCCCTTCTCCCCTCTCCCAAACCACCCCCAACCCTCACCCCGCCTCCTCCTAGACGCTTCCACAAAATGCCTCCTGAGAGCACGCCACAGCTATGCATTCCCCTCCACTCTCACCCTCCAACCTCCAGTTCTTGGATGTAGTTCATGTTGGACATGCGAGCCCACGACGAGCCATTATGCAATAAATGTTATTGCAAATATCATTCCCTGATCTGAAATGAAGAATAAATAATTTGCATAATAGGTCCCTTAGTACAATTAGGGTTATGCACCATGGTCATCTTAATGATCATACAACTATTGATTCAATTATTAAATCATAGAGCTGGTGCTTGGATGAATATCTAAAGAGTTAGATTGAGGACTCATCAAGCACCGTCAAATGATTGTTGAGAGATAATCTCCAGCCTGAGTAGGAGATGGCAATCCATTCTCATTTAGGCTGATATTTAACCGATCTCTTCATGTAGGTCTTCTGCATAGGAATAGAGATTCAGAGGTGTCAGATTGGTTAGGTCAAAGAGTTGACATAACGAGATCGAGATATCCAAAATCCTATAATGTAAGCTGTCACGATATAGGCACGCATCCTCTGACCAGAGACAGATATGTTACTACATGTCTGAGTATGTACATTTGGCAGACCCATTGGTTGATGACCTAATCGAGGTCTATACACCGGCATGCTGCTGTGCATATAAGGGCATATGAGTAATACGATCTCTCAAAGGGATCATACAGGTTCATTACTGAATCGGAAGACATGAGCTCACTCATGAGATATTAGGAAGAATCAAATTCCGTGCACGGTCGTCTCGCTTTGGAAGCTTGACTGAATTTGTAGGTTTGATATATGCTTTTGGAAAGTATATGATCAATACGTGGGTATGATATATACTTTTGGAAAGTATATGATCGATACCAACTCCCAATGATCGAATGAGAAACTTGATGATAAAACTCTGAAGTAGGCAGTGTAAAATTGATCTTATACTTCATGTTTATTTTGGGTCTTCCAGTATACAGGATGTACAGGTGTTAGGAATACCTGAGGGTGATGTGATCATAAACGGTTGTATAACCATGACACTTCCATTCCTAGGGAGTGATGAAACGGGTCTGGATTTTAGTGACTCCTCTCAGTAAAGAAGTAATCTGATCTTAGTCCAAATGTTGGACATTGATCTGAATGTGATTCAGATGGAATGAGAAGGTTAGATTTGCGGTCTTGATTTAATCAAGCATCTATGGGAGGCCCGAGATCTGGATTTGAGATGTGATCTCAATATCCAAGTCACTATATGTGGAACAATACAATCACCATGTCCTTATCTCCAAGTATCTGCAGAGAAATCGCATTATTGTTGAAAGTGTTCAAGAATAATTCCATATTTGAATTACATCTAAGCATTGAGAAATTGATAATTAAATGTGATTTATTTATCTTGATGTATGTGGAAATTATCCAATATAATTAAATGTGATTTAATTATTGTGGATAAGAATAATGTGGATAGCAATATACAATTATTCATAATATATTATAAATGTGATTTGTAATGTATTAGAGAGAGCTAATTTTAATTTATAGTTGTTAATTACTTATTGATGTGTATTGGATACACATTGTGTAATATATTGAAAATGTAAATTATATTTTGTTTTGGGTTGTGAATGTGATTTAAAAATTTCCAATGGCAAGATTGCAATATTCTCAAAATTAATTGTGAATTATTTTTGAAGAATAAATCACAACAAAAGTTGTTGTAAATTATGGGAGAATCTCATGGAGATATGCAATCTCATGAGATTGCATGAGATTGCCTCCACCATGAGGACATGGTGGACGGCCACCAATTCCCGTAAGGAAATTTGTAGCCGTCCTACCTATTCCTTATGGGGAGAAATCTCCATGCTCATCTCTCCATAATTATATGATTTAATTTAGGATTGAATTGTATTTGATTTATCAAATATATTTGGTCTAAATTATGTTATTAATTGTTCGATTTTACCAACAACAATATTGACCATTGGATTAAACATAAATCAATCTCATCCATTGATTTTATGTGTCCCATGGATTGAGATCCATGGATCCCGAAACCCTATAAATAGAGAGGCATACCATTCTTTCTAAGGTTATGCTTTTGAAGCACATCTCTCTCTCTCTCATTCCACATGTCACTTCTTCTCCTCCTCTCTCCTTGGTGGCCGTCCACCAAACCCTAGAGGAGGACTACGTCGTCGCCCTCGCCACCGCGTCGCCGCCTCGACGTTCTCCGGTTCTCTAGCTTCCTTGGAGTGCTACGCTCGCGAAGAAGGCATTCGATCTCGTACGATGAGATCAGGAGTTCACCGTGCTTGTATCAATTCATTGGATTGCGAAGATCACGCGACTCATCCCCGCACTCGCAAGCGTCTTCTCCGACGATCGGACTTGAGACAGGAGGTCTCTTTTTGTAGAGACTCGATCAACCATGCTTCAAGAGGTATTCCTTTATACTTGTTGTGGTTCTAGATGAAACAATTCAAGAATCATTCATGGATCATATGGTTTCATCGCATGAAAATTTTTTAAATTCCACTGCATAGAACAACTTGTGTGACTAGTCGTTCCTCATCGTATTCGATACGACGCTCACGCTTCCGTGATGCACTTGAGGATTATCCCATATCCTTCAAGTGGTATCAGAGCCAGGTTGAAGGTTTTGGATACGATCCGCAAACCTAAGATGACTTGGGTTCGTTAAGGTTGCGAAAGTTTTTGTCGCATTTGATTTTCACACATCTGTTTAGTGAATAAACTCGGCCCTATTTAAAATATTTAAACACGAATTAATCACTTGGATTTTGTTTCCCATTAAATAAGAAAATCATAGGATCTGAGTTTATGTAATTTGGATTCCGTTTGCTCGAGATATGGTCGTTTTAATGAACATGTATTCACTGTTGCGGGAACTACGAATCTTAACATGATTAATGAGTTAATTACTGTTTTGATACACCTAAAAATGCGTGAAATATCACTTAGATTCTGTCATAAATAAAATTAGAAATCTTTGAAAATTGATTTTGTCTAATTTGGATTTAAATTAATTTAGATATGTCAATTAGACAGATTTTGTCTAAGTTGGGGTCACTACTAAAATTACATTCCTAATCAAGAACCATGTGATTGTCAATTAATGAAATTAATTGTTAATTTCATGAAATAATTATGGAAAATATTTGAGAAATATTTAATGATGATTATTTCCTTAATTGACTTGGCCTCAACCAATAAATTGATTTGATCTAGATCATAATTGTAAACACTATCAACAAACAACTTGCTTGAATAGGATTGGGAATTTGTCTAGCAAATTTCCTTACAATAAAAAATGTTTTGATTATAACTATATGGTATAATTTCAGTTGAAGAACCGATGATCATCTCAAGTACATATTGATCTATTTGGCATTATCCTTTCCTGAGGTGGATATGGTGTCTAGTCAGGAAGAATTGGGGTAGCGGGTCGCACTAGTTGCGGTCCGTCCCACTTTCATCGGTACTGGCCATAATAGCGGGTAGGGACTCGATAATACCGGAAAAATCAAGATGTATTTTTCTAATTATTAAAATTCGAATTAATACGCACTTTGAGATAATACCATATATGTATTCACGTAAAAACAATCAAGTTTGTTGATTAAATTGGATTGAAAATTAATTTAATGTGATTAAGTTAATTATATCCAATTAAAAGCACTCTATTATGAATAGATGTGTATTTCCTTTGGAAGAATTAATTATATGAATATTATTCATAATAATTAACTAAAATTTGAATAAGAGGTAGAGGATCACATAAGTGACATCCATGGTCTCCCGTTAAGGCGAAGGGTTTCCGTCACCAGGGATTGCATATAGGAGATGCTTGTATGAAGTGACAGCTCCTATATGCAAGCGCACATGGATCGAGCTCTTTGCTTCTCAAAAGAGTATGGCCGTATGCATAGTGACCCCAATATCGGATCCTCATATTATTGGGGTGATATTGGATTGCGCATAGCGAGTACTAATCATGTTGACAGTTGGTTCAATTAACGACGGGTCAACATCACCTTAGGGGTGGTGGGCCGAGTGTTAAAGACCGAATTGGGAATGAAAGTTGGACTTGCAAGGCGGAATATGTTCCCGCTTCTTTTTATCGGAGTTGCAGATTCTCATATTATTGGGAAGTAACAAATATAAGGAAGGAGATCCCAGATCTTGCTTGAGATATAATGGTAAGTATATCTCTTACATTGAAAGTGATTAAGGGAATAAACTTTCAGTGTTGACGAGGCAAGACAACTTTGATATAAAAAATCCTAAATCAAAGTAAAATGTGTGTATATATATTTATATATATTTATGCAAATTTCTTATTTCAGATAAATTTTCATTAAACCCACTCAATACTATACTCAATATTAAGCAATAAAATATTATGGATTAGATCCATGATTAAGATATTGTACTTGCAGTTGGACACATATTGTATGTGGTTGCAATGTGCAAGTTTCCTCATAATAATGAGGAGTGACAATTAAAATAGACAATAGGACTACAACGCTAGGGTTTGTTTGTCTCTATAATCTTGATCCCTCATTGAATGCACTTCGGAAGTGACATGTCAATGATGATCGTAATTGTGAAATAATCCTTATAGAAAAATATAAGAAGATGTTCTGGCATACATATGTGCTCTTGACATTTAATCATGAATGGCATGGTTCTTTGCATCATGCAGAATGGTGGCTCTATAATAGATGTATTCAAATCGTTTGAGTACCCGCCTGAACCTAAGTCTTTAAGAGTTAAGATGTATGTAAATATGATGAGTGTCATCATTCTATTGTCTATACTCTCGTCATTCATGAAGCTTCAGAATATTCATATTATATGAATTGAATGAAGCATGTAGAAATGTTGAAATGCTCTTATATAGAAATCTTTTGAATTCAGCATAAGAGATCCTTCATCTCAAGCAATGGTTGTTTATAGATAAAGGGAGTGCAGTGGAAGCATGGGTTGGACCCAAGTAAGAAGGAAAGTCAAAGAGTTGACTATACTTCTGTGACTTCCATATGACATCTAAAGAGTTGGATGAATGCCAATACTGCAATAAGTTGATGTATTGATAGTATGACCATCAAATCTATCAAGAATCCTTAGAGAAGGAATCGGATAGTACATAAGAATAATCTGCATATAATCATTGAAATTGGCTTACTTAATTGATAAGATAAAGTCTAATAATTGTATCTCAATCTTCTAATGACACTTGCTAGTTGCATATGTATTAGAAGATTAGAAACTTGATCTTATAGGTTTAATAGTCATCCACATGGATATTGATGCAATTGTTGCAACAATCTCTATTGGATTGATAGACTTCATAATTTCAGTGGGAGAGCCCTTAGTATTAGAGAATGTCTCTATGACCTAGATATTAGAATACACTCATTGTTTATTTCTAAATGTTGGAAATAAACGTGAATTCTATAATACACCTGTCATAACGACTTTATGATGGAGATATTTCAGATAGTAATCTAAAATCTTGTTGACTCTACTAAATTAGAAAAATTAATGAATGGTTCATTAACATTTCTAATATTGAAATTAAACCTTAAAAGATGAATAGGAGAATAAAGAACATTTAATGATGATCTGGCATCAAGCCTTGGACAATTGTCTGTTGATGTGATCAATAGATTAGTGAGAGATGAAACTTTAGATTGTCTAAAGGTTCAAATCCTACATACTTGTGAATATTGTATTCAAAAGTAAAAATGTCCAATACACCCTTCCTTCGAATGGTGTAAGATGTCAAGGTATTCAAGATCTCATGCAAATTGATGTATGTGAATCATCTATATCAGAATAAACATTATGGATATGTGATATCTATTATTGATTATTTGTGATATGAGATTTCTTCTCTTCACTTAGAAAACTTTGAAATGATCAAAGATTTCACAATTTTGGTTTAGAACCAAAGTTTGAAGGAAGATTAAATGAATTTTTGATCTAATCTAGGTAGTCAGTACCTATTAGATAAATTCATGGAATACCTTATAGAGATATGAATGTCATTTCTATCTCGATCCTTCTAATGTACCTAAACTCAAGAGAGTTGTGGGGAGGTACCATTGGATCATGTATGACATGATTTGATCAATGATGAAGTTTAGCATAATTACCTATTAGTTTCCAGGTATATATGTAGTAGAGACTACAATATATCCCTAATAAGATTCCATGCAAGTAAGCTGGAACTTAGCACTTGAGAGTGCTACTTCATTAGGAAAATAAAGGATGGTATTGGATACCTACTTTATGACCTTAAGATTCTTAAAAGATATCATATCTGAGAATGTGATTCTTAGATGATGAGACTCTTGAGAATCAAGATGAAAATTAAGTAAAGGAACTCATTTAGTCTTGATAAGATAATGGCGTTCCTAAAATTGGAAACTAAAAGGACAATTAAAGTACCTATTAAAATAAGTTTGAAGATGGATTCCATGTGTCAGTTGAATCTGACAATGATCTGACTTCATGTGATGAAGCTTCTGAAGACCATAGCATGGAAAGATGAATGTTAGCAATAAAGTCTAAAGTAGACTTCAATTGCAAGTGTTGTATATGGACCCTCGAGGATCCACCTATATGGGTAAGACCCATTAAGGAGTAAATGGATCTTCAAGAGAAAGAGGAAACCTGATGAAAAGGTAGAGACCTTCAAAGCACGATTCGTGGCCATGAGCTGCACACTGAAGAGAAGACATCGCTTGCGATGAGACTTGCTCTCCAGTGATCTTGCTTTAACTCATAAGAATATTGCTAACCATAGCTACACAACTTGACTATGACATTTTCATGATGTGAGTCAAGATTGCATTCTTCTATGAATACCTCTATTAGGATATTCACATGAAGTGGCATAGGGCTTCATGGTTGAGGAAAGAAACGTGTGCAAGATAGAGAACTCCATCTATGGACTCAAATAAGCTTCTTGTAGTTGGAATATTGGATTTGATGAAATCATAAATGTTATGGTTTTGGATAGAATCTTTATAAACCATGTGAAGCTTAGTGGGAGTGCCATTGTGTTCATCATGCTAAATGTAGATATCCTAATCATTTGGAATGATCTAAAGATGATAATAATAAGTGTTTTATAATCTAGATGTTCCATACCTCGAGATATGATCTCAAGGATACCTATTAGATCTTAGTTCTGAAGTTGTTCAAAAGCAAAGAAAAGAGGGTATTGGGACCGTCACATTAGTGGTATACCTTGGACATTTCCATGGAAAATTCCAAGAAAGGATTCTTTCCCTCAAGATATAGTACTGACCTATCTAAAGGAATAGCATCTCAAAGAGTTGAGGATGTGAATGCTAAAAACTGCTTGCCCTTGTGCATCAGTTTCAATAATCCGAGTGTATGCTAGATGTGTACAAAAACCAGATGTCTGCCATGCAGTGGGAGTAGTAAATGGTTACTAATCCTACTATGATGATTAAACACTTGATTGCAGTAATAACAATATCTTCAAAGATGATGAAACTTAGAGATAATGATCTCAAAGTCTTATCTTCAATAGTTTATGACCTTGTAGATAGTGATCTATAAGGTTCTTAATTGTAGATACCTTAGGTGATAGAGATCTCTAGGAATAAAGGTATTCTGATAAGGATTATGGACATACTGGTTATAATAATTATAGAGCTATAATGTCAAGGACACTATAATAAAATTGAGTATTGGTTGTATAAGATGCAACATTCGCATTGGATGCGAACACTATCACTAGGGGATATGCAAGTGTCGTAAAAGGACTTGGCGTAGTCTCTTGGGAACAGAGTGACTGATCAGCTTACCTAGCTATTTTCTAAATAGCCTATGATTGTCACATGAGTGTGGGTTTAAATGATTAAGCCCATTAATGGCTCCTTGGGCTAGTGGGAGCTCGTTGGACATGCGAGCCCACGACGAGCTATTATGCAATAAATGTTATTACGAATATCATTTCCTGATCTGAAATGAAGAATAAATAACTTGCATAATAGGTCCCTTAGTACAATTAGGGTTAAGTACCATGGCCATCTTAATGATCATACAACTGCTGATTCAATTATTAAATCATATAGGCTGGTGGTTGTATGAATATCTAAAGGGTAAGATTGAGGACTCATCAAGCAGTGTCAAATGATTATTGAGAGATGATCTCCATCCTGAGTAGGAGATGGAAATCCTTTCTCATTTAGGTTGATATCTGACCGACCTCTTGATGCAGGTCCTCTACAAAGGAATAGAGATTCGGAGGTGTCAGATTAGTTAGGTTAAAGAGTTGACTTAACGAGATCGAGATGTCCAAAATCCAATAACGTAAGCTGTCACGATATAGGCACGCATCCTCTGACCGGAGACAGATGTATTACTATATGTCTGAGTATGTACAATTGGCAGACCAATAGGTTGATGACCTAATCAAGGTCTATACACCGGCGCGTTGGAGTTCATATAAGGGCATATGAGTAATACAATCTCTTAAAGGGATCATACAGGTTCATTACTGAACCGGAAGATAAGAGCTCACTCATGAGATATTGGGAAGAATCAAATTCAGTGCACGGTCGTCTCACATTGGAAGCTTGACTAAATTTGTAGGTTTGATATATGCTTTTGGAAAGTATATGATCAACACCTGGGTATGTTATATACTTTTCGAAAGTATATGATCGATACCAACTCCTAATGATCAAATGAGAAACTTGATGATAAAACTCTGAAGTAGACAGTGTAAAATTGATCTTATACTTCATGTTTATTCTGGGTCTTCCGGTATGCAGGATGTACAAGTGTTAGGAATACCTGAGGGTGATGTGATCATAAACGGTTGTATAACCATGACACTTCCATTCCTAGGGAGTGATGAAACGGGTCTGGATTTTAGTGACTCCTCTCAGTAGAGAAGTAATATGATCTTAGTCCAAATGTTGGACATTAATCTGAATGTGATTCAGATGGAATGAGAAGATTAGATTTGCGGTCTTGATTTAATCAAGCATCCACGGGAGGCCCGAGATCTGGATTTGAGATGTGATCTCAATATCCAAGTAAATATACGTGGAACAATACAATCACCATGTCCTTTTCTCCAAGTATCTGCGAAGAAATCGCATTATTCATGAAAGTGTTCAACAATAATTCCATAGTTGAATTACATCTAAGCATTGAGAAATTAATAATTAAATATGATTTAATTATCTTGATGTATGTGGAAATTATCCAATATAATTAAATGTGATTTAATTATTGTGGATAAGAATAATGTAGATAGCAATATCCAATTATTCATAATATATTATAAATGTGATTTATAATGTATTAGAGAGAGCTAATTATAATTTATATTTGTTAATTAATTATTGATGTGTATTGGATACACATCTGTAATTAATTGAAAAAGTAAATTATATTTTGTTTTGGATTTTGAATGTGATTCACAAATTTCCAATGGCAAGATTGTAATATTCTCAAAATTAATTGTGAATTATTTTTGAAGAATAAATCACAACAAAAGTTGTTGGAAATTATGGGAGAATCTCATGGAGATATGCAATCTCATGAGATTGCATGAGAATGCCTCCACCATGAGGACATGGTGGACGACCACCAATTCCCACAAGGAAATTTGTAGCCGTCCTACCTATTCCTTATGGGGAGATATCTCCATGCTAATCTCTCCATAATTGTATGATTTAATTTAGGATTGAGTTGTATTTGATTTATCAAATATATTTGATCTAAATTAAGTTATTAATTGTTGGCTTTTACCAACAACAATCATGACCATTGGATTAAACATAAAACAATCTCTTCCATTGTATTTATGTGTCCCATGGATTGAGATCCATGGATCCCAAAACCCTATAAATAGAGAGGAATACCATGCTCTCTAAGGTTATGCATTTGAAGCACATCTCTCTCTCATTCCACACGTCACTTCTTCTCCTCCCCTCTCCTTGGTGGCCGTCCACCAAACCCTAGAGGAGGACTACGTCGTCGCCCTCGCCACTGCGTCACCGCATCGACGTTCTCCGATTCTCCGTATTCTTTGGAGTGCTACGCTAGCGAAGAAGGCATTCGATCTCGTACGACGAGATCAGGAGTTCACCATGCTTGGATCAACTCGTTGGATCGCGAGGATCACGCAACTCATCCCCGCGCTCGCAAGCGTCTTCTCCGACGATCGGACTTGAGACAGGAGGTCTCTTTTCGTAGAGACTCGATCGACCACGCTTCAAGAGGTATTCCTTTATACTTGTTGTGGTTCTAGATGAAATGATCCGAGAATCATTCTTGGATCATATGGTTTCATCGCTTGAAATTTTGTTAAATTCCGCTGCATAGAACAACTAGTGCGACTAGTCGTTCCTCGTCGTATTCGATACGACTCTCACTCTTCCGTGATGCGCTTGAGGATTATCCCATATCCTTCAGTTCCGCCTTCTTCTACCCGACGCCATAGAATTGAAAAATCTAGTGTTTGCATCTCCTTCCCGTAACCAAATTTGCCTTATGTTAGAAAACTATTTTTGGTTTTTTAGAAAATATTTTATATTTTTTTATGGTTAGCAAGCTTTTTAAATTTTTTGAGTTTCTTTTGATATTTCTTATGATTTTTCATCTGGAGTGATAAAATATGCCAATAAATAATAGGTATTTTTTTTGAATTTTTAGTAAAGATTTTAATTTTTTTGGTTTAGCTCTTTTTTATTTTAAATAAACAGTAAATGCATGGAAAATGATAAAATGAAATAAATATCGTGAAGAAGAAATCAATCAAGCATCTACAACTATTTTTGTTTTTTAGAGCACATGTACTCTTTTTAGAAAATAGAAATGCAAAAATAAAAAATAAATCAAGTTGGTAGGGGTATATTTGCAAATAAAATAAAGTTCAAGGGGTCACATGAAAAATAACAAAAAGTACTAAATAATAAATAGAGAACTCGGAGTGATGTTTGAGCAAATCGTCCACTTACGTGGGGGTCCACGTGAGGTGACCTGGTATAGGACTAAAATGTTAAATTAAATAGTTTCAAGGGAATACATGCAAAATGTCCACAAAGATTTGAACTTAAATAAATATTTACAACACTTTTTACGAAATATAAAAAGGCATAGGGGGTTGGTTGCAATTTTTACCATATAAATGAGTTTCATCCAACCATTGCTAGTACATCATGTATAGGATCTGACAACCATGCTTACGTACCCTTTAAGAAAGAACTGACAGCCTAGATTAGATGTGGGCTACTAGATTTGATAGTCGAGAAGGGGGTACGAAGAATACATAAGAACTGACGGCTAACGAACTTCAATCTGTCGTTTCTCCTTGCTTTAGCGACCTCTTCTTGATTTGGCAGGCCCAGCAGCATGATGGGGCTCCTCCATGTGCAATGGTCGTCTCAAATGGGCTTCAGATGGTTCGAGGATGGATTTTGGGGACTTCTTTCTCCATGTGACCTGAAGTGTTCCTGGTCCGATTCGTATCTCCAGAAGAATCCTTGTTAACTGGGACCCACACAAAAATGTTGGGTTTCTCGAGGCAAATCGTCTTGGCCTAAAAATGAAACAAAAAACCAAGGGAGATGGAATGGAGGAGGGATTCTGGTGAGGGGCAATGAAAGGAAACTCGATTCGCTAAATCTTAGGAGTTTTGGGTTGGAAACGGGGGTGATCAGACATAGAACACGCCGAGGATGAAATAGTGTGGAAACGGGTCGATGGGAACTATCAGATCACAACGATTAGGCCTAGACCTCAAGCTCTGGGTGATTTGGGGATTTTAAAATTAAACCTAACGATGAGAAAAAAATTGAAATTAAATGCTGGAATTATATTTAGAACCTAAATTATACCTAAGAACGGTAGAAAGAGGCCTCAACTCAAGGGGAGTCTATGAGATGAAATCAGTCGGCGGAGCTCCTCCAGCGATGATTGGATCACCACCTCTTATCGTTCCTCCTCATTTTAAATACTCTCTTTCAATTATTGTCACCAAAGCAAAGAGTTCTAGAGGATCTGAGGGACTAAGAGCAATCGAAGGGGGATCAAACTTGGAGGCGGAGTAGAGGAGGTTTACTTATCGGTTGAATGAAAGATTGGTTTTCGATGAAGGTATTGATGGGATCAAGGAAGATTAATGGGATCTCAAGGCTTGGCATGAATCATGGAGGTTCAATCTCCACAAATCACACAGCACGCCAAGCTGATCATCATGAGCTCGAGCAGGAAAAATTGGAAGAAAAGCTAGGTTCTGAAATTCCTAAGATTGAGGAAGAGAGAAGGGGTCAGTTGACCGAGGTCAACTGGGGGAGGCTTCTTGTTGGTCTACATGGACCAACCAGAAAATTTCTAGGTTGAATTTCCTTGTAAATTGGAAAATAATAATAAATGAATAAATCATTTTTTTAATAAAACTTGAATTTTTATATAATTTAATGTAGTATTTTATTCTTATTTTTATTTGGTTTTTTAGGATTTTTATTTTAAGTTAATATTTACATGTAAAATATAGGTAAAAATACATATGTTTTGACATTTTTATTCTATATTATACATTTATTAACTTATACATTTATTTTATAAATTTTTAACTTATTTAAATTCACATTTAAGTATTTTATTTTAATGTCATTACTTTATTTGTATACTTAATTAATTATGTACATATATTTTAGGTATATATGGGTATACTTTACCTATGTATTAGACTACACTATTTATTTTATTTTATTTGCGATGATTTTATTTTATTTTAATGATGTACAATTGTTGCAAATAATATGTAAAAAAATCTAAAAATAAGATAATTTGAAAAATATAAAGGATAAATATATCGAATAAAATATACATGTATATTGCACAATAGGGGCTCAAAATCTAATGTTTGAATCTTATCTCCAAATTGAATGAAACTACCTTTATTAAATAACTTATCAAAAATAATATATAATTGAAGATGATTTTGATCAATTTTGATACAATATGGAGAAGACATTGGTCTGTAAGTTTTTATTCTAACTTTTAATTTTGTGCCCCGGGCACACTATACATTATTTTTCAATGAAATCAATTTTGTATTTTCTTTGTATTTTTATCTATAATATTCATGTTGAGGGTTTTATTATTTGAGGTAGAAAAATGATAAAATAAAATATGCACCTAAAAATAATTATTGATGAATTAAAAACTAGGGTTTTGATGTATTTTTGGATAATTGCTTTGCCCTATCTCCCTCAATTTTATTTCTTGTCGAACAAGTCATCATGATGATTACGTCTCGAGGTTGAGAGTCATTCAATAACGATGGTATTTCATTTCTTTTTCTTTTTTTCCTCTATTCTTTAATTTGGAATTATATACATAATCAATACAATATTTTGAAAATTTTATAAAGTATTTAATTTTGCAAATAACTTATATATAGATGCATTTAACTAGAGATTTAAGGTCAAAATGAAAGAATAAAGGTGTTAAAATGGAGACGCATCAAGGACCGGGCTTTTGTCACAAGCTGAGCATCATGATGTGGAATTAAAGGTCGAAGACGGATCAAATTCACGAAATGGATCTGGAATGGTATTTATAGGCATAGAGCTCAAGTGCTTTTAAAAATTCAGATGCACGTGAATCGAGACCAAAATCAATGAAAAGTTATTCGGGTGAAGAGAAGAGTTATTGGGGCAATAGTGTTGTGAAGAAATTAGGTAAAAAGGCTGAATTAATCGGTCAGGAGAAATCTAATAAGAAACGTGGTTCAAAAGGTTATTCGAACTTTTGGGTGAAGGAGGAGAGTTGGCCCGAGTTAACGGACCTGAGTCCACAAATCAAGAGCCCTGACCAGTACGAGGACAATTAGAAAAGAACCAAAACAAAAAATAAATAAAAGAAATTATGAAATGAATAATAAATGACTTTAAATTTAAAACTTCCCAAAATAAATAATATTAATAAATAAATAAACTTACTTTTGATGATTTTTAATAAATTAAATAAAAAGGGTAAAATAAATGAATACATTTATTCATAGTTAAAAATTTCTATATACAACAATTCAATTTTTTAATGATTTATTTTTACAAATAATTACATAATTTTTTTTGTAAGGATTCAAATATATTTTTGTTTTATTTTTTGAAAAAATTTATTAGGTTAAATAAATAAGGGTTATATGCATTATAGGTACATTATACTTGTACAATGAATACATTATTTTATTTTTGTTCATTTTTATTTTTATTCTTTTTATTTGCATTTTATAGAATTAATATAAAATATATAAAAAATAATAAAAATACATTGTGCCAAAAAATACAAGGAAACAGATAAATGAATTAAATAAAATGTACAATATGGATACATATGTACAACATCACTCTAAAAAGCCGACTTTCACATCTTAAATCTGATTTTTATAAAACTTTTTAAATCTTATTTAATTTAAAACACAATGAAAGTGAGTTGATTTATTTAGAGTTTTTGTGGAGTAGAAATTGATCTATCAATTTTGACTTATAGCTTTTTTAGAGTGTTATTTCTTATATTCTATACATGGTTTTTTTGCAATTATTTTATTATTTAGAGAACTCAGCCATGGTCGGTCCTAAGCCCGGGTAAATGAGGAGGGTTGCGCGTTAGGTACCGACAGCCAGCGCAGGAGAGATAAATTTGTAAATAGTGTTCTTAAAGTTCTTCTAAGAACACTATTTATGAATTTATCTCAAAACCGTTCGGATCTTTTAAACATGGATTTAAGCAAACATACAGATTTCGTTGGGGTGTTCCCTACTTGCGACGCGTTGCATCGCCCGAATGCAATGAAAAATGGGCAAGGGCCGCTACATCGCAGCCTGGATGTAGTTCAAAGTTTACAAGGGTTCTCGCATGAGGAACGCATGCGGGTAAATAAGCTAGTTCCGCTGCATCACAGTCCGGATGCAGTCCAAAATTTACAAGGGTTCTCGCATAGTGGACGCATGCGAGTAAAGAAGTTAGTCCAAAAGAGATTGCAAAGGAAGTTACGGATTGGTAGTTGGAATATCGGTACTTTAACTGGAAAATTGATGGAGATAGTGGATACAATGGAAAGAAGGAAGATTCATATATTTTGTCTTCAAGAGACTAAATGGGTTGGAGAGAAAGCAAGGGAGATCGAGAAGACAGGCTTTAAACTTTGGTATTCAGGTAAAGATAAGGGCAGAAACGGTGTTTGAGTGGTTGTTCATAAAGATTTGAAGGATTGTGTGGTTGAGGTGCAAAGATTTGGAGATCGGATTATTTTGCTAAAGTTGGTGCTTGAAGAAGAAATTCTGAATATCATCTCAGTTTATGCACCGCAAATTGGTTTAGATGAAAGGACTAAACAAGCTTTTTGGGAGGATCTGGATAAGATTTTACAAGGAATCCCACAAAGAGAGATGGTTTGCATAGGTGGAGATCTTAATGGACATGTGGGAAAAGATGTTTCAGGGTATGCAAGTGTGCATGGAGGACATGGTTTTGGGGATAGAAACGAAGAGGGAAAAGTCATTCTGGATTTTGTAACTGCATATGATCTTTTCATAGCAAACACTCGTTTCAAGAAGAGGGAGGAGCATTTAATTACTTATAAGAGTGGCTCAACTAGAACACAGATAGATTACTTTGCGTTGAGGAGAAGAGATCGGTTGTGTTGCAAAGATTGCAAAGTAATCCCTGGAGAGAGTTTGACAACCCAACATCGCTTGTTAGTCTTGGATTTACAAATAAAAGGGCTGGTAAAGAAAATGAAGGTTCCTAAGATCACTAGAACTAGGTGGTGGAATCTTCCGCTGAAGCAATCAAGCTTCAGGGAGAAGGTTTTAGAAGACTTATCTTGGGATTGTAGCGGTAGTGCAAACAAGATGTGGGAGGCAGTAGCATCTTGTATTCGAAAGGTAGCCAAAGAGATGCTAGGCGAGTCAAAAGGAGGAGCTCCGGGTCAAAAGGACGCTTGGTGGTGGAGTGAAGGGATGCAAGAGAAGCTAAAAATTAAAAGAGCTTGCTTTAAAGCTATGTCTAAGGATATAACAGAGGAAACTGTCACAGACTATAAAATAGCGAAGAAGGAAGCAAAGAAGGGTGTAAGCGAAGCTAAGTCAAAAGCTTATGAGGTTTTGTATAAAAATCTCAACTCTAAAGAGGGCCAGAAGGATATATTCAGGTTGGCCAAAGCAAGAGAAAGAAAGACCAAAGACCTTTCTCAAGTGAGATGCATTAAGGACGAGGAAGGTCGCGTGCTTGTTACTCAGAAGGATATAGAGACTAGATGGGAGCAGTACTTCCATAAACTTTTCATTGGAGAAGGAAGTAGAGAGATCACTTTGGGTGATCTAGCTAGTAGTGAAAGTTACTTGAATCGTGCATGCTATAGACGAATACAAAGAAAAGAAGTAGAGGAGGCCTTGAAGGTTATGAGACCTGGGAAAGGTGTTGGACCGGATGACATCCCTGTAGAAGTATGGAAAGTTTTAGGTGAGCGTAGTTTGACTTGGCTTACAAATCTATTCAATGTTATTTGGCGAAGCAAGAAAATGCCTGAAGATTGGAGGAGGAGTATCGTGGTGCCTCTTTATAAGAACAAAGGAGACATTCAAAATTGTTCAAATTACAGAGGTATCAAGCTGATGAGTCACACTAAGAAAATTTGGGAACGTGTGATCGAAAGAAGGTTGAGGCAAGTTTCCCAAGTAAAAGAAAACCAATTCGGATTCATGCCAAGTCGCTCAACTATTGAAGCCATCCATTTGCTGAGGAGAACAATGGAGATTTATAGAGCTAAAAGGAAGAATATCCATATGATCTTTATTGATTTGGAGAAGGCTTATGATTCCGTCCCACGAGAGATACTATGGAGAGTTTTGGAGAAGAGACAAATACCTGTCCTATACATTAATCTCATAAAGGATATGTATGATAGGGCTTTATCTTGTGTAAGGACCCCGACGGGGAAGACTGACTATTTTGATATCAACATTGGTTTACATCAAGGTTCAACTTTGAGTCCATTTCTTTTTACTTTGATTATGGACGAGTTGACAAGTCACATTCAGGATGAGTTACCTTGGTGTATGTTATTTGCTGATGATATTGTATTGATTGATGAGACTAGAGATGGAGTAAATGAGAAGCTTGAGGTTTGGAGACATGCTTTGGAGACTAAAGGCTTTCGTATAAGTAGGGCTAAGACGGAATATATGGAATGCACCTTTGATGGAAGCAATGGTGAAGGAATCGAGGTGAAGATTGGTGACGATAACATTCAGAAGAGAGATTCTTTTAGATATCTGGGATCTATTTTGCAACATGATGGGGAAATTGATGGAGATGTTACTAATAGAATAAATGCAGGCTGGCTAAAGTGGAGAGGAGCCTCCGCTGTTCTTTGTGATAAGAAAATTCCTTTAAAAATTAAAGGAAAGTTTTACAAAGCAGCCGTGAGACCTGCTATGCTTTATGGTTCTGAATGTTGGCCTGTGAACCATAGACATGTGCAGAGAATGGCTGTAGCAGAAATGAAAATGCTAAGATGGATGTGTGGACATACACGTAAAGATCGGATTCGGAATGATGCAATTAGAAAGAAAGTTGGTGTAGCTCCGATCGAGGATAAGATGCGAGAAAACCGCTTAAGATGGTTTGGTCATTTGCAAAGAAGGTCAACTGGTGCACCGGTTAGGAGATGCGAGTGTTGGGATGTTGAGCCGGCTAAGAGAGGGCGAGGACGGCCCAAGAAGTGTTGGAAAGAGACTATACGAAGGGATCTTAGCTTTTTGGATATAAGTCCGAGATTGACCAAAGATAGATCTGAATGGAGGCGAAGAATCCATGTAGCCGACCCTACTTAATTGTGGGAAAAGGCTTTGTTGTTGTTGTTGTTGTTTTATTATTTAGAACTTATTTTGATGTACAAGTTTCAAGAAGAAAATATTTTTATTTAAATTTTTTTGATGATTAATAAAATAGTATAAAATATGTGCATTATAAATATGTTGTATATGTACAATATTGAAACATTGATTTTATGAAATTATTATAATTTATGGACCCTATCTTTCGTACTTTATTCCATGTCGACCAACCCAATGCTATGCTTGATCTCGGAGTTCAGGTCAGTCTATATTTATTTCATACATACAACCTTCTATTCTTTTCTTTTTCTTTTCTTCTTTATTCTTTTATTTTGGTGTAAATTAGTGTTATATGCAATATTAATAAATGATGTGGGATTGTTAAAAGGTAAGAATTATTGTTATTTACAGGTGTTTTGCCAATGATTTTAAGTTCAAATAAAGAATGAAAATGTTGAATAATGGATCCATCAATGCCATATAATGGTTAACAAGTATTTAACGTTAAGCATGTAATTCAGAATTATGGAGAGTTCAACATGTAGATATGAAAGTATATATAATTATAGATATATAAATCCATTATTTTTTTTGATTGAGCATGCATTGAGTTTATCTTACCCCTGGAATAGACGGGATATCCAGTAGTGTATGTATTTAATTTGGGTTGTTAATATAATACTAATATATACGATTACTTTTACTCTATGCAACTCCATTTATTGTATCGCACGTAAATTACACAACATTTTGTAGTTGTGAAGGAGCGGTCGTAGCTAATTCCAGGTTCACAATTTCAGATGGTATAATCATAACAAAAGAAGTTCTCTAACGTCATCGTGGTGGGAGCAGCAGTGGGGTCATTGTCTGAAATAGATGTGACATGTACATATGTTTGTTTGGTATCAAACCCGTGACTTTTGTGCCACCCCTTCCTTCAGCCTGAGAAACATGTGGTAGGGACACCAACCCACCTCTACACCATTAGGTTTGATTAATCGAGAAACACGGAATAGGCGTCTTTATTCTTTTATTTTTGGTATCATTACGTGGTTCCTCGACGAACAAGAGTTCCGAAGCCATTCTGTTTGGCTGCAACAGCTAGCGCGGCCTCCAACATTCAAAGCATAAAATATATGCATTACATTGACCTGTTAAAATTGACCTGTTCCGCGTAGAGATTGACGTTTCTGAGTACTTCGAACTTCCAATTATTATAACGTGAAAGATAAAGTACTGGATTACCTTTGCGGAGTACTACTAGTCATGGATCTAACATCTAATCAATTCTTCAACGTGCATGTGCCGCTGCCGCCTCAGCCGCAGCGACAGCATCGGGAATCCCTGTGCTTCGATGAATGAGAAGAATCTAGAACAGGAGGAGCTTTACAAATTCCAATTTACCGCTGTCTACTTTTTGTCATTGGCTGAAGGCTCCTGTTTATATCTATGGGCGCATTGCATGGTATGCATGCAGTGCGATGTCAATAACAGCTAAGGGCATAGTGTGCGTACCGTCAACCACGTCCAGTGTCTGACTACTTTATCGTCTGGGCTGTATCCTTCGGAGAATTATTTAGTTTGGACTCTTTCCTGGAGTCAGATTTGTAGCTTTGGCTGGATTCTGGACTGCACAGCCTTCTCCTCTCCCCTCTTACTATCGTCCGTTTATTGGATGTCGTCACGTACTGGAGCAACAAATTCAGAGAAGGCCAGTAACAGGACAAGTGATGGTTTCAAGTTGCTCGAATTATGTAGGCCTTGATCAGATCTAGCAGTGGTGCCTCCTCGATCTCCTCTCTCTTCTTCCACGAATTTACCTTACAATTACGATGGTGGGATGCAAGGTAAGGAGGGTTTGTCCCCTTTCTGGTTTTGATTGATGAGATTTCTGTTGGAAAAATTACAGTGGCAAAAATGGGAGATTAATATTTTTTAGTTATTGTTCTTTATAACAAATGTACTTGATATAAATAAGAAGACACCTTTTGGAGGAGAGGAATAATAAGAAAATAAGCTATTCTATTTTTCAAATGATGGTAAGTTCTTCTTATATGAATTTATTTCAGCCATGTAAGATAACAGCGAGAGGAAATTTACATGCAGAATCTAATATATTTAGTTAGGCAACGGCATGTCAAATATTGTCATTGTAATAGTCAGCTTCCACTTTTATGGAAAATGTGCCAACCATGAAGCAACCTGCATGATGCATAAACTTTTGGACACAATGTGTCAACCGCAGAATAGCCTGCCTAATTCAAATATTGTGTTTTTCCGTTTTAACAACATCATTTAAGAAGTTTTCTAATTTGATAGTCTTACCTTACAAATACACTAGCACCTACGATAGAGGGACTATTCAGTGGAGGACTTTAAATATTTGGATGAAGTAGATAATATGCAAGTTGGATCAGTGGCAAGAAAAATGGTTAACGAGGGTGATATGCTCTTTTGTTTTGATTAGACAATTCCCAAATAAATTACAACCACTGGCATTGAAAATTGTTTGAGAAGGAAATGGAAGGAAAGAGCCCTTCAAGAAGACGAAAGAACGGTACGCGATCATACCAAGTCATATCATGGATGGATTGATGTGTTTCTCGAGAAATGGTCGGGTTGATGTTGTGTAGGTGAGCCTAACCCTAAATAGCAACAGGTGATAGGATTCGTTTGTATTCGAAGCTGTCACCGTGGTGTGTTCTAAATGATGTCATCGTCCATAAAAAAAGAACAAGAGTGCAGATAAAGTCGAGGCAGAGGCGTGTGCCCACAAGTTATCCTCGTTTAGATTTGATTTCTAGGATGCCTTTTGGTTCCTAGGTTCAGTTTATCCTCGATATTCTCACCTCAATGTTGTAATTTTGTAAAGGGCTGTATGATTTAAGGGTTTATCTAATAAGGGATAATTTTTTGAGTTTTCATCCTTTTGCCCTTCCTAACTTCCCAATAGTAATTGTGTCCCTCTCTTTTCTGGAATATTAGTTGTGTCACTACTTTCTTCTGCAGTTATTATTTGTACCATTCCGATTAAGTTTAATCTTCAATGAGTTGAACTAAAATCATAATTTTTTTCAAATCATAGTATGGTTAAGAGGGGCGTTACAGAACTATCAACCCCCCCCCTCCAGATCCGAGTAGATGTTCTCCATCGTTAGTTGCCAGGAGAAGCGCCATGGGTTCCATTCAAGATGTTGAGCCTGCCTTTGCTAAAAATGCTCACCACCATGGGCATTGCATGGTTAGCAAGGACGACATCGTGTAACTTGAGGACATCCATAGTTACGGAAGCCCACGAGGTCGGAGCCATGACGACGATTCTCCAAGAAGGGGACAAGGGACTCCTTCTCGAGACGAAGGGGGCAAGGGGCTCCTGCATCCAGAAGGTGGTGGTTCTACAAGAGGGCATGGTGAAGCTTGAGCCAAAGCTCGATTGTAGCATGACTACGAGAGAGGGTGAGCGGGCTCCTCTTATTTATAATATATGTACATATTAAAAAATGAATAAAACAATAAATAAAACACTCAAATAAAATATGCATAGAAAATACATAGGTAAAATACCTAAAACTATACCTACATAAACAATAGCCCTATTTATTTAAGTGTATATATTAAATAAGAAAAATATAAAAAAATATATATAAGTAAGTTATAATTATATAAAATAATAAACTAAATTATTAAAATAAAAATAAAAAATAAAAAAATAATTCTTAAAAACATAGAGGAATATACCTATATTTAACCCCTAAAAAGTAACTTGTAATTATATACCCCAAAAAAATAAAAAAATCATAATAAAAAAGTTTAAAAAATAAGAAACATTTTCTATTTTATAACTTTAATTTAATAAAATCATTTATTTTTTTATTAGATCTACAAATAATTTAAGAGTTAATTTTTCCTAGTTGGTCCACGTGGACCAACCAGATTGCGCACTTGGTTGACTCAGGTCGACTACCTGACCTCGCGACTACAGCTCTGACACCTCGATTGACCCCCTTCTTTGTCGATTTTTATAGCCAGAGCCTTACATTATTTTGGGTTGATGCTTCGTCAAATTTTGTTCCCCACTGGCCTCATTTCTCAATCTGAGCATCATGGATTCACTCGATCTCTGTTGTTCTTTGGAGTCGTTCCACCACACGTATAAGAAACCACCACCGTCCAAAATTTTATTTTGATCCCTTTTCCACCTTCGAACCCTAAATTTAAGGTGTGGACTTCCTTCCTGGTAATAGTAGGAAGACATGGACACCTTCAGTGCGACGTTCGGTGTTGAAACGAGGCAGATCCAGTTACCACTGCCCGCTCCGTTGCGAGGTCTCTCTGCTCTGGTCCAGGCTAGGTAGCTCTTCTTTTTTTCATTCTTTCTGTTCTATAGGCCCGCAGTAGCTTAGGGTACTCTTTTATTTCTTTTGATCCTGTCAAGCTTAATGAAAAATCTAAATCAACCGATCGCTGGAGCCCCAGCTCTGCCACTCCATTCTGACCATCTCAGCCACACTCCACCTCCACTAACAACTCCATCATCTACCCCTCCGCTTATGATCATCCACCACTCCTCCATTCCTCTTGTTATTGCACATAACAAATCGATCGCTCCTTCACCACTGCTCGTCGGAGGAGCCCCATCTGCGTTACCTATCGCTCCCCTTTGCCAATAATATCCCCAGAATGTTCCTTTTTGTTTGTACAAGCTTTATTGCAGGTTCTGGAGCCAAAGCCTATGGAGCATACATTTTTGGGGATCATCGGAGACACCTGGAAGCCCTCGCCTTCACGACTTTAAAGAAGCGCACTGGCAAATGTCGGTGCATTTTGAAGCCTCTGACCATTAGAGGGCCCTTCCAAGAACCCCTGTGGATCGTGAGCAGCTGGAAGGGAGCCATGCATCATGAGATTTTTAAGATCAAAGCTCACCCGACCCCTGTTCTTTATGCGTTCTTCCAAGTAGGCTCAGCATTGTCCGATCTCTTTTGTTCATCCAGGGCATGCAGTTGTTGTTGGATGCTGTGAACCAGAGCCATCAGATCGCCAGTGGGCATCTAATTCTAGCCGTTTAAAGCCAAACCGTCATTGGGCTCCCTTGTGCCTCCACGTGTCAAGTGGATTAAGGCCCGTCGTTCGATCCCTCCTTGCTTGGGTATTTGGAAACCTACACCCAGTCGATTTTGTATTTTATTTATTATCATACAAACTTTCATCTATTGTTGTTTGAATTTTGTAATATTTGCATAAACAACCTCGCACTATCTTTATTTGTTTTTCGTCTTGTGCCAGCTCAGCCGACAAACCTTGGAACATTTGCAACCAAGTCCTCGCGGTTTGGTTATTTAGTGTTTAGACGGAAATTCTGTGTATTAAGTTATGTTATTTTGGTAAAATTTTGAATAAGCCCATGACTCTCAATTATTTACATGCAGGTCCACGTTAGTGTGGCTAGGAGGGCCCTTGAGCTTGGCATTTTTGTAGGAGGGCCCTTGAGACTTTGGTTACTTCTCTTGTGTCCTATAACTTTAAAATTCAGTTATAAATTTTTGAAAAATTTACAAGTTGGCCCCTGTACTTCATTTTATTTGCAAAAAACCCTTGCAGTAATCTAGTTTCTCTTTGTTTCATGTATGTATTTAATGTAGCTACATTGCTCTAAAAAATCCACATAAATAGACTTAAGTTCCTGATTGCATATACTTCCACACCCTATTTTTATTTTGCATTTTAGGATCTCTTAATATTTTATAAAAAAACAACCTATTTTGTCCTTGTTTGTAATAGAAAACCCATAAAAATATGAAAATGTATTGAAAATTTCCCCCAAAAATATATATTTTTTCTTTTTTATTTATTTTTGACCTCCAAGCCAAAAATCATTAAAAAATACAAAAGAAAACACTTAAAATTGAAAAACTTTAAAAATACTTAAAAAATATAAAAAAATCCTTAAACAATCCAAAAAATAGATTTTCTATCTCTGAATTTTATTTATATTATTTTCTTTATTTTAAAATAAATTTGGAGAAATTTTGATACTATTTTCTATTTTTCATCTCCATTTAATTTCAGGTATTAATTTTATCCACGTTTTAGGGTGTTTTTGACTTTAACAATATATATAAATTAGCAAAAATTCCTTAAAAATAAAAAAATAGTAAAAATATTTTACAACCCAAAAATATTTTATTTTATTTATTTCAATTTTTTTATTAGTATCTATATCTATGTTATCCTATTTGTATATATACTCAATATATAGCCTTATTATATATTCCAAAAGAAAAAGAAATTATAAAAGTATAAACATCCAAAAAGAATATATAAAATTAGAAAATTAAAAAGATAATACAAAATATAAAAACAAAAATAAAACAAAAAATTTAAAACCCACCAAAAACTCAGTTTGGCTAAGTGTTTGGGAGATAAATTATGCTTCGATATTTTATCTTGTCTACTCTATTCCCTTGCTTCCTATGTTCGACCCCTACTTGCTTGCCATTATACATTCTTAGTAGGCTATAGTAAATTTTAACTCATGTTCTTTATTGCTTAATTATATATGTGGGTTAATTTGGGACTCATATGAACATCAACTCAGCCGAATGGAACAAGTGATAAACCTATAAGAAGTTATGGACACAACTGATATTCCAAAAAAGAGCAGTGCATAACTAATATTGCAAAAGTCAAGAAGGGCAGAAGTGATAAAAAATATTTTTTTGAAAGAATTTAGCAGGTAATTTATTGTTTGTTTTGATGTTTGGATGTTGGAATAATATGAATATGAGTATTTATTATTATGTGACTTTGTGTAGTTTGAAAAATTAAATAAATATTTGTAAGTTTTAGATGATAAGAAAATTATTTTTATATAAATAAAAGAAATACAAAGAGAAAATGAAGGACTTGTTGTCAAGTTAGCTGAGGACTTGATTCCCAACATTGGAATCATATAAGACAAGTTCACATTGGTTGAGCCGAACAACAAGAGAATGAATGAGCTAGAAAGTCTATCCAAGCTTCCTAAGCATATGAAGGAGTTGTCTAAGAGAGTATCCAAGATGAAGATATCGACCATGTCTGCATTTGCTGCTCCCATTTACCCTACGTAGACCATGTACATGAGCAACCGATGTCAGGGCATCCCTGTTAACTGCTGGTAGGATCACTTCTTTTCACAAACATGCCAGCCACAACAACCATCAGTAAAGCTAGCTGCAGAGGAGCCTCCTCAGATGTCGAAGATAAACAGTGTATGGTTGATGAATCTCAATTTCATCACCTTTATTCTTTCATTTTGGCTTTAAATCCCAAGATAAATGCATGTATATATCATTATTTGTACAAATTAACACTCAATTATTGATATGTAAATATTGTATAATTACATGTATTTTTATTACAAAATAAAAGAACAAAGGAAAAAGAATAGAAAAAGAAATGAAGTGTCTAAGACACAGAATGAGCCTAGACTCTGAGACCAAGTCAATATTAACTTGGTCGATCATGAATAAAGTAGAGGGAGATAGGACAATTAAATTGTATTGAAAATACACAAAAACCCTAATTCAATTCATCAATAAATAACTTTTTGTACACTATTTTATTTTGCATTATATACACCTCAAGTAATAAAAACCTCAACATGAAATTCTTACATAAAAATACATAGAAAAATACAAAAATAATTGCACATAAAAATAATGCACAATGCACCTATGACACACAAATCAAAAGTCGTCAACAAAACTTCATATACGCGGATCTCCTCCATATAAATTCAAAAGTGACCAAACTCACCTTTATCTTCATAAAATTTAATTATGTTATCTAATGAAGGTGGTTTCATTTAAAATGGAGTTAAGATGCAAAAGTAGGCTTTCGGTTCCCTATTGTACTGTGTACCTGTATATTTAATTTATTCTTTATATTTTTATCGCTCTTATATTATTAAATAATTGTAAATATCATTTGAAATATAATAAAAAAATCAAAAAATAAAAAAAAATCAAAAATACATTAAATAAATAATGTATTAAAATACATATGTAATCTATACCTATAATATATATACCCCTAATTATTTAAGTATATAAACAAAACTAGAAAAAAAAAGAAATATGTAAAAATGTATTTAAATATATTATAAATACATAAAACATGTGTATTTATTATCAAATACAGAATACAAAATAAAAATAAAATAATTGAATTATAGGTAAATATACATATTTATATGCATGTAAATATTGACACTTAATAAATAAGCTTATAAAATAAATAAAAATGTCCATAAAATAGTACATAAAATAAGAAACATTTTTCATGCTTTGACTTTGAATTTAATTAGTGATTTATCCCATGGAATTTTCTAGTTGGTCCAAATGGACCAACCGGAACCCTCCCCCTTTGTTGACCCGATGATTAACTGTACATATTCCCTTTGGCTTCTATCAGAAGTCATGAGAACCATCTTTTTCTCCCCATTTTTACGCTTCCTGCATACCGTCTTCCTCCTTGAGCATCCCACCACTCTGTTCCTCCCTCATCCCTAACCCACGCCAGCCATCCAGCTTCCACCAATTTCTCATCTCCTTTACACAATCCCTTGTCCCCTTACCAAAAAACTCATGTCAATAAGTAAACCAATATCTTCATTTTTTGCTCTTTTGATCCCACTTTCCCTCTTGTAACCCCAATAGGAACTACCCTGTATCGACTCCTAGTGACAATAGGTGCTCTACGAGCCTTGTCGGCATGTGGAAGAGGAGGAACTTGGAGGTCCAGCTCGCCGGAGTAGCTGCTTGTAGAGCTTCTCTGATCCATGACATTATGTCAGGTACGAGCTATAGCCTTAGTGTTTTTAGTTCGTATTTTATTCCCTTAACTTAGTTTAGTCATTAATTTCATCAATTAATTGTTATTATTCCCTTAACTTAGTCTAGTCATTAATTTCATCAATTAATTGTTACATTAATTCTATTTCTATATCTAAAGTTTCTGGAGCTTTGAGCTCCAACTTGCTTTCCCTATGAATCGAATGTAATTCAACCCATTACCACCCTCATCTTGTACCCCCTCCATTTCTCCATCTTTGGCCTTACTTTCCACCTTGATTTGTGAAGAATGAAGGACAAATCAAAGCTGCTCCATCATCTCCATCAGAGCTTCACTCGCCTCGTCTATCCACATGCTACCCAGTTTCAAGAACTGGTCCATGATTTTTGCCTCGAACCAGAGAATCATTTTCTGCAAGTATGGATCTTCAAGGGACTTCCTGGAGTCACATCCAAAGTCCAACAGAACCTCCAGGCTCCGTCGAGAAGACAGAGCCTTAGGTCCCGTTCGAGGAGACCTAGATCTATTTGGGGTATCCCCGCAGATGCGACTAAACCTCAAGATTCCGTAGGCCCTATCGGAGAAGACTAAGGAGGCATGAGTGTTGAGTAATCCAAGATCGAAGCAAAGCCTAGGCCTGCTCTTAGGGTGTTATTCGTGACACCCCCAAAATCGTTTGATCATGACTAGGGCCCAGATGTAATATGTGCCCTTGATTTCAAGCAATATGCACGCCCGACCGCCCGATCAGGTCAAGTGACTCTACGTGGAACGTTGAGCGCCACTCGACGAGGAACTTTATTGGGTAAATAGCAAAGTCTGCCATCTACCTTTTATATTTAGGATATAGTCATATAAATATTAAGTTAAGTTTAATATTTCCACTAATGTTGTAAGTGGACCCCAAAACTCTAGCTAATTTATGTTTAGGTCTTGTGCCAGGTCAAATCACATGCTCGTACATGTGAGGTGTTGGTCTTTTTGCACTAAGGCCCCTCCGGCTTTTGTATTTAAGTTTAATCCTTACATATGCATAATTAATGTTATATTTTGGGTACGATTGCACATAGAGCCTCATACTTTATTTAAATTACAAATATACCCTTGTCAGCTTATATTTTAATTCTTGCATATTTATGTTTATTAAATAGCTCCTGCGCTCTAAAACTAATGGGATAATTAATGTAGATGTCGTAGAATGCTTGTTCAAGATTATATGTTTTAGGCATTTATTTGCATTTTTTAATTTATTATAAATAAAGAAGGAGCTATATATATTCCATGTTAGCATATATAACTCCAAAAAATATAAAACAAACATTAAAAATACTAAAAAAATAGAGTGTACATATTACTATATATTCTACCTATAGACCAAAATCACAAAAAATATAAAAAGAAAAACTTAAGAATCACAACACCCTAAAAAATACTATAAATTGGTAAAATTTCCCTAAAAATCCAAAAAATAGTTTTATATTGCTTATTTTTCTTTATTATATATAATAATATTAAAATAGGTTTGTGAAATTTTGACACTATTATCTATTTTTAATACCAAAATAATTCGACCAATATAGTATACCTATTGTTTTGTACATTTTAATACATTATAAATATATAAAATTAGTAAAAAATATATAAAAATCCTAAAAATATAAAAAAAATATAAAAATACAAAAACACTTTATTTTTTAGTTTGGTATTTATTTTATATTTAAAATTTTCAAAAAAGTATTGCCATTTATATAATCTATATTTATTATATAATTTATATATTTACTATATTATCGTCATTATCATAAATAAATAAATATTATATTTTTAAAAATAGAAATTAAAATTTTGCAAAATTAAAAAGCAAAAAAATAAAAAGTTTAAAAGATTAAAAACAAAACAATAAAAAATCCATAAAAATTAAATATATCTGAAACCCATAAAAAATCAGAAAAAGAAAAAATACAAAAAATATTATTGGTTATTAATAATTATTTATAATTATGCATATCCTTAAGTTTGCTCTCAACGGTTCGAGTCCTACAATTACATGTTATATACATCGTTTATAGGGTTTAATAATTTGCATTTTACATTATTTAAGCATTATCACGGGTTGAATATTGATCTAATGGCATTGATTGGGTACCGAGTGTCGTAAGAGCATCTGATACAACAAGTGCTGGATCTGACTTGTCGGAAACTGTAGGTCCTCCAATACCGAATGTTAGGTACCTCGATCTCTGCCTACCTTTATCAAATAACATCGTTGCTGGAAATCAACATGTAGGATAGGATACTATATATATATTATTAGCATTTTTATTTATTTTATTCCTAATTGTTTATCAGTTCTAATCATCTCTTGTTATTGACTTTTTTACACGGGCCCACGACGTGAGGACGGTCTTCTAGGAGGCTGAGGCAACCAAGTAGAGCGGAGGCTGGTCCATTCTTTGCATACAGATAGTAGAGAGCAAGAGAGATGACCATGGAGAAAAGCAGAAAAGAGTCACTTTAGTGTAGATTTTATTTGTGTGTGAGAGAGATACCTTTATAAATTATTGTAATAATCATTCTCTAGAAACTTGGACACTCTCAGTCCCATTTCATCATGTGTCTGTTTACTTGGGGGTCTGGCATTTTTTTTGCATTTTCTTTGCCTTCTATTTTTGTTCTCCATATTTTCCCTTTATTTTTTGTTTCCTGTGTTTTAAGTTTTACGCTTTCTTTTCCTTTGTGTTGTGTTCTTGAAATCCCCTAGTTTTATGTTTTTATTTGATTGAGCTAGGTAGACTTAGGTCCACACACCTAAAAGAATTATGTACCTATAGATCATTGGACATAGTCAAATTAATAAATCTATGCTTCCCGAGCAGAAATTCCTGCTAGGATGGTTTTCGCAAGTACACAATAGGATATATTTCTTTTTATGCACAGATCATCTTGCATGTAGACTACTAGAGTCAGGGATGCACCCCTTTTTCTAGCATTTACATTTATTGTTTTTTGTGCATCCACTTTACGAGCTCCTTCCCTCGTTTCTTGTACTTAGGTAATAAAAAGAATCAGAATATTTGTTAGACACTTTCTTTTTCAAAAAGAACAAAAAAGGTGATAATCAATAAAATTGGGACTATTAGTTGAACTCGACCATAAAATTAAAGGTAAAGGACAAATATCATTATTTTTGGGTAGCGTAACCTTCTCATTGTAATAGGTACCATTCAAACCAAGTGAGGCACAAATATATAAGGATTAGAGCGCTAAACTCTAGACTTGTACCTTAAGCGCTTGAGTCAGGTCTTGGGCCATGTTATTACTGAATACACTTCCCTCCAACCTTTGACGAAGTAGTCTGATGTTTTAGTAGGCGTGCTACACCAACTCAAACACAACCACTCTAGGAGACTGCATCCGTGAGCTTGTAAATTATTGTATTGTCACCTAACTCTAAAATTGAAAAGAAAAGACCAAACCTTCACGGTCATCATTGTGTTGAGTTGGTGAATGGAGGGGTGTGTTTTGTATTGTTTTTGTGTGTGCGTTGATCATTTCACGCATTTGCGCCTTTCTATGCTCACCTTTTTTACTTGACTATGGTTCTCTCCCGGATCCCCACCTCTTGAAAATCGAGATGGCTGATTGGAGCAACTTATATCTGACCATCGTAGATTTCTCTCAATCCGCTCTAATCAATGCACCTCCATTTTGTCAAGAGGAATGTTGTCCGGATTTTCCTTTTTGTACATATCCACACAAGTAACTTACACACTTTGATTCTTCATATCCTTTAGGGAAGCCTACATGCCCACAATGTCAGCCATTAGATTTTTACTCCCCGTCCCCACCACCACAGTCACATTTCCCACCTTCTCCTCCACTCGATGCTATGATGTTGGATTGTCCTCCCTTGGAACCCACTTTTGATTACATGAAGAGGATAGAAAATCTCACTGATCCGAAAAAGATTCGCATTATCGCTTCATAGACTGATGTTATGGAGTCATGAGAGGTCACCTATGGGAGATCGCAATCACCAAAAATACAAAAAAATAAGCAAAATATGATAATACAAAAAGACAATAATGGGAGTTACCTAGCTGGGATAGATTGCGAGTAGAGGCATATGTGCTATACACCCTGCCAACACATACACACCACAATTGCCACCACTCTACCTACTAAGGATGGCATTGTACATGGTGATTCTAGTCATCCTTGTGTACATGTTGATGCAGACTTCTTCCCTAATGATGAAGAAATAAAAAAATATAAAAATATTAACCAACCACAAAGCGGTGGAGGCTATTCAGGATATTTTTGATGCCCCACTTTGAAAGGCCATGAACCTATTGCTTGCTCCCACATCCAAGAAAGGAAGAGAAATAGCAAGACTGAGTGCCACATTCCGACCATGGCCACTTCCCATGCTATCAACCATTGCCTGCCAAAAAGGGACACATGTACACCTTTCGTTAAATGCGAAATTTCTGATCATCATTTTGATCACACTCTCCTTGACAATAACATGTCGATTAATATAAAATACCCTCCTCACTTGTCGAGACAATCAATATCGAGCCTCTCAAGAAAACTAGGATGATTTGTCAATTTCGTAATAGAAAGAGGTCGAAGGGTATTCTTGAAAACATTGTTATTCAGATCCAGAGCATTAGCTACACTGTTGATTTTTTTGTATTACCCATGGAGACCTCCACCTCCATGGAGCATATTCCAATTATCCTAGGTTGGCCTTTTCTCATTGCGACGAATGCCGTTATTGATTATGGATCTGGAGAGATACACTTTCGTACCAAAAAATAGAGTGTTCTCATTGATACGATCACTGCACCCACTGCTACTCAAAAACCCACCCTTGATGATAGTGTACCTATGTCAGCTAACTCAGATGACTATGATCTTGTCGCTGAGATCAGAGATGATTGTTATACCATGGATGATACCGAGACACGAGAATTACTCTTCTACGGGGAAGACTCAGAAAGCATAGACCTCTATGTCCCCTCTTCTTGTTCGTGGCAATGTGTTTATGATATCCACATCATTTACACTACAGACACATTTCCACGGAGGGAAGAAAAAGTAGAGACTTCTGATGAGTCTAAAAAACCCTTTGTTAATTTGTGATAATTAAGTGTTTACAAATGTATGTCATTCGTTGTAGGCAGGTAATCAGAATCAATCAAGAATTAACCACTTAAGTAATTAATAATTTTTTATCAAAGCGATTTTATGTTCATTTAGCCTCGGCAAGCCCTAAGGTCGAACTCGAGGAGGCAAAGGAACAACATAGATTAATGTCTATCAAATTTCGTTTACAGTTTTTGAGGCAGATTTTTTGGTATTTTTAATGCTATTTTAGAGTGCAAATGAAAATGCGGCCAATTTTAAGGACTAAAATGCAATTTTCAGATATACAATTTCCAAAAGTTATGAAACTTGTCCAAGGTATGAATAATAATGAAATAAATGCACTGTAATTTTTTGGAATTTTCGAATGTAATATGAATATTTAATAAATTAAATGATGTAAATAGTGCGAATCGTAATAAATAGTTATAATAGTTATTAAACCTATTTATTTTCAGGAAACAAAATTATCCAAGATATATCACTAGGTGGTCTATCTCAGATTAATCCTAAACTCTAAAAAAGTAAGATTTTCAATACCTATTAAAAATTAGCTATTGGAATACACAAAATGATTTTTACAGAACAAATGATGCATGCAAATGCAATTCTGTTTGGGCACAATGAAGAAGTCAACCAATTCTATGATCTCTGAATTATTGGTAATTTTTTTGAACAATGATTGATTTAATATGATTTTTTAAGCATAGATTGGGAAAAGTATGTACTTTTACATGAAAATATTAATGGTTAAATAACCACATGTCTCAAAAATATAAATTAAGTGCCATATTGAAAAGAATAGTTGATGAACAAAATGCTATCTTTGGAATAATAAAATGATGCAAAAATTTTAATTAAATAACAAGTAAAACATAGGGGTCTATTTGCAATTACAATAATTAAATAAAGCAAAGAAATGTAGAATAAGAACTAAAGTATGAATTACCAAACCCTAAGGGGTGTTTTGCAAAATGTCCAAATGGTCACGTGTCATGCACGTGACCATTCAACGGCGGGGTGTGAATGGTATATCTAGGAACTCGAGGGGATGCTTGTAAATTACCCCTAACAGGGGATGTTAAGCACGTACGGGGCTCTTTGGGATCCTTCTCGTTCGTTGGATCCCAAAGATCGGTAGAGGACAATGCGATGGTCGGCTGATGCTGCTCTGATGAAGTCAATGAAGATGTCCTATAGTTGTATCGGTGTGTCGAAGTGTGGATGGCTGTGAAGCCTTAGGATGGATCTGGCATCGAGGATGAAGCAGGGGCATAGCCTTCGTGCACGGAGGTTGTGTCGATGTAGGAGGCTCTTGGAACTCCCAGGAGGCATCGATGAAGGAGTTGGACTCCTAGAAGTTGTTGATGATGGTGGAGGCGGTCGTCAAGCTCTAGCAGTGGAGTCGAGGGCGATGAAGGGGATCAGTGCAACTCAGACGTTGGGGAAGAAGAAGGAGTCCCACCTTAGTGGCTCGTAGAGGAGGTGAGTAGTGTGGTGGAGCGGCGATGTAGGCGAGGGACCCTTGATTCGAGGAGGTGGAGTTTGAGATTCAAGCGGGGAGCAATGGGTGGAGGACAAAGCAATAGACAGAAGAGGTGTGGTGGACCATAGATGCTTGGAGATAGGGCAACGAAGATGAGAAGGGCGGAGATGATGGGGATATAAATCAAAGCAAGGGCATGCTTCGAGGAAAACCTATGATGGTCGGGACGATCGGATCACGTTGTGCTCGAGGGGGTCGTTGGAGACGTTGTCACCATCTTAGTTTGGATGCTGCTCCTCTTGCTTGGTGTATCATTGGATGGATTGAAGGGCCAGAGGGTCCTTGGATTTATAGCGGGCGATAGGGCGACTGAAGATGAAGGTTTAGGTGATGGATATTTGATTGGGGATTCACGAGTGGCGATGGGCGATTTGAGAGAGGAGGTGATTAGTGATTGACGAGGGAATCAAGGGAGATCGATGAAGGGGATTGTAGATCAGAGATGGTGGCGACAACCAAATGAGGAAGAGTAATCAGAGAGGAGATCTGGTGATACAATAGAGGCGGCAAAAAAGGAAGATGCGACGACGGGAATCGCAGGGGAGGGTAGAGTACGAAGAAGGAAGATTGGCCGTATGCTCAACCGAGATCAGATGGTCGATAGATGCCATATGGCATTATATTTTTATTTTTTTATATTTTTGAATTTTTATTTTTATAAAGTAAACGAAAACTAAATGCCACAAATGGGTGACATGTGTTGGCTCCAAGAGTAGCCACGTGTCACTCCCAAAAAATCGAAAAATAAAAGATAAAGATAAATATAAAAGAAATAGCAAACGACCTCAGATCGAAAAATTTTCTTCACAAACATTGCTCGTCTTGATGAGATCTACAATTTTCATAAATTAACCAATACCAAAGTAGGCCATTTGCATAAAGTGATATTTTTGGTGGTACGTTGTTACATAGAACACATTGATTTTTGGGTTTTGCAATTTTTGTCATTTTTTAAATAAGATAAAAATCAGGAAAGTATGATAAAATAAAAGAAAATATTTACACACTAATGTATTTTGTTTGGATTTTTAATAATTATGAAAATAAAGGAATAGTTTAAAGTGCTAAAAAGACAACTTTTTTACATACTGTTAGTAAACACTCAGACTCTGTCAATTTCTTTGATTTCGATTTTATTATGGATTGCATTTTTACATATTTTGATAAAACTTTATCAAAGAAAATAAATGAAAAAGAAATAAAATAATAATAGTTAAATATGTACATAAAATAATAGGTCAAAATTGGGTAAAACACACAATGTACAAAAGAGGCCCAAACCTAACTTTCACATATGAGCTTCGATTCACTTGAACTTGGTCTTGTTTTGAAGGTAATTGAATGCACATTAGTTCAAAATTGAGTAGGATTTAATAGGACACTATATGAGGGAGATATCCGCGTTTTAGTCCATTTGTCTTGAAAGTAGGGTTTGGCTTTATGGAACATTTTAATTTAGTTAGTGAATTTTTTGTATGTTTCATTTATTCTTGTTAGTGATATGTACACAATGGAGGTGGTTTTGCTTGATTTGGAGTAAGCATGAATTAGTTAAAAAATAGGGAAGTTAGATAGTTTACATGTCAAATGGGCTAGGGATTTTGGCTTCTTATTTTATGCAATTATGAATGATAAAATGCAATTATTATTTCTACATGCATGAATGCTAATTATGCAAGATAATTGATAAAATGCAGATGAATTTGGGAGAAATGAGCTTAATTAATATCTTTTAGAGTGGTGAATCACATATTCATCAACCCCCTATACTTAAACCATGCTCCTGGATGAATCTATGATTCTCATTCTTTATTCTATTAATTTTAGTCATATCTTTTAGCAAAAACATCTGTAAATGTTTAAATCCAATAAAATACCATTGTACATACTATTGTTAATATTGTGTACTTAACACCTTTTTCCAAAATAGAAGAATAAAGAGGAAAATAAAAAGAGAAAGGATGTAATTATATAATAAGTGCATACTGACCCAAACCCCAAGAGAAGGTCAATTATTGACCTTATCGATAAGTAATAAAGTAGGGCGAGATAGGGTCTTTGTATATACACCACTATACATTCTATGTACATATCATTCCTGTATTTTAATCATCAATAAAAATACTCCAAAAAAAATATTTTCTCAATAAAACTTGTAAATAAAAATATTTTCAAAATAAAAAATAGTTGCAACATGAGTTGATATATATAGTACAAATAATACCACTCATAAAAAGTCACAAAATAAGAGCTTAAAAAATCATTTCCGACTCCATATGAACTCAAATTCTTACAAAATCACCTTTAGTAGACTCTAAATTAAATTATCTTTAAAATGAGGGTGGTTTCATAAATTTTGATCAGTGGTGTAAAAGTTGGCCTTTTGGGGGACTATATTATCACATAGTACCTATACCTGTAAATATATATATTTAATTATTTTAATACATCATTTGTGCATATTGTATTTTTAAATCCTTGTATATACTCCTAATATTATCACAAAAATAAAATAAAAATCATAAAACACAAAACAAATTAAAAATAAAATAAAAATTTCATTGTATACCAACCACACTTGTATATATTGTATATAATGACTATTTAATTAACACCTTTATTTAACTTGCAAATATTAAATAAAATTCTTTTATACTATTCAAATTATATTGTAAATATATGAAATATATATCAAAGGATATGATATAAAAATAATAAAATAAAAATAAAAGAATAAAATATATAGGTATACTATAACTATACAAAATACACTATATTTTAAATACTGTATATATGAATTCATAAAAATATTTAAAAAATCATATAAAAATAGTTTGAAAAATAATAAATTTTTTATTTTTACCATTTTTATTTTAAAATCATTTACTATTTTTATTAAATATTCTTTGAATTGATAAAAGGATTTTTCTGATTGGTTGACCCAGATTTGTTGACCCGGGTCAACCTTTCATCCCTGAGTCTGACCCGAAAAACTCTCGTCGGAGCCATTTCTCACCATTTCTCAGACTAGCTCTGACCTCTGATTGCCTTGAAATTTGTACCCCTAGATTCCTCGATAATCCGAGATCCTCACAGATCCCTAGGTTTCATCGCATCCTCCTAGGGTTTCCTGCATCCTGTCGATCTTTCTAGACACTAGATAAACCCTATAGTTTCGTAGGTCTGCCTCCATTGCCCGGGAGCTCGTCCCTCGTGCCTTCTCTCTTCCATTTGAGTCTCTAGGATAGTGATAGCATCCCTTAGCCCTCTTTTGGAGCCTGGTTAGGTGCTTGGGCGACGTAGCTCACATCATGGTCGGAGTACGCCGTCGCGACCAGCCTCTTCTGCTTTTCGCCGCAGAATTGAGTCTATGACCCTGCCTCCACCTCAAACATTCTTTGCACGATCGTATTTATCCTTTAGCCATCCTCCGCCATTTTTGCTCCGACCAAAGTGGTCAGAGCTCCACGATCATACATATACGCACCAATCGACATCGCATTCCACCGTCTCCTATCTCACTCACCCTGATTCCCCTCAATCCTGCTCACTGGAGCAGGATTAGGATAGGACTCCTCCATTTTTGCCAGAGGTCATTTTAGCATCCCACCATCGCTTATTTCCTTTTCAACAACAATAAAATCGACTTGGAGCTTGGACTTCGAGATACGACCCTCTTTGTAGGTTGAGGAGCATGAGTAAGGCTCAGATAGACCTCCAACTGCTCGGGCGGAGCACTACAGGTGCTTCTCTCTGTCTTGCCCATCCACTCGTTCGCCACTCCATTAGAGCCGTCCTGCCAACACACATCACCACCTAGAGCATGTAGGACCCGGTGGACCTACGATCAGAGCCGCAGATTGTCTGGAAACCATGATTGAAGTTTGCCCAGCAGACCTCTCTTCCCAGTTCTTCCAATAGGCCGCTCCACCGTCATATCAAGAGATCCTCCTCCAGATCTGATCGAGACCGCACGATGGCATCCATAGCTGGCCGTTGGATTGCAAAGTAGCCAGATCCTCAGCATACGTCTCAGGCATTCTGTGGGATGTCAGATCCTTTTCAAGTGCAGATTAGAACCGTACGCTAACGCTGAGCTCTGAGCCATCAGATTCAGTCACATGTTGTATAACTCCTTGCAGCGTATATTTCACTCCTACACTCACCTTTTATAGTATTTTGCTTTAATCTATTAACTACAATAAATAGTTAAAAACGTTTTTGCATTTACGACCCTATGTTTTCTTTATTTGCAGTTTAGTCCTGCTGAGTTGCAATCACATTGCTTCACGTATTTTCCTGGTGTGTTTGCATACTATACCCCACGCTTTGAATTGTTTATTGTATGAATTAAATGTTTTAATATTTGCATACATGCACATGTGAGTATTGTTACACATGAAGTGCACGCTTTGCCTAGATAAATTGCACCTTTAACACTTGTATTTTTATAAGTATGTTATTATTAGGCCCATGGAACTTAACTATTTGTGCATAGGTCCTCTTTGCATTTATTTCAATTGTTCTCTTTTAATTAATTGTAATAATTAGCTAATTGACCTCAAAAATTGCCTAAAAATTACCTGTAGATCTGCTTGCATGTTTTATTCATGGGAATTTTTGTTTGTTAATTTACTTTTATTATATATTATTAAAAATATAAAAACAATAGAAAAACCTCCTATTTGTATTAGAAAATTCATAAATTCGAAATATCCTTCAAAAATTCTATAAAAATTTATGTATTTATCTTTTATCATATTTTAGCTTTTGTGTATTTTTTTCTCAACAATCTTTATAAAAACCTAAAAATTTACAAAAGATTTAAAAACTTATAAAAATCATAAAAAATCAATAAAAAACAAAAACTTCATTTTAAGTTCATGTTTGTAGATATTTCTTCATAGTTTTTAATAAAAAAATCATTTCCAGATGTTTTGAGCAACTTATCTATTTTATAATTGAGAAATACTTCTTGTTGTGCATTATTTCATTGTTTTCTCACTGTTTAATTTTTATAAATTTACAAAAAACATCTGAGAATTCCCTAACAATTATCAAAAACATTGTAAAAGATATAAAACACAAAATATTTTTGCATTATTTTTCTGAGGTTTTTTGACATCTTTGAAAAATCCAAAGATAATAAATGTATATTTTGACTCCTTTGTTCTTATTTTCCTCATTTGAAAAATTAAAAATTTGCAAAATTAAAAACCATTAAAAAATAAATAAAACAATAAAAATCCTTTGATTTTAGGATCGTCTACTTAGCTTTTAGTTGTGCTCCTTGAATTCGACTCTAGGGGCTATACTAGGTTAATAAAAGAAGCAAGATCGCTTATTTTCATTGCTTGATTTATTAGTGGTTTAAATAAATTTCTCGTTGATCGAGAATCTGGTTTGAGTCACAATGACTATACAATATCCTTGAGACAGGAGGTCTCTTCTATTAGAGGCTCGATCACAACCACGCTACAAGAGGTATTCCTATATCTACTATGTGGTTTGATGAAACGATCCAAAAAGTGTTCTTGGATCATGTGATTTCTTTAATTAATTTTTTTTAAAATTCTTCTACACTGAGCAACTAGTACGACTAGTTGCCCTTGATCGTATAAGATGCGATCCTCATGCTTCCATGATGCGCTTGAGGATTCTTCCATATTCCTTCAAGAATATACAATAATATAGCTGATATATTTTTTAGAATTTTTGAAAAGGTTTGTAATTCTATGGATTTTAAATTACTAAATAGGAGAAGATGACATGTTTTTTTATTTTCGATGAAAAGTAAAATAATATGAAATGCCTTACAAAAAATATATGTGATATAAATGGGTTCGGGCACTTAATACAATTTTCCTATAATTTTTGGATACTTAGAGATAATAGATAAAAATAAAACACACAAAGTACAATTAACATACATCACAAGGTCCAATATGCAATTTCAATAAACTTTCCATGCATTTAATAATATATTATAAAAATCCAAGGCTAAATGTGCAATTATCCAAAAATCAAGTGCCACATAGGCACCTGATAGGGACTAAAGTATAGTTTCTTCAAAACATTCATTCACTTCATAATTGGACTAGGAAATACATGATATAATATGCAAAAAAACCCCACAAAAAGTGACTCATGTGTAGGACCACATGAGATGCTCAAAATAGGACCAAAATACAAATCAATGAAAGATTAGGGTTCTATTGTGCACAATATCTAAAAATTTAACAATAGAATAAATATTTACAAGACCAATGAGAAAATACAAAATGCGGGAGGGACCATGTGTAAATTACCCACAATGTGCACAGACAGATGATAGATATTAGTTTACTTAAGTTGATCAAATGGTCGATAACTGCTTCATTTCACCCAAGATACTACGATTGAGAAAAGAATTGGAAGCAATTATGGAGTTAGGACGACGAATAGGGAAGAATAAGTTCTTCCTTGTCTTTCGATCAGCAAGATCTTGCTCCTCAACTGGTCAATCGATACAAGGACATGCTCAAGACCTTCTTGCTGAATTTTCATGTCAGATGATGGTCCACAAGATGTTCCAGGTCTCGCTGAGAGGGACTTGGGTGCAGATGAGCACGGACCACCGGGTAAGGTACTACTGGTACCCAAATCTGCTCCAAGTGGGGCCTTGAAGCTCATGTACCTGCACGAAAGCTTCTTGAGCTCGTGGGCCATGTTATCAACCGATCAAATGGAACAAAAATCAAAGAAAAATGTCAAGGGGGGATGGATCTCCGATGTTCTGTATAATATGGAGAATAATCGCCTAATCTGTGCAATATCAGGGTGGTCCAAATGGATGATATCATGTAGCAGGCGATGAGGACTATAGTGACATGGTTATGTGGGTCGGAACCTGGGTGTAGCACAATGATACAATGGTCTAAGTGTGGTGCTTTAGCGAACGAGAATATTGGAAATAAGCCCTGATCTAATGTAAATACTGCAATAAAAACTTCAACTAAGCTATTGAATGAAAATGACACCTAAAACTAGAACTATCATTGCCTCAACCGAGGTGTATTACTTAGGAAGCAAGCCACCACCTGAGATGGGTATCTCCAGCATGGGGGACTCGGATTCCTCCTCCTCCTCCTCGCTGACACTAAGAGGTTGAAGCTTCTGTCACTAGCATACTTGCTCACATTTGGATTGGGGTTACGGGGGACGGAATGAGCTCACAAAAATTGAAGGAAGGTGTGGAGTTTTATTTATAAACATGGTGGAGAGGGGATTTTTTAGATCAGAGCTTACGTGAAAAAGAAGAGGGGTTAGTGGGATCTATGATCACAACAAGATGGAGGGTGGTCGGATCGAGAGTTTGGTAAAGGGTTCGAGGGTTGAGGTAAGGAGATGACATGAAAAATTAGGGAAGATGGATGCTCAGGCAGGTATGGGAGAAGCTTACGTGAGCTCGAGGGGGGGGGGTTGACTAGGAGGTCAAAATTCCCATGGCACTTATCCATCATATAGACCATATAGTACAAAACACAAAAATAAAATATGTATAAATTTGATTAAAAATAATGAATAAATTTATTAAATAACACTTAAAATATGAAAATTGTTTATTATTTTTCAAACTATGTTTTAGTGATTTTTATTCATATTTGCAACATTATTTGTGAGATATTAATATTTACATGTATATATATCTATATATATACACTTGTATTTTACATATTTCATTTTTATTTTGTATTTAATAGACATGATATTGTATTTATATATTTTATATATTTATAATATTACTAAATACATATTTACATATGTTTATGGTTATTTTATTGTTTTATTTGTATGTGTACATAAATACAAGTATAAACATTATATGTATAGCATACCTTTGTATTATAATGTATTATTTATTTTAATGTCGTTTAACATGTTTTTATTTATGTTTCTATTTTAAATATTTACTAAATAATATATATAATGATTATATAATATAAATAGAGTAAAAAATGTAAATCATGAAATATGTTAATTATATATGCATAGTCTAATGGTACCCAAGAAGTTGGATTTTGTATCTTAACTCTATTTTAAATGAAACACCTTCAATAGATAGGAAATTTAATTTGAAATACAATGAAGGTGAGTTTGGTTCAATTTGAGTTCATATAGAATAGATATTTATAAATGAAGTTTTGTTCGTGACTTTTCCATCTGGCTATCATTTTTATAATTTTCTATATATTATTATGTACAAGTTTTATGTCGAAATCTTTATTATTTGATATGTGCACATTGAAGAATAAAAATAGTGTGAAAATGATTATTTTTATAGTATCAAACTAGGGTTTCTATTAAGTGTTGGTCCCTTATCTTCCCCTACATTATTCCTTGTCGACCTAGTCATATTTACTTCGTCTTAAGGTTTAGGGTCACTCAATACCTTTGATACTTCATTTTTTTATTTTCATTATTCACGTATTTTGGAATTAAATAACATATAATAATGTGTTAATTGCAAACTAATTACAGATCAATGTTAATTGTTAGATTGTACAAATTAAACATATTTACAAGTGTTTTTCTAAGGATTTAAAGACAAAATAGAAGAATAAACGTAGATGAATGACTATTCATTAGTTGTGTAGAAGCTTTAGAAGACGTGCCAACAACTTGGCTCTTCTTCATTTTCTTTTGAATTGGACCCTTCTTGGAACCATGCCTTCCACAATGCTTCCCTTTGACCTGTGCAACTATTGTACTACAGAGGGATTCTCTTTCTTCATGATATCCTTAGAGGATGTGAAGAAAGAAATTCTCCGTTCATTAGTTTCAGCTTATTCTTATGACAATTCTATAAAGTTATTAAAATATTTAGGAGATATAGAGTTATGAATTAGATTGCATATTTCCATCTTCCTCCTTCCCCAAAATCTTTAGCTCAGGGATATACCCAGACTTTTTGACTATGTGTTCCCTGACCGGAGTTCCTTCCTGCATTTTCCAAAGAAGTATTTTCTATCAACATTATAACTTTGAGTGGGGTTCACATCGCTAAACATCTCCTTCAGATTCATTAAGATGTCCTGACTAGATTCAACATCCATATGTTGCTTATGAATCACAATGGATAATGAACCAAGAATGTAGCAACAGGCTAGCATGTGGTGCTCGTCCCACTTCTTGTTAAATCTCTAGCATCATCAGTCTAAGGGTTTTCCTACTTTACGCTTGAGAGAACGTTCCCTATGTGCTTTGTCGTAAGCACGAGTTCTAAATTTCGAATTCAATCTGAATAGTTTGGACCTGTCAACTGATTGACCTCAAGCATTTTTTAATAGGTTGAGAGATTTCATCTGAAATTAAGATAAAGCGAATACAGTTTAATAAATCTTGATTAAGGAGATTAAATAATTTAATATTTTAAAATCAAGATGTTCTCATATTTTTTTATACTTTGAAAGTCTTTCCCTAGTAAGTTTTCAAAGCATGAGGCTGGTTAAACAGTGGCCTCACTATGAGATTTGAGTCTCCTTTCCATTTTCATTGCACCATAATAATATGAGAAAAAACAACTATGATGAAAGAAGCGGGAACTCTTTCTGCCTTACAACTCCAATTTGTATTCTCGATTTGATCTTTAACATCCACAACCCTCACATATATATAGAGTTACCATGTTGTCAATTAAACCAATCGTCAATGAGAGAAATAAAATTTACGCTTTGCACAATCAAATGTCGCTTCAATAATATGGGGAACAACATTAGGGTCACTATGCATATGGCCCATCTCTTTCTACAAAATGTATAATCTGATCCATTAAAATTTATATTCTGGAGTCATGACTATACATGAGCATCTCCAAAAATACAAACCACAGCGACAGAATTCTCTGTAGTGGCAAAAGACTATGGATGTCATCATATGACTTATATATTTTGTTTAAATTAATGATCAATCATTTTGAATCATACTCTCAGGAATAATCTAGTAAGAGATATAACTAGGATACATGCTTATTATCTTAGTCTTAATCCAATTAAAATAATGACAATCAAGCTATTTCAATTTTTATGCACTTGATGTTATCATATAGTATACTCCCTCACTTGGTACAATTCATTATTCTAGTTTTAGTTGTTAAAGTACATCATGACTTATACTACTACCCTTGCTTGAAATGAATTCAGCCAGGTGATGAATACCCATTCATCACTCTTTATTTTTTTTATTTTAGCTAAAAAACCTATGCAAAACACCATGTATATTCATGTAAATAGAATAAATTACCATTGCATGCATTGTGTAAATAACAATAATTAGCATGTTTTTGTGCATAAATAAAAGAATAAAGGAATAAAAGAAAAAGAGGGAAATATTTAGAATAAATATTGAGCGACCTAATCCCACGGGAGGGCTCAGCATGGCCCTGACCGTAAAAAATCCAAGTAGAAGGAGATAGGGTCAATCATGTGAGTACATATACCTATATATATAAATAAATTTAATTTCCTCTAAATAAAAATAAAAATGTATTTTTGTTAATTTGTACATATTTATAAAAATAAAACTAAAATAAAAATGAGAAAAACAAAATAAAAATAAAAATAAATAAAACCTCTCTCATATGTGTAAATAGACCATGTATATAGAATAACATACCTATTTCTTTTCTCCTTGTAAATAATTAATAAAAATCCAATAAAAATATTTCTATATTCCATATTTCATGGTGTAAATAAATAAATTAAAAAATCAGAAAATTAAAAATAAAAAAAAGAAAAAGTATAAAATCAATATCCACCTTGTATATACACCATGTAAATATGTACATAAACCTATTTATTTAATTAACGTAAAAAAATAATAAAAATAAAATATAAAAATACCTGTTTCTTACAAATTTTATGATATAAATAAATAAAATATAAAATTGGAATAATTGTATAAAAATAAAAAATTAAAAATAAAAATGAAAAATACATATACGTATATACCTATATATAATAAAAATATAATGTAAATACATAATTTATATTTCAAAAAAATAAATAAAAATCACTATAAAAATAAATAAACATTTTTTATGTTTTAAGTTTTTCAAAATAAAAGCATTTACTATTTTTAATTTAATTTCTAAAATATTAATAATCGGCGGCCTTCCATTGGTCCACGGGGGAATGTTGACCTCCGGTCAACTTCCCCCTTAACTACTTTTGCCTGCGGATCTTGCTCCCGACCTGACTTTTCCGAATTTTCCCAGCATGATCCGATCACCATCCACTCAAACCCCAGGCACCGATTAAACTAGATCCATTCCTGATCCACGCCCGATGATCTCTCCTAGGGATCCGAGCTCCGACAGCCTTGCCCGATCCATTCTTGTCGGACGCCTAGCAATATAAGGCTGCTCCTCCACCGCACCTTTTCACGCATCTTTGACTTTCCCCCTCGTCTCCAGTGAGCTCCTCTCCTCCACCAGAGTGACAGTCGTGTGTGGGAGTGTTGCAGCGAGGCCTGGGCATCCGGGAACCACTGATCCGACGACGATCATTGTTGTGTGTCGTTGCGAGGTGCGCCAAGCCTCGAGACTCGACGAACCCTTGAGGTAATGACCCCCGGAGCTCCGCCAACTTCAGCCTAGTCGACTTCCTCCGCCAGGAAACGTAGATAACCTGTAGGTTAGCTTAATTTTATGTTTCGCCCAAATCGCGTCGCTGGCTTCGCCGGCTGATTCACCTTGTTCAGTCCACCCATTCGTCCATCCGACCCGACCACCACCTTCGCCAGACTCCTCTCCACCTTCTATGCCCCTTCGTTCCCCCTCTCTCGCCCCGGAGTAGGTACCTCACCCTCCTTCGCCGTCGCCTCGCCGGAGGGTGCCGCCCCGACTCCTACACACACCCATTCCGACCATAACCAGGTCGAGGCAATTTGCCCTCGACCCAGGATTTGTTTGGTGTCGTTTTGCAGGTCAAAGGACCCCATCTGGGGGTCGAGTCATTTGGGCACCCGAGCTCCGAGCTTCCTCGTCGCCGGAGCGTCTCCGTCGTCTCCAGCCCCATCTGAGCACGCCATTAGCTGCGGACGACATTGAGCATCGTTTCCCCTCTCAGAGCAGCACCGGAGGAGGTCCAGCGCGTACGGTCTGAGCCGGCGAACTTCGCCGGACTCGAGTTCCCCGAGGATTCTCCTCCACTGTTGGATCAGCCCTCCGCTCCAGATTAGATCCGGACCGTTCATCTTCGAGACACGCCCACCGTCCGATCTTCATCAGGGCTCGATCTGGACCATCCATCTCTCGAAGAGGCGCCAGTTACTCCTCACCGTCCGATCTACACGTGGCGTCTTCCTTGCCGTCGATTCGACAAAGGATTAGCCACGCACTAGAGCCATCGGATCCTCCACGTGGCAACCCCTCCGCCATCAGATCTTAATAAAGGGGTAATTTCCCCTAGGCCCATGTCCTTTTGTTATTTCTATTAGGTCCTGTAAATATTTTATTCCATTGTTTTTATTTTGGAATATTTACACATCGGACCTCTATGTTTCTTCTATTTGCATTTCAGTCCTTATATATGTGAGCCTCGTGCATGGACACGTGAGGATTTGGGTTATTTGCACATTTGGTCCTATATTTCCTGTGTGTTACTGTTTACATGTTTTTAAATAGGAATGACAATTATGCCCCTCCGTGCCTGACTCATGTCCCTTGCACGAGATCTTGTGGACTTTTTGCATTCCAGGCCCTGAGCTTTATTTACTTGTTACTGTTTAGTCCTGGAAACATGTTTTCTTACATTTAGGTCCTTGTGATTTTGTGTAAGTTGTTTTTATTAAATAAAATATCAAATTAAATCCAAATTAGGTGAAATTTGGATACATGGCTCCTACCACTGTGTAAAAATTTCCCTAGAATTTTGGGACATTTTTTAGCTTTTTGATATTCCTAAAATTTCAAAAACAGTGATTTTTGCTTCTGTCTGACTTAAAAAATCAAAGAAAAATATAAAAACTATTTTAAAATTTCTAAAAAAATTAATGATAGTTAGTTTTAGTGTATTTTAGATTCATGAAATTCTCGTGCTTTTTGGATATATAAAAACCTTAAAAATTGAAAAACCCTAAAAATCTTATAAAAATTCTAAAAAATTCCATAAAACTCTAAAAAAATACAAACTCTATTTCTGAGTCTTAGTTTTTGTTTATATTTTTCATAAAAATTGCCTCCGGACTTTTATAGATCCATTTTATATTTTTAATGGATCTTTCAAGTCTGGCTGCACAAAAGCACACTGTTTTCGTCTTTCTTGATTTTTAGAAAATCATATAAAAATTACAAAATTCTGAAAAATTCACCACAAATATTAAAAAACTTAAAAAACATAAACATATTTTTATTAAAATTTTCTGTAGATTTTTTAGTGTTTTTATTAATTGTTAAAGTTGCATGCATTTACTTTTCTTTATAAAATTAAAACCGAAAAAATATTAAAAAATCATTAAAATCCACCAAAAAAAATATTTTATTCTTTATTTTCGACTCTGACTACTTCGTAGGATGTCTCGACCAGTTCGTGTTCCCTGAGTCCGACCCTGGTCGCTATACCAGGTTAATAATTTAGCTAGGACCGCTTTTTGTTTTTCATTGTTTTATCTCTGATTGGCGGTTTCCTTATTTTCTTGTTGAGTCCGATTCTTCGAGATCCGGGTCGCAACGACCGATAGTTATTTTTACCTCACGCAGATTTAGGAGGTAATTTTCGGCTCATTAGAATGGCGCCGTTGCCGAGGAGCACGGCTTAGTAGTCGTTTTTTTATTTTTGTTTTCTTTTTTTTCGCGGCTTTTTCCACGGCTTTTCTTTCGTCCGTGGCTTTTCGCGGCTTTTTGTTTCTCTTTTGTTTTTATTTTCTTTTATTTTGTTTTATTTTGTTTTATGTGTTTATTTTTATTTTTGCAAGTAGCTTGTTTTATTTTGCTTGTCTTTTATTTTTATGATAACCTGGACTGACACATTTTTGTTTCTGTTTCTTACGAGGGGTCGAGGACCGAGGCAGCTTTTTTGGATGCCGAAGCAACCACAGAATTCGGAGGCGGCTTCCTTCTGTACGAAGCTGCAAGAGAGCACGAGGAGCGAGCAGGAGTGCGGGAGCTGCGTAATAGCTGCGGAGTTTAGATAGATTAGTTTAGAATTCTTTTCAGCACATTCTTAATTTGTAATAATACAGGTACCCGGACTCTCAGACTTGTGACTTCGCTGGGACTGTTTCGCCGAGCACCGGTGTGCTCGGGGGTCCCCACCGCTGTTTTGATTTTTGCCATTTTCTTTTCTTTGATTTCACGCGGATTTATGTGCTTGAGCCCCTAGATGTAGGTTTTTATTTCGTTGAGCCAGGTAGCCGTTGGTCCACATCCCTAATAAGAATATCTGTTACTAGAGATTACGTCTGAACTTAGGCAAATAAAACCCATGCTTCACGATAATTGGAGCTTGTATTTAGGACGGTTCTCGCATTGCACCCATATAGGTAGTCTAAATATATGCGCGGATCATAATTGCATGTAGACTGCTGGAGTCAGGTACGCCTTCTATCTCGTGCATGTATCATTGATTCACTCACGCATCGGCTTTTTCGCTTTCCTCCCCCTGTTTTTCTGAACTTAGGAATAAAAGGAAATTGGAAAATTCGTTAGACGATTTTTGAAAAATACATAAAAAAGAAAAACAATAAAATTGGGACTGCTAATTACACTTGACCTAAAAGACACATCATTGAAAAATCTATCTTGGGCAGAGTAACGTCCTCCTTGTTTGGTTTGGATGAGCGAGAGAGTGACCCGCATCTTAGGCTAGAGCCACATCCAATTTCTTTACTGACTACCAGCCTTTTATTCGGGACAGTCGGTTGAGAATATTAGATTCCTATCAGCTCATGTAATCGCTCTGAAAGACTTACTTGATCACCTAAAATAAAATTGACAAGATAATTGACCGATCTCTTACGGTCTTCAGTTCAGTGTGCATAGGTGAATCAGGGGTTTTGCTTTCCCATCTTGTGTGCTTCCAGATCCCTCCCTTCTTCTCATCTATCTTCTCCATCTTTTCATCTATCTTTCTCCCACCCACCCTCCCTTCAGTCTTCTTCTTCTCTTCCCTTTCTGTATCCCTGGATGATGGATCCCCCTCACTCCTGGACGACTCTTACGGCTTCTTCTTCACCTTCTGACCATCAGTCCAGTCCACCTCCGAGGGAGGTCGGATCCCCGACTAACCTCCCGCTCCCTCCCTCCCATCCCTTTCACTACTCTAGGCATGTTGTGCCAGACGTCCGCGGAGATCAGATGGAGTAGATGCGAGACCCGGATGATGCCATTGCTGAGTTGAGAGTGCACCCCCTTCGTGATCAGAGAGAGCAGATGAGATTATCAGATAGATCCTATGCCAGATTGATGGAGAAGCAGTTAGGACAGGGCGCTCAGTCAGCTTCTACACTAGGTCCATTCGTTCTGGACTTGGAGCTTATTCAGAGACTGTCGACATTTTCATGGGAGGCGCACGAGGAGCCCTGTCTTAACTTGTCCGAGTTCGAGGAGTTTTGTAGGACACAACCTTATTCAGACAATACTGCAGAGGAATTGATGCTGAAGACCTTCCCATTCACACTTCAGGACAGAGCCATGAGATGGCACATACGACTGGGGAGGAGATTTGCTACGTGGGGAGACCTATGCCGAGAGTTTCTATAGAGATACTTTCCCCAGCGTAGAGCAGAGTTGATGCGGTCTTTGATCACCGAGTTTTCAGTAGACCCCCAGGAGCCATTGCACAAGGAATGGCCAAGGATTCTTGACCTCTTGAGGATATTTCCCGACCATAGACTTCCACTGATAGACCTTATTGAGATCTCCATGCGGGGGATGACCGCAGAGCAGATAGCACTAGTGATTACCACATGTGGCGGTTCACACCGTAGTTCCGACATTGAGTTGTTGGATACCATCTCATTGTTACTTTCAGAGAGACCTTCTTCACGAGATGCCGTAGTCGGGACAACACATGAGGATGTTGCACTACCAGAGAGGTGTGTCACATTACATGAGGATACAACTTCTACACACCAGCCCGAGGGCTTGGATTCTCCTGCACCATAGAGTACAGAGGACATGACTGCGACAATAGACGTTCTGACCCAGAGTCTACTCGAGTTCCCACTGATTTTCCAGCTGGAGTTCGAGTTAGCCCCAGAGTTCTTAGTCGGCGATTCTTGGATACCAGATCTTCTTATACTCAAGGAGATGGAGGAGCCCCCACTTTTACATCCATTGATTCAACCACTGCAGGTTCCAGTTCCGGAGGAGTCGGCTTCTTTTCTGTAGAGACACTTCTCGAAGTTCGACATATACCATGACTCAGCCCAGCAGCCGCAGCTCGATATGGGACACCACTTTCAGAGGCCAGACATAGATAGTCCCATATACGAGCCTTTTGTCCTCCACTTTGTTGAGACAGATACACTTGCTGAGGACCTGAGGGCAACCGGCATTGCCATAGAGCGAGGATCAGCCGCAGACACACTTCTAGCCTCCGCGGTGTTGACCAGTACCTTCTCCTGCTTCCAGATTGCCGATAGCCACACTTCAGATGATGATGCAGCCTGGTGCACCGAATGGGTGCTTAACAGCAGTGCAGATGCCGTGATAGATCCCGATCCTCTATTTCTCACCTCTGATCTTGCATTCCTCCCCGAGGGTTATCTGCGGGAGGATACCACACACGATGTGTACTCTGTTTCACCTTTTGAGAGTGTATCCGATCTGGCGGATCACGAAACCGAGTCTTCTGATCATTCTGATTCAGAGTCATCTAACCTTGACGACCCTCGCGAGGATGAGCCGATACTTGAGACATTAGATGATCTGACTGATTTGTCTCTATTATATGCATCGGATATCAGTTTTCTTAGAGAGACTCCTGATCTTGACTGTCCACACCTTTTTGAGACACTGATCGACGTGGAGGATTCCATGACTGATCCATCCTTCTCCACGTTTGATTTCCTTGGCTCTACACTTCCACTCTAGTCTGATCCAGAGCCGATGATTTCTTTTATGCTACCAGATCCCGATCACATATTCCCATATCCTTGGCTGGTAGCAGACACCCGCCTGATTTCATACCTGGGTGTTTTTCGTTACACTGTTGATTACGTCGCGGTTCTCATACCGAGATTGCGATGATAGTACGACATTCGCTTTACAGATACCGTCCTGAACCTTGACACAACATTGTCCTAGCCTTTGCGCCCAGCTAGGGGCGTAAAACCTAGCGCTTTTTGAGAGGCACCTCAACATTGTACCCTTTTGTATATACGTGTTTCGTTGTGATTTCATCGTTCTTTCTTTCGTTTTTGTTTTCACCCCAGGTCTCGCTTAGGATTATCTTTGCTATACTTAGGATATACCTCATCCTAAGTATAGGGGGGTGGAAACACCGATTTGTTCCTATGTTCCATTTCATCACTTTTGTTGTTGCCTATATTTAAGGATTCATCACCTTAAGCATAGGGGGAGTGATGCCCTCCCATCTTGTATATATTTGTCTATTTTCTTCGTCTCTTTCTACCTCTATTTTGTTGCCTATACTTAGGGATATCTTACCCTAAGTATAGGGGGGTAGACCTTGTACATCCGTCCACTCGGCTTTCCCTTCGTGTACATCTTGCTATACTTAGGATTAGTTGATCCTAAGTATAGGGGGAAATGCCGAGATCCTCTTAGATTTCTATTCTTTCATTCGTCTTTGTATATAGCCTTCCTTTTCACTTCCCTATACTAAGCACGAGTTATGTCTTCTTCATCGCTCTTGACTTTGAGGACATTGATTTAGCCAAAATTTCGGTGTTCTTAAGTTCCACACAAGGCGGGAACTCAGTCGAAGCGTTGACCACGCAAAAATCTCAACTAAAGTCAATAATTAACCCACAATCAATAAATCAAATAATGAAAAAAAAAGTGGAGTTAAAATTTATTATAACTCTACAAACAAGATGTATAGGTGTAAGTATGTAGAGGTCGAACACAGGGAGCAAGGCAGGATAGATCAAGCAATTGTGCAAAATGAGTGATGTGTGATTGTGTGTCTACAAAAATGCAAGTATTTTTCTAGGTTTTTAATTTGTAATATTTTTATTTTTTTTTTAATTTTGTATTTTGATTTTTAATTTTTCTTATTTTATATTTTCTTTTTATATTTTAGAATTTTTTTATAAATAGAATATATATAAATACTATAAGAAAAGGGGTAATAAAATATTTATAAAAATAAGAAAAAAATGCTCAAAAATTAGGAAATAAAATGTTTTTGTTCTTTTTATATTTTTCTACTATTTTTGTGATTTTTGGGTATTTTTCAGAATGTTTTTGGTATTTTTTAAAAGGCAAAATAAAGAAAACATTGAATTAAGATTCTGGCTGAAATCAAAATGGGAATGAAAAATATCAAACAGTAACACAATTTTCCCAAAGTAATTTTAAAATAAAGACAATAAAAGGGGAAACTACGGACCTGAGTTTATATTTTTTTTATTTTCTACGATTTTTTAGATTTTTTTAAGTTTTTAAGTATTTTCTAATTTTTAAGGTTTTTATTTTGAATTTTTAGTGATTTTTGGACTGACATTAGAAGACACTAAAATACAGAGTAGGTAATTTTTTTGGAATTTTTCAAGGTGTTTTAATATTTTTTCGGTATTTTCTAAGATAGACAATACTGAAAATGCATGTTTTTGATTTTTAATAAATATAAAAATGTAACGAAAATGCAATGCAAAAATAGGGCGTGAATGAGCAGGTTAATAGGAGCTTAAGTTGATTTCTTTGTAATTTTTCGAGTTAAAATGACGCGCTAAATAAATAAAGAAAGCAAGCGGAAATCCAAAGCCTGACAGGGGCCTAAATGTAAATAGATAAAAGTTTGAGGGCCTGACTACAATTTTTATGCAAAATTTAACACTGAATAGATAATTTAACGTATCAAATATAAATTCCAGGACCCGCGGGGGTGTCCTTGCAAAAACACCAAGTTCACGTGCGCACGCACGTGCACCTGGCAGGGGCACCACTACAATTATCAAAAACTTCTAGGGCCTAAGTGCAAATGTGCCAAAAAGTTAATAACTGTAGTTGGAAATTTAAGGCTTAAAACTAAATACGAAAAACATCCGGGGTCCCTTTGCAAAATCGCCAGGGGCACGTGCGTAGCACATGTGACTTGGCGAGGACCTAAGTGTAATTTCCTAACACCACAGGGGTTAAAACGTAAATATTACAAATATTTTTAACTGCAGATAAATGTTTGAGTGTTATTTATTAAATACAAAAAGGTCGCCGGGCGTGAAAGCAAAATACCCAACGCTGCGCGATCGGAGGGCCGACAGAAGATCACTTGCCACGTGGCGGCACCTCCTTATGCGATACCCTTTCGCCTTCAGCGGCCACGATTAGATGCTTGTTGATGATCCAACGGCTAATGATGGCCAAGATCCTGCGGTGGCTGAAGCTCGTCTTGAACAAAGGGGAATTGAACGACCCAGGGACGCGAGGGAAGAACAGCTGAAGAACTCAGCCTGGATGAAATTCGAGCTCCAAAATCTCCACGCCTGGTGCCTTCTAGTCCCCTCTGATGGAACACGAAGCCTCTTGTAAGTTTTCTCGACTGATTGACAGCTGCAAAATTGCCCGGGAGAGGTCGGAGGTTCGCCGTGACGTGAGGAGGCTGGGGAAGCTCCAGGTTGCTCGGTGTCTCGTTAAAGTGACCTAGCGGTTTTGGCGAAAATGGAGCTCGCTGGAGCTTGCTCCGGCGAGGTGGTGGCGCAATGATTGGGTGATTCTCAGCCAAAATAAAAGGTGGGAAATAAAAGCTAAGGATACTGGGAACAAAAACAAGCAAAAAGAATGAAGAAAAATGAACCTCGAGGGTTAAAAACCCAAGGTTGGAACCTCACGGTGGCGCAGCCATCGGAGATGGCTGGAACGCTCTTCGGGCCTTCACCGCACCTCGACGGGGAAGCTGGGTCGACCCTCTGTCACCGGGGACTCACAGCGGAGGCTCGGAGGTCTTGGCTTCGGCCAAAAGATGGTTCCCAGAAGGAAGGAAGATGGGGGGTAGTTTTTGAATGGTTGACGCATGGGCTCAAAGAACGAGATGGAACAACAATGTCATTGATCCATTCCCTGAGCAATTCAGTGGGCGTGTATCATCGATGCAAGGGGAGAAAAAATGCAGAAGGAAGCGAGGCCAAATGGTGAAAGACGCGGCCTCGAAAATTCCACAAACAAGGGCGAAAAACCAAGTCTGACACAGCTATGGGAGTAGGTCAGACAGTTGACTGGATGTCAACTGTCAGACCAACCTGGTTGGTCCACGTGGACTAACCAGGAAAAATCCCTTAAAAAATATTTATAAAATCTTTAAAAATAGTATTTGATTTTATTTATTGTAGGTTAATTAATAAAAATCTTTATTAATATATAAATTATTTTATTATGATTTTTAATTATTTTTATGAAGTATATTTTTACAAGTTCCTTTTTATACCCTTTATAGGTATAATATCTATATATTTTATTCTTTTATTTTTATTTTGTGTTTTTAATTTATTTATTTTAATTTATTATTTTATAAATTTATAAAATACTTTTATACACATAAATATATTTTTATTTTATTTTTCTGATGTATTTTGTATGTTTAATAAAATAGATATACATTATACAGGTATATTTATATGTATAATACCTATGTATGATATATACATGTATTTTTATTTGAATTTCATTTATATTTTTAATCTGATTTTAATGCACATATTCATTATAAGTAATATTTACAAAATTATAAAAATATAAAATTATAAAAATAATGAATAAAGAATAAATTGAATATTTTAATATGTACAAGTATAAAATATGGTCCAAAAACTCATCTTTCAAACTGTAGCTCCGCCAAACATAAAACCACTGCCATTAAATAGATTATTTTTAACTATAAACAATTAAAGGTGAGTTTTATGCATTTGGAGTTTTCATTTGTGAGATACGGGTCTGGGAAGTTGAGAATCTGGATTTTTATTCAGACCATAACTTTTTATCTGTATATTATTTTTGAATGAAATCAATTTTGTATTTTTATTTATTTAGATATCTACAACTTTGATGAACAGAGTTTCTTTATTTGATCTACAAAAAGTAGAATAAAAAATAGGTCCCAAAAATGAATAAAGAATAAAGGAATGTTTATTGTATTTGACCCTTATCTCCCCGTACTTTATTCCTGGTCGACCTATTCATCAAGATGCCTAGGTTTCGGGGTTTTGGGTCATAAAATATTTACAATATTTTATTCTTTTTCTTTTCTTTTATTTATTCTATAATTTTGGCTTTAATTACAGTATTTTATACACTATTTACATGCACATGCATGGATGCTAAAATGCTGGATTTAATGGTATTTACACGCATTTGCTAGGGTTTTTGAGGCCAAAATGATAGAATAAAGATGATAAAATGTGGATTCATCAGACATCGTTTGAGCTAAGTATAGGGGGTGTGTATATATTCCACATATACTTTAGCCATAACTCGTACTTTGTGTGAGTGTGTTAATAAATACAAATGGCTAAAACCCAAAAATCCTTAAAAATTAAAAAAATTTCCTTGTAAATAAACATTCTTTTATTGCACATACATAGCTATTGTACAAATTATTTGTGTAAAAATGTTTGTAAAAACTTTTTGTGTAAATATTGTGTAAATATTTTCATATCAAAATTATGTATATAGTACAAAATTTTTCCAAAATGTTTTGAAAATCAAAAGCTTGCAAAAACCTTGTGTAAATTTGTGTAAATATTTTGCAAAACTTGCATTCATGCATACATCCATGTTTTCAAAACATTTTGAAAAAAATTTTCACATGTGTAAATAGTTTGTAAATTACAACTTTGTAAATATTTGTACAGTTTTTCCTGGATTATAGTTGACATTTAAATTAGCCTGGAATTAAATTGGAAAATGGAGCTTGGTTAAGATCTTAATCCACCTAATTATAAAAGGAACCTTATAGGGCTTAGGGTTGAGACTTTTCAGGTCCATGGTGACTTAATTCTTTGAGTCCACTAGGCTATGATCATATGTCATCTCATTGAGCCTAAGTAGGGCACTTAACAACACACACATGACTCATATAGACAATGGCTTGACTTGGACCGGTACTTTACACCGAGCTCTCTACGAATGAGGTGGTGAGGAGGCAGTCTTCCTTGACTTGGGGTAGCATATGAGGGTAGTGCTTCTAGGCGGAACCTCTCTTCTTCTTATAGTGAAGGAAGTGCGTCTCAACTTGGTCTGGTTTCCATGGGGTCTAACGACAGGAGTTGTGGGTTGCAATAATGCTTCAAAAGAGGGATGGTCTATTGGCTCAAGAGGAAAATCTCCTTATGTATATATGCTGCACCTTTTAAATATGTTGTATAGATGCACATTGAAAAAAAATGCAAAAAGAAAATAACTCCAAAAAAGTGGTGGGTCTGAGAGAAAATGATAAACCCACCGGAGTGTATATAGTGCAATAAGCAAGCTTGAGACTCATGTTCCATCTTATGTAGACTTGCATCAGGGAGACTTAGCTACACTGGTTGAGCTCCCAAGGATACATGGCTACACTGTCCATGGTCCATTCTCTTCTTCCCCCTCTTCTTGAGCCAGTTGAACTTGAACTTAGAAGGGAATACCCCGCTCCTCGAGGAAAGAGTGGCCAGATTAGGGTCATAGAGTTACCTTGTTGGGGAGGGTTGTCATTTTGCTACTTCTGAGGTGGAGAGTTATACCTCGCTTACACTTTACAAGGAAAGATTCATTGTCTTCAGGGTTTGTGTATGTAGACTTGTTCTGACCTCGATTATTGAGGAGTCTTGATTATAGATTAGTGGATCTTAGATGCTGTTAAGTTTTAAACCTAAGTCCAAATAAGGTTCCGACACATTAATAATCCAAAGATCTGACCGAGCTCCATATTTCAATTTAATGAAGGCAAGTGTAATAATCAGCATTGATCCATGCATTTCTCCTCTTTTTCTTTTTCCTTTCTTTTTCACTTCTTTTTCAAATAAGTGTTTGCTAAGGGACTAGCAAAGTTAAGTATAGGGGGGTGATGAATACCCATTCATCACTCTTTATTCTTTTATTTTAGCTAAAAACCTATGCAAAACACCATGTATATTCATGTAAATAGAATAAATTACCATCATGCATGCATTGTGTAAATAACAATAATTAGCATGTTTTTTTGCATAAATATAAGAATAAATAAATAAAAGAAAAAGAGGGAAATATTTAGAATAAATATTGAGCGACCTAATCCCACGGGAGTGCTCAACATGGGCCTGACAGCAAAAAAATCCAAGTAGAGGGAGATAGGGTCAATCATGTGTGTACATATACCTATATATATAAATAATTTTATTTTCCTCTAAATAAAAATAAAAATGTATTTTTGTTAATTTGTACATATTTATAAAAATAAAACTAAAATAAAAATGAGGAAAACAAAAGAATAATAAAAATAAATAAAACCTTTCTCATCAGTGTATATAGACCATGTATATAGAATAACATACCTATTTATTTTCTCCTTGTAAATAATTAATAAAAATCCAATAAAAATATTTCTATATTCCATATTTCATGGTGTAAATAGATAAAATAAAAAATCAGAAAAATAAAAATAAAATAAAAAGAAAAAGAATAAAATCAATTTCCACCTTGTATATACACCATGTAAATATGTACATAAACCTATTTATTTTACTAATGTAAGTAAATAATAAAAATAAAATAAAAATACCTATTTATTCCAAATTTTATGTTATAAATAAATAAAATATAAAATTGGAATAATTGTATAAAAATAAATAATTAAAAATAAAAATTAAAAATACATATATGTATATATCTATATATAATAATAATATAATGTAAATACATAATTTATATTTCAAAAAAAAATAAAAATCACTAAAAAAAATTTAAAAATAAATAAACATTTTTTATGTTGAAAGTTTTTCGAAATAAAAGCATTTACTATTTTTAATTTAATTTCTAAAATATTAATAATTGGCAACCTCCCATTGGTCCACGGGAGAATGTTGACCTCCGGTCAACTTCCCCCCTGGACTACTTTTGCCCGTGGATCTTGCTCCTGACCCGACTTCGTCGAATTTTCCCAGCATCATCCGATCACCATCCACTCAAACCCCAGGCACCGATTAAACTAGATCCATTCCTGATCCACGCCAATGATCTCTCCTAAGGATCCGAGCTCCGACAGCCTTGCCCGATCCATTCTTGTCGGACCCCTAGCAGTATAAGACTGCTCCTCCACCGCACCTTTTCACGCATCTTTGGCTTTCTCCCTCATCGCCAGTGAGCTCCTCTCCTCCACCAGAGTGACAGCCATGTGTGGGAGTGTTGCAGCGAGGCCCGGGCAGCCGGGAACAACTGATCCGGCGACGATCATCACCGTGCGCCGCCACGAGGTGCGCCAACCCTCGGGACTCGACGAACCCTTGAGGCAATGATTCACCTTGTTCAGTCCACCGATTCGTCCATCCGACCCAACCACCACCTTCGCCAGACTCCTCTCCATCTGCTGCGCCCCTTCATTCCCCCTGTCTTGCCCCGGAGCAGGTACCTCACCCTCCTCCGTGGTCGCCTCGCCGGAGGGCGCCGCCCTGACTCCTACTGACACCCATTCCGACCATAACCGGGTCGAGGCAATTTTCCCTCGACCCAGTATTTGTTTGGTGCCATTTTGCAGGTCAAAGGACCCCATCTGGGGGTCGAGTCATTTGGGCACCCGAGCTCCGAACTTCCTCGTCGTCGGAGCGTCTTCGACGTCTCTAGCCCCATCTGAGCACGCCATTAGCTGCAGACGACATTGAGCATCGTTTCCCCTCTCAGAGCAGCACCGGAGGAGGTCCAGCGCGTACGGTCTGAGCTGGCGAACTTCTCCGGAGTCGAGTTCCTCGAGGATCCTCCTCCACCGTCAGATCAGCCCTCCGCTCCAGATTAGATCCGGACCGTTCATCTTCGAGACATGCCCACCGTCCGATCTTCATAAGGGCTCGATCTGGACCATCCATCTTGCGAAGAGGCGCTAGTTACTCCTCACCGTCCGATCTACACGTGGCGTCTTCCTCGCAGTCGATTCAGTGAAGGGTTAGCCACGCACCAGAGCCATCGGATCCTCCACGTGGCAACCCCTCTGCCGTCAGATCTTAATAAAGTGGTAATTTCCCTTAGGCCCCTGTCCTTTTGTTATTTCTATTAGGTCCTGTAAATATTTTATTCCGTTGCTTTTATTTTGGAATATTTGCACATCGAACCTCTATATTTCTTCTATTTGCATTTCAGTCCTTATATATGTGAGTCACATGCATGGACACGTGAGGATTTGTGTTACTGTTTACATGTTTTTAAACAGGAATTACAATTATGCCCCTCCGTGCTTGACTCACGTGCCTTGCGCGTGATCTTGTGGACTTTTTGCATTCCAGGCCCTGAGCTTTATTTACTTGTTACTGTTTAGTCCTAGAAACATGTTTTCTTACATTTAGGTCCCTGTGAAGTTATGTACCTTGTTTTTATTGAATAAAATATCAAATTAAATCTAAATTAGGTGAAATTTGGATACGTGGCTCCTGCCACTGTGTAAAAATTTCCCTAGAATTTTGGGACATTTTTTAGGCTTTTTGATATTATTAAAAATTCAAAAATAGTTATTTTTATTTATGTCTGACTTAGAAAATCAAAGAAAAATATAAAAACTATTTTAAAAATTCTAAAAAATTAGTGATAGTTAGTTTTAATGTATTTTAGCTTTTGTGAAATTTTCGTGCTTTTTGGATATGTAAAAACCTTAAAAATTGAAAAACCCTAAAAATCTTATACAAATTCTAAAAAATTCTATAAAACTATAAAAATACAAACTCTTTTTCTGAATCTTAGTTTTTGTTATATTTTTCATAAAAATTGCCTCCAGACATTTATAGATCCATTTTATATTTTTAATGGATCTTTCAAGTCTGGCTGCATAGTAGCACACTGTTTTGGTCTTTCTTGATTTTTAGAAAATCATATAAAAGTTAGAAAATTCTGAAAATTCACCAAAAATACTAAAAAATTTAAAAAACATAAAAATATTTTTATTAGAATTTTCTGTATATTTTTGAGTATTTTTATTAATTGTTAAAGTTGCGTGCTTTTACTATTCTTTATAAAATTAAAACACAAAAATATTAAAAATCATTAAAATCCACCAAACTTCGTAGGCCGTCTCGGCCAGTTCGTGCTCCCTGAGTCCGACCCTGGTCGCTATACCAGGTTAATAATTTAGTGAGGACCGCTTTCTTGATTTTATTGTTTGATTCCTTAATTTGGTGGTTCTACATTTTCTTGATTGATCGTATCTTGCTATTCGGGTCACAACGACTCTGATATTTCTTACCTTATCCCGATAGTGAGAATTTCGGTCATCACCAGGTCATGCCGGCAATGCTAATAGGGAGCACTTCCACTGCATATGCTACGCAAGCTGCTAATTAGTTAACCCATTAGCATATCCAAGATTCAAAACCTTCACCATTCTAATTAGGGACAACACAATTGGTACATGTTTTACTAAGATGGTTATATCGAGCTTTTGACTATGTATGATATAATATAATAACACTCAGAGATTTAGGAATTTAAAACTCTTTCATTTCCTTAATGTCTAGTGGAAAAATCTAGATAATTTGCAAAATTGATCCAATCAACATCACAATATCTAATTGCATTTGAAGCATTCATGTGTATAGATATTCAGAGGAAATATAAAATAAAAAAGACTTTATAAATTATTTCATATCTCTAAAATAAATAAACATTGATTTTGGATTCGAATATGCATGTTACAACCATCACACTTCAAGTTAGAAAACATCATATAACTTTGATATAATGTTCATTGAGACCTTAAATATTACCAAAATATTAGTTCCAACTCCTAATGTAAATATATCAAATATATTTTCATCAATTTTGAGTCCCAAAATATGAGAAATATGTCAATAAAATCGTCGAATCCTCTTCCAACTCTACCAATGGAGAAATCTAATTTCTCGAGGCTGGACGGTCAGAATGACGCAAAATTGTAGCACTGATTTTGGACTTTATTTATGACTTACTAATAAGTATTTTATCATATTATATGATCCAAAAATAGTAGCTAAAAATTAATATCTTTGATGCTATGATCTTTGATCAAAATCGGAGTTTGCGATCATTTTTAACATATGAATCTTCTCTGAAATATCACCAACTATTGGTGTGTCTATTGGAAATGAGTCCAGACCTTCTCAAACAAATTAATATCCCCAAAAATAAGTTCAAATAGGAGAGAATAGTAGAACCTTCAAAAGTTATTGTATCTTTTAAATCATTAAACTTATCAATAAACAAAGTAACCAATGATCGGGATAATCTAGCTGAATGTTTATTGGACTTGGATGCAATCCAAATCCTTTAAACAAAGTTGATGACCATAAAATTGAGATCGGCTAAGGTGGAATAAATATGCAATGTCATTGTTCTCAACCAATCGATTCGATAAACGTGAAAATATATAAAACCACTGAAGAAAAGAATCAATTAATGAAATGTAATGTAAGGGGTCTTAAAATATTTAATTTACCTGGTATAGTGACCAAGGTCGAACACAAGGAGCATGACTAAAGAACTCATTAGTCAAATTTTGAAATTAAGGATTTTTAGTGGTTTTTTATTTTTATTTTTTTTTATTTTCAATTGAGGAACAATATGCACAAGAGAATAAATACACACACCACACTATTTTTATATTTTTCAAAAAAGTCAAAATACTCAGAAAAGTGCAAATAAAATATTTTTGGGTTTTATAATTTTTAAAATGTTTTTGGTAATTTTTTCAAGTTTTTCTGATTTTTTTTATTTTTTCTAAAATTCAAACAGTGCTCAAAATACAAAACAAATCATAGCATGGAGTAATTTGCAACTTAAAAATATTTTAATATCCGAAACTCCTGGAAATTATTTTTATAACAAGATATAAACAAATATCTAGACACAAAAACTGAAATCACTATTTTTGGATTTTTACATAAAATTGTATGATTTTTCTAAAATTTTTAGTATTTTGCAATTGTTTTGGGTTTTATAAATAATTATAGTACAAAATTTGGATAGAAAACAAAAGACAATAAAATACACCTAATCAAATTTTTTTGGAATTTTTAGAGCAATATTCAAAATTTTTATGATTTTTCAAATTTTGGACAGAGAAAATGACACTGTTTTTGAATTTTATATAAAATCAAATAAAAACAGAATGCTATGTAAATTTTATACAATGATCATAAATATATCAGTAACATAACATGATTTTTCCATAATTTATTGAGCCACAAAAACATTTATTTCAATGAAAACAGCAAGCAAACTAAGGTCTAGAAATTACAGGGACTGAAACGTAAATATAAAATGACCTTTGTAGAAAATATAACAATAATAAACAACGGGGAGAATGTCACATTTTACCCAGGTGGGGAGCATGCACATGACGTGATTGAGCTCTGGATGGGCTGATTAGAAATTTTGAAAGTTCCTGGAATAATGTTGCAATTTACCCAATATTTTATTAAAATTCTTCTACCCTCACATAGCGTTATTCTAATCGCGTTATCTCAAAATGGGGCCGAAGGAGGCGGGCCACCACCGCCTTCCCTCTCTTCTCGCTCCTCAACATGCAGGCGGTGGATGCGGGGCGATTGGCTGGGCTAGCGGCAGATAGTGGAGGACGATGCTGGTGGAGGTGCTGGAGGCAGGCGGCGGTTCTCGCTGTGGCATACAGAGGCAGACGCGTGTTGGGGGTGCGGTGGAGGGAACGACAGAGCTCCTGGCTGGCGGCATGGAGAGCCGTATGAAGTCGGAGGTGTTGGCTTCCTGGTGGGAGGAGGCTGCTGTCGTGGGCTCGTTCGGAGGCACGTGCCGGTCCGGATGGGCGGTGGACGGTGGTCGTGATAGGACGCTGGGAGGACGATGGTGCGGTGGGCTCGTGCGGTAGGCGCGCATAGGCGACACACACGATGAGGCAGCAATGGTTGCCTAGGAGGATGCTTCGGAGGCGTCGGGCGATGATGTCGATGAAGGGGCGGAGAGTGCTGCCTGCATTAGGGAGGGTAGTGGGCGACACCGTTGCTTGCGTCTGGGCAGTGGACCATGGAAGCATCGAGAGGCGGCGCCTCCGGCTAGAGGGGCGTTAGCCTGCCCACGCGGTGGAGGGATGACAGAGACTCCAGGATGGAGGGACAACAGGTGGTCGGTGATGGCTGAAGCGTCGCCTGCTTTTAAATTTTTTTTGTTTTTTTTATTTTTTTATTCTTGTAAAACAAAAATGAAAAGAGTTTTTTTTATTTTTTTCAACAGAAACAATAAATATTTTTTTTAAATATTTTTGTTTATTTTTGATTTTATCTTGTAAAACGAATGTTAGTGAAAAAAATTAAAATATATATTTTTTTATTTTTAGATTTAATTTTTTTATACACAAATGAGGATACGAGCATGAAGACTCGATCCAATAAAATTCAAACATGGAAAAACATGAGTGGATGCAGATCCACGAAGTGGGAGATGGCTCCGGGTCTCCGATCAACGTGCATGACCGGAGGTGAGAGATCGTGTGAAGTAGAATAAGAAAATGGTGAGATCGAGAAAATGGAGATGAATTTATCGGTGATGATGAATGACTAAAACTACGGATCTAGATCTACAACGAGATTGAAAATAAACACTACCCTACGATTAGACTAGAGAAATGAGATAAAAAATGGATCTAACCTGAGGGAGGCGGGCATCGCGCTGGACTCGATGACAATCGATCGCTGTCATCGGATGGCTCGAGGGTTGGGCTCCTCTTTCGACAAATGAGATTTCAGGACTGAGGCTCCTTCTCCACCAAAGATTGATCAAAATGTGAGAGGAAGGATGGGCTTAATAAAAAGAAGAAGAATCCAAAAAGAGGAAATTATGTACAAAAAAGGAAGGTAATTAGCGGTTATTTAAATTAATTAGTTAGTTAATTAAATAGATAAATAAATTAAAAGTAAAATTTCCAATTAAATATAATAATTTAAATAATTAATTTACAAAAATTAATTAGCCACCTTAGTGGTGGTTATTTAAGGCATAAAATCAAATCTTTATATACAAGGTAAGTTTTTAAATCAATTAAATGAATAAATTAAATAAATAAATCCAATTTTCGTATTTATATTAATTTAATTAATTAATATTATATATTAAACCTTTTGGTGTTTTTTATGTAAGGAAATTAGTTGTATACATGTATTATATACATATACTACAATATACACATGTACAAATAAGGAAATTATTTTTAAATATTTTTTTAAATTTTAGTGTTTTTTATATTTATTTTTAATAATGAAGATAATATTTACAATTATGTACATTATATAAAAAAATAATTACGAACAAATATATTACAATAAGTAAGTGGTGAAATTACACAAACCACCCAGAAAACTGACTTTTCAACTGTAACTCAAAAAATTGTGAAACCACAACCATTGTAAAGATAATTTTGTTTAGAGTACAATGGAAGTGAGTTTGATTTAATTTGAGTTCGCAGGAGCCGGAATTGGTCTTTCAATTATCGCTTTGCGACTCTTTCTGAGTGTGGATACTTTTAATCTGTACATTAATTTATTTTGCCATTATTTTTATTATTTACAAATATTTTTTTATTTACAACTTTTATTTAATTTGAGGTCAATTTATATACAAATAAAATAAGTTTTGTACAAGCATACAAGGAATAAATGTACACATTAGTTTTGGATTTTTAGATTAAAGACCCTATCTCCCCCTACTTTATTCCTGGTCGATCAGGTCAAGTCTTGACCTTCTCTCGGGGTTCCGGTCAGTCTGCATTTATTTCATAAATACATCCTTTATTTTTCTTTCCTTTTTCTTTTCTTCTTTATTCTTTTATTTGAGTATAAAAAGTGTTAAAAATGCATATTTAACAAATGCATGCAAAATGATAATTTTATGAAATTAGAGGGTATTTACATGTATTTGACTAAGGAAATAAAGCTAAAATAAAAAATAAAGGTGATGAATCGTGGATTCATCATTCCCCTATACTTTACCTTTGCTAGTCCCATAGCAAACACTTATTAAGAAAATAAGTGAAAACAAAAATAAAGAACAGAAAAAGGAAAGAAATTAGAACAATGTTGACTTTTAAACTTATCTTCATTAAATTGTAGTATGGAACTCTGTCAAACCTTTGGATTATTAGTGTGGTGGAACCTTAATGGGAAATGGATTTAAAACATAACAGCCTCTAAGTTCCACAAGACTCCTATTCAGGTCTCCTCAACAGTCAGGTCAGAACAAGTCTACATACACAAATTCTTATGACTATGAATATTTACTTGTACGGTGTAAGTAAAATATAGCTCCTCATCTCAAAAGTAGCAAAAAAACAACCACTCTCAATAAGGTAACTCTAGTCCCCTGGTCTAGCAACTCTTTCCTCGAGGACAGAGATATTCCTTCTAAGTTAAAGTACAACCAGCTCAAGAAGAGTGGATGGAAAAGAGAATGGACGATAACCAGTGTAACTACCTATCCTTTGATGCATGACCAGTGTAGCCAAGTCATATGATGCAAGCTTACCAAAATTTGACTTTGAAGCTCTTATTCTTCTTCTTTTTTTCACCTGTACATACACTCCGACAGTCATTTTAATTTTCAATCAGGCATGTCCACTTTTGGAGATTTTGCATTTTTTTCTTTTTTTTTAGTTTTTTGAAAATATATACAAGGTGAAGCATGTACATAAGGAGTTTTTCCTCTTGAGCCAGTAGACTATCCCTCTTTTGAAGCATTATTGCAATCCCACAACATGCTGTCTTTAGACCTCAACATTGCCAGACCAGGTTGAGACACATTTCCCTCCCTAGAGGAGGACGAGAGGTTCTGCCTAGATGTACTACCCTCGTATGCGACCCCAAGCCAAAATATTCTGCCCCCTCACTACTTCCTCCATGAGGAGCTACGTGTAGAGTGCTTGTCCAAGATAAGCCACGGTCTGAAAGAATCACGCATGTGTGTTAGATATTCAACTTAGACTAATCAATATGACATGTGAACATAGTCTTATGGACTCAAAGAATTAAGTCACTAGGACCTGAAAAGTCTTAACTCCATTTCATATAAGGTTCCTCTGAAATTAAGTGGATTAAGATCCAACTAAGCCCCATTCTTCAATTTTATTACAGACTTAGTTTAAATGTAAATATTATCCTGAAAAACGCACAAGCTAAAGCAAGAAATATGTACAATGCAAAGGAAAGAAAGAAAAATCTTTTTGTGAAATAATTTTATAATTTTTAACTTTTTATGATTTTTTTAAGAAAAAAGAAAATGATGCACATGCAAAGAGAGTTTTTTTAAATTATGTAATTTTTATAGACTTTTGGTTTTTGGAGTTTTTAGGGATTTTTTAATGGAAAAAAGTTAGTAATATATACAAGTATATAGAATAATTTTTTTGATGATTTTTTTAATAGGGTTAGGGATGAGATACGCAAATTTACACAGGAGTGAGTCAAATATTTACAAGAATCAGGTGAAAAGATTTACAACTTGAGTAATTAATACAGGTATATTCGTACAATTGGAATTTTTATGTTTGTGATGCATATATTACTCAAACTTAGTTGAAAATAATTTTACAAATAATTTTGAAGACTATAGTACAAAATAATTTTCAGACAATTTTTCAAACATCTACAAACATTTGAAAACAATTTTGCAAACATTTAGTATATGTAGATTTTTTCAACATAATTTTCAACCATTTTCAAAACATCTGCAGATAGTTTTACAAAATAATTTATTTCACACAAAGCAAAGAAAACATTTTACAAGCCAAAATATTTTTACAAAGGTCGAAAATATTTTTCAAACATTTTTTAAATAGTTTTCAAAAAAGTTCAAATAGATTTTCAAACTACTTTCAAAATATTTTTCAAAATATGATTACAGACTTATTAATCAGTATATTCAAAAAGAATTTTGAGGAAATATCTACATTTTTTTCTTAGTTGATTTTATTGAATTTTATAAGTATTTATACAATATTTTAGCCATATTAAAAATATGAAAGTACGAGTTATGGATAAAGTATATATACAATATATACGACACCCCCTATATTTAGTTCGAACTATGTCCTCATAGTTATCAAATAGCTACAAAGGAAGACATAACTCGTGCTGAGTATTGGGAAGTGAAAAGAATACTATACTACAATGACGAATAAAAGAATAAAATCAATAGAAGTCGGTGGACCCCCTATACTTAGGATCAAGTAATCTTAAGTATAGAAGACTGTACACAAGGGGACTACTGAGTGATAGGATGTACAAATATTACCCCCTATACTTAGGGTAAAATATCCTTAAGTATTAGCAACAAAACAGAGGTAATAGAATCAAGTGGATAATCACAAGTCCGACACCCCCTATACTAAGGGTAAAGTGCACCCTAAGTGTAGCATAATCATGAGATGAAGATGGGGTGTTTAGACAGAAAGAATGAATGATGTGGACAGAATGATCTATACACGTAAGACAATGTGAGGTTCCTCTTAACAAGCGCTAGAGTTTACACCCCTAGTTGGGCGCAAAGGCTAGGATAACGTTGTATCAAGGTTCAGGACGACATCTGCCATACGAATAACGTATTGTTGTTGTCATCTCATTGTAAGAACAACAACAGACTCAGGATGGTCAAAAGAGACGCCCGAATATGCACTCAAGTGGGTGTCGGCTACCAGGAAAAGAGAAGACAATGTATGATAGTACTCCAGTATCACAAAAGAAATCATTGGCTCAAGGTCTAAATGGAGTGAATGGATGGAGCCGAAGAAATCGAACGTGGAGAAGGAATGACCTTTCATGGAATCCTCCACGTCAATCACCATCTCGAATAGATAAGGAAGATCAAGTTGAAGATACTCACTAAGAAAATTGATATCCGATGTATATAGTGTAGAGACATGAGAATCAACATCGAATAACTCGAAGATCGGGTCATCCTCACGAGGGTCGTCGAGGAGAGAAAGATCAGACTCAGAGAAATCAGAAGTAACCGACGTCTCGGTCTCATGATCTGACAGATCGAAATCATGCCCATGGAGCAAAACTGAGTACATGGGACATAATGCATCCTCCTGCAGATAACCCTCAGGGATTGATGTAGGCACATCAGTAAAAGATGGGGAATCAGATCGTGATTGAGGATCTATGCTATCAATCATCAACTCCTCCAAAAATGTATCAACATCATCAAGTGGGAGGACACATGGCTTAAAGATGGGACTATCTAGGTCTGTCAAATCAAAATGGTGTCCCTCATCAAGATCCATATGCTGAGATGGATCCAGATGTAAATCTGAATCTGAGAGGATCTTTTGAAGAATGGATACTGAATCAGATGGACATAGATACTGAAATGACTGAAAGGACGGTTGAGATGTGGGCTCCTCCTCTATTTCTTGGGATTCTAGCAGATCTCGAATCGAAGAATCTTCAATGTGAAAGTGTGATACTGGCTCAAACTCTGGTTGTAAAATCAAATAGAACATGACCAATGTCCGGTTCTGAGAACTCACAGTAGTGATCAACACATCCGTCATATGATATATAGTAGAATCCACATCCTTTGACAGGTGTGTGTTGTCTGAATCGGGATGAAATACCACACACTAAACTGGTCTCGTATCTCCCTCGTGTGTTGTCCTGAATAAATCATCTCGTGAAGATGGGATGTCTGAGAGTACTCTAGAGAAGGTCTCAAGTAAATCTATGTTGGAATTGTGGTGTGAACCACCACATGAGGTAACTACGAGTGCAATCTGCTCCGCGGTCATCCCTCTCATGGCGATCTGAACAAGGTCAGACCTCGAGATTCCATGATCTGGAAATCTCCTAAATAGGTCAACAAACCTAAGCCATGAATCTCTCAATGGCTCCTGGGGGTCTAGTGAAAAATCTCGAATGCAAGACCACATCATATCTGCTCTATGTTGGGGGTAGAATCTCTACAAGAACAATGATCGTAAATCTCCCCACATAGCGAACTTCCTTCCCAATCGTCTGTGCTAACTCTTGGCTCTACCCTGAAGTGAGAAAGGGAAGGTCATCAGCATCAGCTGCTCAGAAGTGATATCTAGGTATGTTCGTGATCAACAAAAATCCTCAAACTCAAATATATGAATATATGGCTCCACATGCACTCCCCCAGAAAACTTTGGTAGTAGATTAATGAACTCTAAATCCAGAATGAAGGGACTCAATGTAGAAGCGTACTGCGCTTCCTGATCTGGGTACTCATCCATCATCCCAGGATAGAAGTCATCTAAAACTCGTAATTGCTCCATGTGATCTCCTATGGAATGCACTCTCATCTCAGTAAGGTGATCACCCATGTCTCATATCTGGTCAATATGAACTCTTCGGGTGTCTTCTCTTAGGACAACATGCCCAGAATAAGAAGGTGGGTAGGGAGAAGATGGGATGTCAGTCGGAGTTCCAACCTCCCAAGAGAATAGGCGGGAATGATGGGAAGGAAATGAAGCAACTGCAAAATCCAGCTGAAATGGAGTTTGGCCCATCTTGAAGAGAGGGAAATGAAGGGAGGCAGGGAACGAGATGAAAACATATAGAAAAAGAATAGTTAAGGGGGAGGATAACAAAGGTGACTACTAGTGATCTAGAGAAGATGATCGTAACCAACTCACACCAATCGCATACAAACACAATGCAAACCCCCAATTCACCTACTCAACACAATGTAAAAACCGTGAGGATGCGATCAATTATCTTGTCAAATTTTAGAGTTAGGTGATCAAACAAAAGTTGTACAAACACTTAGGAGGCTTGATGGGATTTGGGCACTACTCCGTAGTGTGTACACGAGCAACTAAAAGTGCAAACAATGAGGGGGTTGCTCTCCCAAAACAATGATGAATCGGTTATGTTTAATTTTAAGAGTTTAGTTCAATTAGCGGTCCAATTTTTTTATTTTTGATTTTCTCTTTTTTTGGATAATTTTTAATGAAATGACTAACAGGATTTCATTTTTTCTTTTATTCCTATATCCACAAAACAGAGGGAGAAAACAGAAAAGCTAATGCACGAGAAAATATGGATGCAAATGCTAGAGATAGAGGTGCGTAACTGACTCCAGCGCTCTAAATGGAATATGATCCATGCAGAAAAACTAAACTACTCTATATGACTGCAATGCGAGAATCATCCTAAACAGAAACTTCTATTATCGTGAAACATAGATTTATTTGATTAACTCCAAGTGAGTTCTATAGGAACAAATATTCTATTAGGGGCTTTGGACCTAATGCTTCTTGGCGTAATCAAGTAGAAACCTAAATCTAGGGCTCAAGCACAATATATCAACGTGAAACAAAAAATAAAAGCGAGAAAACAAAACACGGAAAATAGCGATGAGATCCCCCAAGTGCACCGGCACTTAGAGAAACAGACCCTGAAATGTCCAAATGTCCAAGTATACATAATAATCCTTATTATTACAATATAGATAATTATTCTACAATGCTCTTCCTCATGCGCGGGTCCTCCAAAAAGACTCCAAGTCATCCTCCAAGCAGTTCCGCGCACAAAAAGCAAATAAGAGATGGTCAGAAAACATTTATAATATATATAGAGACATGTAAAGCTGAAAAATGACTATAAAGCCGTGCTCCCTGGCAACGACACCATTTTGATGAGCGGGGGTGGATTTGTAAAATTTCAATATTTTATTTCCCTGGCAACAACACCATTCTGATGACCATAAAATAAAGATTGGCTAAGGTAGAATAAATATGCAATGTCATTGTTCTCAACGAATCGATTAGGTCAACAAGAAAAATATATAAAACCACTTAAGAAAAGAATCAATCAATGAAATGTAATGTAAGCGGTCTTCGCTATTTAATTTACCTGGTATAGCGATTACGGTCGAACACAAGGAGCACGATTAAAGAACTCAGTAGTCAAATTTCGAAAATAAAGGATTTTTAGTGGTTTTTTATTTTTATTTTTTTTATTTTCAAATGAGGAACAATATACACAAGAGAATAAATACACACACCACACTCTTTTTGTATTTTTCAAAATAGTAAACAAAACTCAGAAAATTACAAAGAAAATATTTTTGGGTTTTATAATTTTTAAAATGTTTTGATAATTTTTTCAAGTTTTTTGTTGGTTTTTTATTTTTCTAAAATTCAAACAGTGCTCAAAATACAAAACAATGCACAACCTGGAGTAATTTGCAACTTAAAAATATTTTAATGCCCAAAACTCCTGAAAATATTTCTATGACAAACTATAAACGAATATCTACACAAGATCACTATTTTTGGGTTTTTCTACAATTTTTTTAATGATTTTCCAATATTTTTATTGTTTTGCAATTTTTTAGGTTTTATAAAAAATTACTGCACAAAATTTGGATATAAAATAAAATACAATAAAATACATCTAATATATTGTTTTAGAATTTTTAGAGCAATATTCAAATTTTTATGATTTTTTAAATTTCATGCAGAGAAAATGACACTATTTATGATTTTTTTAAAAATCAAATAAAAACAAAATGTGATGAAAATTTTATACAATGATCATAAACTTATCAGGAACATAACATGATTTTTCCATAATTTATTGAACATCAAAAATATTTATTTCAATGAAAAGAGCAAACAAATTAAAGTCTGGAAATTACAAAGACTGGAACGTAAATATTAAAAGTACTCTACAGAAAATATATCAATAATAAACATTCGGGAGGATGTCGCAATTTACCCAGGTGGCGAGCATGTGCAGCACATGATTGAGCTCTGGATGGGCTGATTGTAATTTTTGAATGTTCCAGGGATAATGTTGCAATATACCCAATATTTTATTAAAATTCTTCCACCCCCTGACCTAGAGTTCTTCTATTCTCGTTCTCTCAAAATGAGGCCAAAGGAGGTGGGCCACTGCTGCCCTCCCTCTCTTCTCGCTCCTCAATCCGCAGGTGGTGGATGCGGGGTGGTCTCCTAGGCGAGCGGCAGACGGTGGAGGACGATGCTGGCAGAGGTGCTGGAGGCAGACGACGATTACCGTTGCAGCGTACAGAGGCGATCGTGCGTTGGGGGTGCGGTGGAGGGAACGATGGAGCTCTTAGATGGCGGCGTGGAGAGCCACGGAAGATCTGCGAAGTCAGAGGTGCTAGCCTTCTCGCGGGAGAAGGTTGCGGTCATGGGCTTGCATGGAGGCGCATGCCGGTCCGCGGTGGGCGATGGGCGGTGGTCGCAGCGGGACGCGTGGAGGTCAACGATGCAGTGGGCTCACGCGGTCAGCGCACACAGGCAGCGTACGCGAGGGGGCAGCAACGACTGCTTGGAAGGATGAGGCGGAGGTACTGGGCAATGATGTCGATGAAGGGGCGACGGGTGCCACCTACGTTGGGGAGGGCAGTAGGAGGCGCCGCTGCTTGCGTCTAGGCAGTGGACAGTGGAAGCTTCGAGAGATGGCGCCTCAGGCTAGAGAGGCGTTGGCCTACCGACGCGGCAGAGGGTCGGCAGAGACTCCATGAAGGAGGAACGATAGGCAGGCGGCGGCGGCTGAAGCGTCGCCTGCTCTGATTTTTTTATTTTTTATTCTAGTAAAAAAGAAATGAAAAGAGAAATTTTTTTAATTTTTAATAAAACAATAAATATTTTTTTTATTTTTTTAAAAATTTTTTTGTTCATTTTTCATTTTATCCTACAAAACAAATGTTAGGGAAAAATGTTGAAATATATATATATATATATATATATTTGTTTTTAGTTTTAAATTTTTTATACACAAATGAGGATACGAGCATGACAACTCGATCCAATAAAAGTCGAATACAGAAAAATGTGAGTGGATGCGGATCTATGAAGTGGGAGATGGATCCAGGTCTCCGGTCACCGTGTGCGGTCGGAGGTGAGAGATTGTGTGAGGTAGAATAAGAAAATGATGAGATTGAGAAAATGATGTGAAATTGGTAGTCGGAGATGAATTGATCGGTGATGATGAATGACTAAAACTACCGATCTAGGTCTGCAACGAGATTGAAAATAAATACTACGCTAAAATTAGTCTAGAGAAACGAGATAAAAACTGGATCTAACCTGAGGGAGGCGGGTGTCGTGATGGCCTCGACGACAATCGATCCGTTGTCACCGAACAGCTCGGGTCTGGGCTCCTCTATCGACCGACGAGATTTCAGGACTGAGGCTCCTTCTCCACCAAAGATTGATCAAAACGTGAAAGAGGGAGGAGGATCTTAATAAAAAGAAGAAGAAATCCAAAAAAGGAAATTATGTACAAAAAAGGAAGGTAATTAGTGGTTATTTAAATAAATGAATAAAATAAATAAATAGATAAATAAATTTAAAAAATTCGTAATTACATAAAATAAGTAAAATAATTAATTTTTTTAAAAAATAATTATCCACATTAATGGTGGTTATTTAAGGCATAAAATCAAATCTTTATACATAAGGTAGGTTTTCAAATCAAATAAATGAGTAAATTAAATAAATAAATCCAAATTTCGTAATTATATTAATTCAATTAATTAATGTTATATATTAAATCTTTTTCTTGATTTTTATGTAAGGAAATTAGTTGTATACAAGTATTATATACATATAATACGATATACACATGTACAAATAAGGAAATTATTTTTAAATATTTTTCTAATTTTATTATTCTTATTTTTAATAATGAAGATAATATTTAAAATTATGTACATTATGTATAGAAATTAAATATGAACAAATATATTTACAATAAGTAAGTGGTGAAACTACACAAACCACCCCAGAAAATCGACTTTTCAACCGTAACTCCAAAAATTGTGAAACCACAACCATTTTAAATATAATTTAGTTTAGAGTACAATGGAAGTGAGTTTGATTCAATTCGAGTTCGTATGGAGCCGGAATTGGTCTTTAAATTACCGCTTTACAGTTTTTTTCTGAGTGTAGATACTTTTAGTCTGTATAAAAATTTATTTTGCAATTATTTTATTATTTAAAATCATTTTTATTTATAACTTTTATTTAATTTGAGGTAAATTTACATACAAATAAAATAGTGTATGTTTTGTATAAATATATAAGGAATAAATTTACACATTACTTTTGGATTTTTAGATTAAAGACCCTATCTCCCCCTACTTTATTCCTGGTTGATCAGGTCAAGTCTTGACTTTCTCTCAGGATTCAGGTCAGTCTCCATTTTTTTCATAAATACATCCTTTTTTGTTTTCTTTTTCTTTTCTTCTTTATTCTTTTATTTGAGTATAAAAAGTGTTAAAAATGCATAATTAAAAAATGCATGCAAAATGATAATTTCATGAAATTAGTGGGTAATTACAGGTATTTGACTAAGGAAATAAAGATAAAATAAAAGAATAAAGGCGATGAATCGTGGATTCATCAAAAGTCTATTTTGCCAACAAAAGGAATATTAGAAACATTTTATGAACTTAACATCATAGAAATATTGAAAGTAACAATCTATTTGCTTAAATCGTCATACGAACAAGAAATTTCAACACAATATTTTTGCACTTTTGTGAAACTATTTATTAGGGAAACAAATTTCCTAACATGGTTTCTAATATTCTAATGAATATTTATATAAGATCAGGGTTACCTCTTGAAACGCGAGTCTCTAAAGCAAGAGATCTCCTGAATCGAGTCTGATATGTGCTTTTGTCTCTCGTAGGCACGATGATGAGTCGTGTAGCTTCCCATGAACTTCGACGTATTCTTCTTGACCTTGTCTACGCATGGATGATCAAGCTCCTGATTTTGTCACAGGAAATTGATCCTTCTTCATGCACGAGGAGCATGGAGAAGGAGACGATCTTCTCCTCTACTAGACCACGCCAAAGGAGAGGAAAGGCTTATCAAGATGCACATCTAGGAATGAGGAGGAGATGTGTAGAGAAATAATATCCCAAGACTCTTCTATTCTTTTGATTCTCTATGAAATGAAATAATAATAAAGGGACAAAGTAAGATGACATGATCTTTGGGTAGTATCTTATCCCTTGGAAATCAATCTGAGTATAGAGAATCGGACATCTCAACGGGTCAAACAACTAAGAAAGAGGCTTGCCAAAGCCCTTCAAAGCCTCAAACTGAGTATGAAATGGGAAGACAGGCGTCGGGGATCCACTCCTAGAAGAAAAAGGCAGCGTCTAACTATCCTATGTCTAGATGTGCGGTTGAACGTGGAAGGAAAGGTGACCTTCTCGCCCCCGTACCGTAAGTGGAGGACTCGATAGCCGGGGCTCCTGATAGCCAACCGGTGAAATGGCTCGCACGCTTCCGCAAGTTCTTTCACTATGCCTATCTATTCACGGGTCAGCGAGACCGACTTGCTTCTTTCCTTGCCTACTGGTTTCGAAAGTGAATTCGTTAAGAGAATAGGCCCCTTTTGGAATAGTACTGGCTATGTCAATTGAGTGCCAGAAGAGAGTGGCGTGCCCTCTCTTTTATACTTACTGTACACATCAATGAATAGTTTCCTCTTCATGTAGGCACGCACAATGATGCCCCGTGGATTATGGATCAAGGTCTATAATTAATTTTGTTGCTCACCAAGAAATTAAAGTAGATTTATCTCCTTGCAATTAGAAATTAAAAATAATTAATAAATTATGAAACAACTTAACTTAGAGTACAATACATGAACTCCAAAACTATGGTGCCATGTGTCACCATACATGCACCCCTTTCTTTCCATAAATAGATGGGATTTATTGCTTATTTATTAATTATGATAATATAATTAATATAATTGGTAATTTTATGAGACTAATCCTTATAGATTATTAACTATAATCATTAATCTAAAAATAAATGTAAATCAAATTTACATTTGTGGATCATATTCACACATGTGCCTTTAAATAATTATGCAAATCATATTCACATAAATAAGAAAATTAATTATTATGAATTATTATATATAAACTAGTGAATTATATTTGTGAATCATATTCATAAAAATGCCCTAAAGAATAATGACAATAATAATTATAGTCTAAATATATACATCAATAGTATGAGTACTAATCGAATTAGGATGCATGAGATACAAATGTAGATACTTGGAGATAATGTCGAGGAGATCATACTATCCGCGTATAGTGGCTTGAAATTTGTATAGCTATTCAATTTTAGAGTTTATACCTTTCATATAAAAAAATGATAAACTACTATCATTTGAGCTCGAGCAAAACAATTCACGCTCTAAGTAAGTTCATAAAATGCACCACACCCTATGTGAGTTGGAGAAAGTATTAGTGAGTTTAACCCTGCTTTTATGCACATTTCTAATCCAAGCCCAAACCATTTAGAATTTATAAATGAACTAAAGTAGTCTATTTATTTCTATTTCCATCACCATTTCTATTTCCAACATCTGGACATTGAAAATAGAAGTGGGATTGGGTATTGGGTTCAAATGAAGTGAGAAATAATCCTATTAATTCTCAATCATTAAGCTAATAAAAGAAGCCACTAAAATACACTTGATTTCATCATTCCTTTGGAATGAAATATGATAGATGTAACCATGAGTATTCCCAATACTCATTTAACCTTCATACTAGAAGACTTTGTTATATCTGAAGTTCAAACCCAAATTTGACTATATTCTTCGAAATATATAAATAGATTTCTCATTCGATAATTTCGACAACAATATTAATCATACACTTTCCAAAAGTACTTATTAATTTCTTTAATTTGTACTTTAATTCATAAACAAGATGACCATGCATGGAACTCATTATGACCCCATATTATCTCATGAGTGAGCTATGCCTCCCGATTCATCAACTATAAACCTATATGATTCCTATGAGAGATTATACCTCTCATATATCTTCACATGTGCACCAACTCACAGGTGTATAGACCGTGGTTACGTCACTAACCTATTGGTCTGTCAAATATGCACACTCGATCATATAAATGTATGTCTCCCGGTCCAAGTTTGTGTTCCTGATCATGACAATTACGATTCAGGTATTAGTTTATCTCAACCTCATCAAGCAAACTCTTTAACTTGATTGTTCCAACACTTCTAAATCTCTATTCTTATGTAGAGGACCTACATTAATAAGTAAATTGGAAAGCAGTCTTTAGAGAAAGATTGTAGTCACTTTCTCATACTGGAGATATTTATTGAATATTACATTTTAGTGTCAATTGTATCCTCCAAACTACATAATATTCAATATTGTCAAGGTACATAACCTTGATTGTACAATAGGATTTCAGTATTAAGTGCATTCACAATCATTAAATTTAGATGAACTTGACAAAATAATAATTGTTATTGCATTAATGAGTTGCTAAGGACTAACAAGTCCAACAGGACCTTGATTCGAATATGATCTATATGCAATGAGAATATTGGATATTATCTATGACTTGATCCGACATCTCTAAGAGGTCTTCGAGATCTGGATATGAGATCTCACTATACATGTTTTATACAATTGTCTTGTCCTTATCTCTAGGTATTCGCGGAGAAGGCCCACTATTCTTGAAAGAGTTCAAGAATTGTTCCTTGGAGACAATATCTGAGCAATGGAAAATAAAGAAAAATAATACTAATTTAATTTGATTTAATTATTATAAGTAATGTGGATATGGATATGACTCGAATTATTTAGAGATATGTAAAGAGGCATTTTAGATAATTAAATAGATTCCATAATAATTATTGATAGTATATCCATAATATCATAGAGTAGAATTAATTGTGAATAAGATTAACAATTTAAATTTTAATGTGATTTGGATTCAAAATGAACAAATAAATGTAAATATGATTTACATTTAGTTTTGGATAGATGAATATGATTCATAAATATAAATGGTCTATTTGTAATTGTTACAAATTATGTACACATTATTTGGTGATATTTTATTGATAAAATAATTCTATGAATAAGTACTTAATGTAATGAGATTGTTTTAAAGGAGATTGGAGAAAGAGAGTCTCTCTCCAATTCATGGTGTGCTTCACCCACCAATATGGAAAGAGAGGCTTTCTCCTTTCCACAATTTTGGAAGGAGTCTCTCTTCTTTCCTCTTAATTCATGAGAAGAATATTCTTTTGAGATTAAATTTTGATGTATGAATTAGTATTTTATTTATTAATTGTAAATCCTATTATACTTGGAGCACAAGTATAATCATTCAATCCCAACCATTGATCATTATTACGTGTGCATTAGGAGTGCATCTCCAAAATGTAATTTGTTATAAAAGAGTGGCTAACCCTAGCTCTCTTTAATCAATTAAGGAATGCAATGGTTGTAAGCAACAACTCTTTCTCTCTCTCTCACCACATGTGTACTCTCTCTCCCTCTCCAACCCCTGTGGCCATTCACATAGGGTTCATAGAGTCTGTGATCGTCGTTGAACTATTGGCAAGCTGCCTGATTGATTTCTCATAGCTCGTCATCTTCTTCGATGCCTCGTTATCTTGAAGAAGATGCCAAATTTCCTGAGACAAAATCAGAAGATTCTTTACTTGGATCATTTCCTTGTATTGTGGGAAGCATGCATCTCATCTACGCACATACAAGTGATCTCTTGTCATATCGGACTTGAGATAGGAGGCCTCTTCCTTTAGAGGCTTTGAGATCACGGTCATGCTTCAAGAGGTAAATCTAATACTCATGTGTTCATGATGAAACATCATGGGAATTGTTCCCAAGACATGTGATTCCATTGATTTTTTAACCATGACTTTTATAATAAACATTATTTTTTGTCGAACATAATCTGACTCTCACTCTTCTGTGATACGCGAGGCACTATCGCCTCCCTTTACAGGGAAATGATATTCCTCATTGGAATTTCCTTTAACAATTGTTAGAAGGATCTCTAATTATCTGATATTGATTTCGAAAACTCGAGAAGCTTCATGATGATGTTGAGATTATGTCCTATAAAGGCTTCAACTACTTGATAAGCCTTGGTCACATTCATGAAGAATATGATAGGAGATCCCAACTAGAATTTGACCAGTACAACCAAAAGCAGAAAGAACTCTAGATTACTCTTGAAAGCAATGTGGCTGAAAATTTATAACTTGATTACACATCTAGAAAGTGACTAGATATAAGATTTAAACTCAAATGTCTTGATTGCTTGTAGACTCGATTTTATATCACTTAGTTTGATTACTCATCACTATCTCAATTAAACTTCTCGATAGTCTTTAAACTTATAGGAACTTGATGAGTAGCTCCATGTTGCCATTTTTTACTTTATAGCTAGTGGTTTGCAGGCTAGTTAGATTATTGAATTTAAACTATAGAAAATGTATTGAAAACAAGTGAAAAGGAATGAAATCTACTAAGAATTATCAAAGAAAATATGTGAAATACTCTTCCTCAACCTATAATGATGTATGAGGTATTTAGAGATGTATATAAATGAAGAAAATGCAGGGTCAAAATCATTAGATCATTAAAGAAAAAGGTATAGGGGGAATAGAATAATTAAAGAGGTATCTCAACTAAAACTCAGAATAAAAAATATAGGGAGAAGAGTACAGTGAAATATAAGAATGAAATCATGAGATGGAGCTTGTGGAGAAGCTCTAATGTTCTTACCTCGATGAAATGGCTAGTGAAGCTTGAGCATGGTATTATTGTGCAACATGGATCAAAGACTTTTGATTCCTTTTCATCGACATCGCTTCTCTCTTGTTCTAGCTTCAGTGCTCTATTTTTGTACAACTATCACCAGCTTGAAGCTCAGTATAGTTAGGTATGTGTATCATTGTTTTTGAATGGATTATTTCTATATGATGGTATCTTTGACTATTTATAGAGAACGTTAGGGGGTTAGTTGGATTCAATCAAATATCAGCAAGGTTATTCAATGAACAACCTTTAACTAGAGGTAGTAGAGAGAGAATATAAGATTCATGGTTTAACTAGGAAAAATGATTGAGAGAAAGTGGTTAATGTGTGAATGCTCCAAGCGAGTCAATGCTGGGAGGAGAAGGCAACCCCTAGTGTCAACATGTGCCAACACAAGGATTTCAATAGCCAAAAACTGCTTATAAATCAACTAGTAGTTATAAAAAATACATTTAATTATAAAATGATAAATATAAAACAAATATTTATAAACTCCTTATTATAATACTTTAGAAGAAAGAATTGTATACTAATGATATATATAGACATACATTTGTTTAATATTAATTAGTAAATATATTTTACTTATAAACTTAGCAATATAGTTTATATTTTATTATTTTTACAAAAAACTAATCATTATATAATTAATTATTTAATACTATTTAGTGATATAAATAATTTTTGGAATATTTTGTGATATAACTATATTTTTTGTGTTTATTTTAATATTGTAATGATGTTCTCAAATAAATTGAGGAATATGTTCTACAAGTATAATTTTAAATATTTAACTTCTTTATTTTTGAGTTAATTTTTATTTTTATATTATTTAAAAATACATTTTATCAATTTAAATAACAATTTAATATAAATTAGTATGATATTAAGAATATTGTGTTTACTTATTCAAACTCATAAACCTGACTATCTTATTGCTCTGAAAATTCAATTTTCACAAGTGAAGTCCTATTGAACATAAATTATTTTTAAATTTAAACTGTTTTTTCATATTAAACTTTAAAGGAGAGGAAGCATCATTTTAGGTTGTATATGCCAGATAGGAGGTAGTGAACATAAATATTTTATTAATTTGTATTTCAGTACTTTTGTTACATAGACATGACGTAATTCCTTACTATATTTTTCTTTACATTTTTAATCATAAGCTACAAAAAATAATTAGGATAAAAGGAGTTAAAATAAATTTAGAATAATTATAAGAAGTTTGTGCATATGTATAACACAATTGTATAACTAGTCTTGAAAGTCTAAACTCACATCTTTAACATCGGATTTTTTTATCATTGATGAACGAGAAATCCACCTCTTTAATAGTCGATAATTGTAGTATAGGAGGCAGAAATCAGACCAACAAAAATAATAAAATTTAAATATTGTGTGGTATTTTTTTACTTTCTAAGTGTACTAAGGTCGAACATAGGGAACAATGATTTTTAGCTGCATGGTTCTAAATTAATTTAAGTGATTAACTAATTTCTATATTAATCTCTATGTCAAAATAAAGTGAAAAAAATAAAGTAAAGTAAATGTAGTATAGAGGAAACAATGAAGCACGAGATATGTGATTTTGTCTATTTTCTATCCTCAAATAAATTGATCATTTAATCCTCAAATGAAATCACAGATCAAAAGAGATAAATATTTATTAGCATAATTTCAAGTTGTAGGCTAAAATATCAATAAGTGAATTTTTAATCTTGCAAACAAAGAGATCAATGATAATTTTCAAAGAAAGCTGGTCTCCAATTTTCCTTAGATGTATTCCTCAAATAATGATAAATAAATATAACAATTTATCATTAAATATACCCCTACAATAATAAATCGAGTCCCTCAAAATAATATCTGCAAAATTATGTCCAATCAATCCTACATAGATTAATAGATCCTCAAAAAACTATATGCATTAAAATGCCTTTGTCATATTTATCCAAATATAGAGAATGATAGAGTATTAAACAAGCTTTAAAATGACATATTATGCATTAAAATCAGAGTTCCAATTAGGAAGTTATGAAAAAAAGAAGTTCTTGGGACTGAAATGTAATAAAATATAATTCTAATCTCAAAAGGGCCCCTGCGAGGACTTATCTATAAATGCGCCTGGTTTTTCTTGTAAATTACCCAACAGCGCCCGTGCTCTGCACTAGTAGCTGGAGATGGGGGCCTTTACACGATTCTCTCGAAATACAGGGGCTTCTTTGTAATTTCTATCACACGGACATGCATTGCACTTCTAACAACGGCTCAAGCGGAATGGCTTAGGATCATGCATTAAGCTTCCATGTGGCAACGTTATGCAGGATTAGATGGAGCCTCAAGTCAGCAGCTGAGGTGCGGCGCCCGAGGCACCACATTGCATCAGTGGGGGGGCTTCAGATGACTTGAGCCTCATTGCATGGGTTGAGGCTCGGGCGTCAATGTTTCTTCTTAATGGACGTTGGATCAAGACTTATAAGCCTGATCCAATGATGATGATGGTGATGGCGGTGACGGAGGCATTGGGCGGAGCTTAAGGCTGAGCATCGTGCTCTGGTGGCACGACAGAGGTGCAACCGAGGTGATCAGTGCACGGTACGGGTGATGCAACAACCAACACATGACCTGAGGTAGAGAGACACGATGGATGGCGAGCGACACATGGTCGAGTGTATAAGGCGAGGTGGAGCGCGACTGATGGCGATGGAGATCTTGAGGCTATGGGGGCGATCAGGCAGCACATGCGTTTGTTGAAGGTGAAATAGAGGGTGATTGCGGTGAAGTGTGGTGGTGTGGGGGTGGGGTTAAGGGAGCGTTGGAGGTTGAGCGGATGTGCGGATGGTACGCTGAAAATGGAGGTAGAGTGGGTGGTCACCTGGAAGATGGGGGTGCAAGTGAAGGATGGAGCAATGAGATCGATGACAACATTGGTGACTGAGAGAGAAGCGTAAAGTGGCGGTGCAGGGTAAAGCTAAGGAAAGAGAAGGCAGCAAGGAGCAGAAGAAAGAAGAAGAATATTTGAGAATGGGGAGTCTTCTAAGAAATGTAGAGGGCAAATGCCTCTTCTCTGATGATCTTCGCTTCGACCTTGGCAGCAGAGCCAAGAGAAGCTCACCTGCTCATCATATGAGCAATAGAACAAAAGGGAGACCCCTGTGGATCACGCCGTAGGAGGGTCTTTGTCGGAGGTCGTGGCTACTTTCACTAGCCACCTCTGGATTCTCTCTCTCGATGTTGGAGATGGCGGATGGGGTCAAAGGCCATCGACGATGATTTTTATTGGAGAGGGGAGAGTAGGTGTAATGGCCGGAGGAGGTGTTTGAATGTGGTGGCTGAGTCTCAAGGCATTACATGGAGGAGGCCATAACGGTATGGAGATGAGGTGGTGATGGTTGAGGGAGATAATAGGAGAGAGGAACGGTCAGCTGGGGGGAGGGGAACGTCAGATTAAAAAGTGATCAACATGAAAGTTGATCGTCTCGATGAGATCTACAACTTTTATGAAGGATCTAAAATCAAGGAGGTAATCTGTATAGAAAGTATTTTTGGTGGTACTCTAGATAATAAAATACCATATTTTTTTTTTATGATTTTTTGTATTTTAATTTGATTTTAATTAGTTAATTAATCTATATACAAGACATACATAATTAATCTATTTTAAGGATTTTTTATAGATTAGAAAAAGGTTAAATAAAAACCACAAAAAGAAAATATGTACAAAATATGCAAGTTTATAACCTCTCTTTTTCTATGGATTTTGTGAATTCTATGGATTTTACTTCTCTATGCCAAGTTAATTAAATAATTGAAGAATGTAATAACAAAGAACTAAGTCAGTATAATTAATATTTGTACATAAAATAATAGGTTCTCTCAAGGTAAAAATACAGATTATTTAATTACAAAATTTAACCTTAATTTTTCGCAGTTAATAAATGTTAATAAATTTATTTTAGGAGGTTTACTTAGTGATTTATTAAGAAGATTTTGCTAATATTTTCACATAAAGTAGATGAATCATGGATTCATCACATCCCTATACATAGATCATTGCTTGTCCCCAAGCAAATTTAAGTGAGTTATAAGGCTGAATCCCTGACTGTGAAAGTGCAAATTCAAGAGTTGTCTTATTAAGAATCCTTGGTTTCGGTGGTCCTAAAATCCTAAGTTGCACAAAGCTCTTGTTAAAAGGAATCCAACTTCTCTAATTATCATACTCTCTATTTATACATATAGCTCAAGGATATGACATTTAGTGTGAACTGCAATCATGAGAGTCGAGTCGTCACCCAAGGTCCTAGTCGGAACTCCCCTCAAGACCTAATCCTCAACACTAGGGAATAAGTTAGTTCTTGCATTCAATATATTGTCTCAGTAGTTTGTCAGACATGAAAATGTAGATGGAAGGCCAGTTGATGTAGGGTATAGTTTGGGGAATTCTTCTCTCCTTCTCATTGGAACAAGGATTCTCTTGAGTGCCTTATTATCCAACATAGACATTTTTGGTGTTGATCAGTGTGTCTGTCAAGAGTTGTTGAGTCGCATGTATTTATTTTCTTGAGAGAACACCGGGGTGTATCTTCTTTAAGTATCTAATATACTTACACTCAAACTTGTATCGATTAAGATGCAAACCCCCTTTTGAGGTACTAGTCTGACTCATTTGGCCTAATCAACTTTGGTCTAGGTGGACACTTTGAAATTGTTGGGAGTACTTTATTTTAATGTAAGCTCTTGGTTTTTGACTTTCTATTGATAGCTTTTTCATTCACATTTCTTTTCTTTTCTTGAGGCTAGGTCCAATACCTTTAGAAAGCTGGCGCACACTGGTCAATAATTAATTTAGTTTCATCACACCTTGGAACATAGGTCAATATCAAAAGATAGCATGAGAATTTGTTCGCATATTTGATAGGGTTTGCTGACACTCGGGTTTCTTGAAGCTTTCATCGACTTTATCGCATACTCGAGCATCATAAAATCAGGTCTAGACTCAAATCTCAAGTCCCAGTCCCTCAAGTGAAATATCAATTCATTTCATCGTTCATGCAATTGTGTAGGTGATGGGATGATCATATTCTTTAAGGTAGAGATTAAGCGTGCAATATAGTACTCATATCTTTCAAACATAAGAAAGTGTGGATTATTAAGTATCAACCCCTAATGACGTAGGCCGATTAACTCTAAATCAAAGAACCACATAAACTCGAGTTTCTTTTATTCCTCAAGTCTTGAGTGATAGTGAAAGCATCAGGGATAGAACCTTAAGTTAGTTTTTTTCCTTTATTTAGAAGTGACATAATGACTGGCCCGAATTCGTATGACTAGTTGCATCAACTTTTAGCTAGTATGAGTGTAAGTATAGATCATAGAACAGGCAGCTACCTGTAGTACTTCAGGACCGTGACTTACACGTTGTCATTTAACCACCGAATCTGCTAAGGGAGGTTGTTGTCCACTCATTGAGAAGTAGCTAGTCATTTTCAAGTCCAGTAATCAGAATAGTCACTAAAAGAGTTTTTCTAACAAGGTTTTTAAGCTTGTTATACCCCTTAGTTTTCGTAAAATGGTTTGAAAATATGTATTATTAATACAAAAGAAATTTTCTATAGTATGCATAATATACAAAACTTATACCCATACATGATTTTTGATGTGAAACAAATAAACTATGAGCTATGAATAAAGTATACTAAATATATACACACCCCCTTATACTTAGCTTGTGTTACGTCCTCATGGAACAAAGTAAAATGAAGACATATCTCATACCAAGTGATAGACACACCCAAAACCCACTAAGACCCGGGTGAAGGTAATGAAACAAGGGTCGTTGCGACCCGGATCTCAGAGACGGTGTGTATCAAGAAAAATCGAACCGCGAAACGAGTCAAAAATCAAACAAGGCAAAACAAGCGGTCCTAGCTATGATATTAACCTGGTATAGCTCCCAGGGTCGAACACAAGGAGCACGGGTTGGCCGTAGGCCTACGAAGTAGTAAAAAAGAATAAAATAAAAGAAAAGTGATTTTTAGTGGTTTTTATTAATTTTTATATTTTTTTGGATTTTTAAAAGGTTAAGAAAATAAGAGAAAGGAAATAAAAACACACTTAGGCAATTTATTAAACACACCAAAAAGCAAGCAAAAATTCAAGAAAAATTGTTTTTATGTTTTTTATGTTTTTAAGTGTTTTTGGTTAATTTTTGATATTTTTCTGACAGGTAAATTATTTTCTAAAAATAAAACAGTGCGAAAAATGAAAGGTATTGTCCAGCAAGGCTTAAGACCCAAAAATAAAATATTTAAGGATCTCAAAAATCCCTGGAGGTAATTTTCCTATAATCTAGAGAGAATAAGGAAAATTTAGGCACCCTAGTTATTGTTTTGGGATTTTTAAATTAATTATTATAATTTTTATGGGTTTTTAGGGATTTTTCAATTTTTTGGGTTTTTAAGCAATGAAAAATAGCCAAAATTGTCTAGAAAATCAAACAGCAAGCAAACAACAGTATCTAATTTTTTTAGAATTTTTGGTGGGGTTTTTATATTTTTTTGGTATTTTTAAACCTAGACAGTAGCTAAAAAGGCTGTTTTTGAATTTTTAAAAATACTAAATGAAAGTAAAAATGTCCTCAAAAATCACTGAAATTCCTACACCATGGCAGGAGCCATGTGTCAAAATCTCATTGGATTTGGAGGTGGTTTGATATTTTATTCAAAAATACAAAGTGGGCACTGTGCACAGGGACGAATGTGCAAATACCCGACAGTCTAGGGGCCTAGGTGCAATTTTCCCAGCTAAACACGCGCGTGGCACGTGCCTGGGGCACTCAGGGGCCTCTTGGTAATAAAAACTAAGTCTTAGGGCCTTTTGATAACTTGTATCAAAAGCCCAGGGACTCGGTTGCAATTTACCCAATAAAATCCGCACATGCACAATTAAAACACTCACAGGGGTATAACTGCAAATACCAAAAAGCTTTTCTTCATTCAACAACAACCCAGAACTACAGGTGAAAAGATGTAAAAAGCCCAACGAAGCACGTGGCGAAGCACGTGGTCACATACACACAGGGGCATACATGCAGATAAAACTAAGCACAAGGTCCATAATGCAATTTACCCTACGTAAATAAAGTTCTAAAAATATTTACAGGACTAGAAATAAAACGACAAACTAAGAGGGGGTCCTAAGCAAATTACCCCTTTATTCGTCGACGGCCAGATGCGCGCCACGTGGTGTATCCAACGGCTCGGGACGGCGGGCGCTCTTCCTCTTCTTCTCTTGGGCTCGATCGACGGTGGAGGCGAGGACACGTGGAAGATCTAACGGTGCTGGGCTCCGATGCCTCTCTCCTCTGCTGCAATGGTCCGGATGAGTCCCTCGGATCGATCAACGGCTGCTGCTCCTCGAAGAATGGACGCTCAAGATGGAAACTGGAGCAGAGGGTCTGATCGGACGGCTCTGGAGGATGGTGAAAGAACACGACGCAGGCGAGCTTCGCCGACCTCGTGCGCCTGCAGTCGTCCTCGTCAGCTGATGCAGGATATCGGAACAGGTTCGCGGTGAAGCCCCGCAGCTGATGGTATTGTCCGATAGCCCAGCCGAGCCCTGGAGGGGCTCCGGCGAGGCTGGCGGCGCGAAGCTCCTGGCTGGAATGTAAGGGGGCTCAGACGCCTCCCTTTGGACCTGCAGAGCAACCAGAAAGCTTCGCGGGTCGAGGGCAAAGTGCCTCGACCCAAAGAAGCGGGGTGAAGGTGGCTGGTGGATCGGTGCAAAGGAGCTCCGGCGAGCTGGGGATGGAGGAGCTCGACTCCCAGCTCCGGGGCGAGCTGGGTTGGATGGCTGGGCGAAGAACGTGCGTGGGGGAACGGCGGAGATGGTGGTGTGCTCCGATGATCGAGATAGTGTGCGTGATGGTCGGAATCAGAGGAACACGTCGGAGAACGGATTTGGGCGAAATCGGAAATTACACTAAATGGGTGAGCGAAATGGGTACCTGGATGATGCGGGAGACTGGGCTGGAGCTTAGCTAGCTCCTGGTCCTTGCCTCAAGGGTCGTCAACGCCCGAGGCTCGAGCTCCGGTCAGACGTCGGAGCACGGCGGCGCAAGGCAGCCGGATCGATGGTCCAAGCACCTCCTCCTCGCTGCGACACCGGCGGATGCAAGCTGTCACCTTGCTGGTTGCGATGGAGCTCACTGGAGAGAGAATGAGGAGCCAAAGATGGAATGAGGAGGCGGCTGAGCTCGGGCTTTATAGTGCTAGGGGTCCGGGAAGAAGAGGATCGGGCGAGCTCGGGAGCGCGCGGATCCCGAGGGGGCGGCTCCGGCGAGCATGCCGGATGCACAAGGAATGATCCGGACCCGGGATTTGATGGGTTGGCGATCGGATCTGGTGGGGGTAATTGGGAGAAGTCGGGTCGAAAAGCGGATCCGCGGCTCTGGTGGTCCTGGGGGAGGTGTTGACCGGGGGTCAACAGTCCCCCGTGGACCAATCAGAGCCCGCCAAGGCTGGAATTTTTATTTTATTTTTTTGGGCCTTTAAATGGCCGAATTTTCAAAAACTTAAAACACAAAATATTTTTGTTTTAATTTTTTCTATTTTTTGTGATTTTTAATTAATTTTTGGAAATTAAAAATAAGGTATATACATAGTAGCTATACATAGGTATATATACACTATATTGATTTTTTATTTTTGATTTTTAATTAGTTATTTTTATACATTTTTATTCCCATTTTATATTTTATTTATTTATAAGATAAAATGAGGAATAAAAGGCTATTTTTATTTTATTTTTATTGTTTATATACATAGGGGAAATAATTATTTATGCACAATTATATACATGGTATATATACAAGATATTTTTGTATTTTTAATTTTGTAATTTTTATTTGATTTTTGTTTTAATTCTTTTTATTTATTTTATGTACAATATATACCATAAAATATTTACAAAAAAAAGTTTTGGAAACAAATAGCTTTATTTACAAGGTGAAATAAGGTAAGGGAGGTGGTCTATGTACATGGTGAAAGGTTCTTTTTGGTATTTTTGATTTTTAGATTTTTATCTTGTTTTTAATAGTTCCTAAGTATATACAAAATATATACAAGTATATTTTTGGTTGAGGAAAATATTATTTTATTGATTTACATAAATATTTACACATGAGCTCCTATCTCCCTCTACTTGTGGCTTTTATGCGGTCAGGCCCATGCTGAGCCCTCCCTTGGGTTAGGTTGCTCAATATTTATTCTAAATATTTCCCTCTTTTTCTTTTTCTTCTTTATTCTTTTATTTTTGCACAAAAACATGCTAATTATTTATATTTACAAAAATGCATGCTTTTGCTAACTTTTCCTATTTACACATATCTACATGCATTTGCATAGGTTTTTTTGTAGCTAAAATATAAGAATAAAGAGTGATGAATGGGTATTCATCACCAAGCAGAATTGAGCGACACGAATAGGAAGTCGACTCGCTCCCCTATACTTATGCTTTTGAGGGCCTAAGTATATCAGAAGAGCAAGAAATGAGGCGATCAAGGGTGAGAAGAAATAATAGAAGTGATGTATACACAATGATATCAGTCCCCTTATACTTAGGCTCATCTCTGCCTATGTATGATTGAGTAATTAAAAGTGGGGGACTGACTCGATTTGAGATGGATATACAAGGGGGTCAAGAAGGTTTTCGACGGACTTTCTTGTGGGAGTGTGGTGAGAGATAGTATGGAGGTGTGTAATGGTGTGAAGAGGGAGGGATGTAGAAGTCCAACCATCGTTAGAGTCATCCTCAAAAGAATAATAGTCATATACATTGGATCCAATTATTGTCAACAAGAGGTAAGTGACATTTGATAATAATTGTACTGATTGCACTTACTTGATGTACCACTTCAGGATTAGATGAGGAACTTGACAAGGACTATTTAGAAATCACCTTATTTCTAAGGTCAAAATTGACGTTCTTAATCATTGTTTATGTACGAAGCATCAGTAGGAGGAAGGTCAGAGTTCTTCTCCCTTTCATGAGTTACCAGTTTGGTGTTTATGGGTTCTTATTCAGATGAATCACTGTATAAATTGATCCATTCTTGTATGGTCATAGCACGTTTCAGGGGAGTTTCCTTACTTTGAGTGAGCTTGTTCCTGGTGGCAGTGTGAGTGATGGATGGGGATGAAGATGTCACCTTTTTAATATCTGCGTGTTTTGGTGACATAAGAGGTTTCCTTAGGAATAGAAGTCAATTCCTGCAATGGTTCAAGTATTTCAAGAACTATTATTGACTCAAAAATTAAACCACTCAAATAATCGTGGTGATCCTCATAAATGTGGTCCAATTCTCTATAAGCGCCTAGCAGTTGTAGCAGGTTGGTTCTTCATGGAGGTGTGGTGAGAATAGAAGGTTGGTCCAAGAGTCATTCTCTCGAGTGTCTCTCCTAGGGTCAGTCTCTCGAGTGTCTCTCCTAGGGTTTGTGTTTATATTTCATGAGGAGAGGTCATGTGAAGTGATCATCTCCTGATCACGACTGTCGGTGGCTAGTTAGGTTTCCTTAGAGAAGGTCATTGAGGGTTTGTTCATTGTGGTCCATGTCCAGGAACTGGATGTCATGAGTCTCACAATTGATAATTGCCTTAGCATAGGCTAAGAATGGCTTTCTTATGATGATAGGAGACTCAAACAACTCTTTGTGATGCAAAATGTCAAGGTCAATAAAGTCCTCTTTATGTTTATCACCTCAGAAGTTTAGGACGATAGAAACAATTCATCATGGTTTTGTGGTGGATCGATCTGATAGTTTAATGATCATCCTAGTCTTTCTGAGTTGTCTGAGCTTGAGTTGATCAAAGACAAACTTTGGGTGGATGTTTAATGTGGAGTCGTCATCTAACCGAACATGAGTGAATATGGAATGCTCAATTTCACATGTGATCCGAGTCAACCACTTAACTTTACGGCTTTTAGTTTTTTGATTCATCACCAAAGAACTGAACGTAGATATTATATGAAATTCAGTCTTTGGTCACTTTTTGCCCATCTTTTTAGGGTTCAATCTACTCTTTACAAATCTCATAAGACCGGGCCCATATTCTATAGCCTTGATTAATGAAAGCTCTAAGATGAGACTTTTGCGAAATGCTTCCATTTTAAAGTTGTCCATTTTTTTTGAATTATCTTCTTTTTTGTTTTATTGGTATTTTCGGTGTAATAGTCAGCAGGTTGATCAGAGGTTAGTAGTGGTTGTGTATAAGTATGTGTCACATGATGGATATGTGGTTCACTTCATGGTGTCCTCACTTCTTCTTGATTTTTCATTGACTGGATGACGTCATATATTCTTTAAGTCAAAGCTTCTGCTCTTAGGTTTATCCAATGATGTCATCCTCATAAACCTCATGACTTGGTGCAGAATAAGTGTACTCTACATGTTGTGACTCTAGAATGTAACTCTGAGAGGAGTATTGATTATTCCAAATCAGTATGGTCTGGTCATGACTTGCGTTTCCTTGACTTTGGATCTCCATTTAATTATCCAAGGATAATTGGCAGTACTCAGGAAGAGAGTTAACAAGAGTAGGGGAAGGTTTAAAAGCTGGGAAGTCCATAGTAATCAGGAATCATGTTTCTCTGTCAAAATTGGTTACTCTATTTTCTATCCTTATATCTACATGCTCTATTGTGTTTATGTGAAAGTTAGAATGTGAGAGCAATCTAATCTAGGAAGAAGTGTGGGCATGGTGTGGAATGTATGGGGTGGAGGAGAATGATGACTGAGGGAGACTAGTTTCGAAAAGGGGGTTCCCATGGAATGATAGACGAGAAGTTCGGGACATGATCTTGAAAGTGGGATCCATGGAGTTTGGATATGAATATTAAGGTGATGACGTCTTCTCGAGACGGAGATGGGCATGATTTGTTTGCAATTTGTTTGCAATTGCAATGACTTTGATGCACACAAGAAAACACAAGTCAAACCCTGTTGTTTCACTAACTCAATGCTTGTGAATGCCGCAAGAGTCTGGTCGATTATCTTTTCTGTTAATTCAGTGATAAATCAAATTTTGAGAAGTACGTGGCAGTTAGGTTTCTGGACTCTACCCTAATTGTATGATTCTCTCCTATGTACAATAAGTGGGTTGCTCTCCACCAGATACAGGTTAATTTTATGTCAATTTATTTACGGTTGCCTTTATTAACAATCCTATTTTAATTTAAGATTATCACTTAAGTCATATCTGAGTATAAAAATAACATGACTAACGAGAAGTCCTATTTCCATTAAATCCTAAGTTGTAAAAAATGAGGAGGAGAGAATTGAAAAAGCGGATGCAATCGTGAAATCAATGACACATGCTAAGAAGAAGACATATAGTGATTACCCGCATTCTTTATACGGGATGCAAGACAATGAATTAAAATTTACATTAAATGATATGCATAGATAAAAATTACCCTAACAAGATAGTTCTATTAGTTGGAAGAATTTTGAGAATAATTTGGCTAAGTCCGAACGATCAACTAGTGTGTCTTGTTAGTGAAGATGTCTGGCCTTAAAATTAAGACCACAATAAAAAATAAATAACTAAAGCTAGCGTATGTGCACCTAGTTTCTCTGCCACTCAAGTTGGGTACCAACCGCACATAAGGGATTGAAATAGATCCGACACACCACAAATAGTTCAGTTCTAATTATTAGAGTAACCCTGAAAATAATGCAAAAATTAAACTTATTTTAACTCTCTCTGACATAAATAAAAAATTTCTAATTCTTCTGCAGCTACGGAAATGTTGTCCAAAAATGCTCCGAGCTAGTTATCTGTAAAGATAGAAGATGTGGTTAGTAACTGATGAGAAGGAAATGCATAAAATAAAAGAAAATTTAATGAAAAACAAAAATACGAGAAAATGGATAAACAAATAACAGTCACAATAATTAACTACAAAAATCAATCTAAAACCCTAAAAAATTATCGTTCTCCGACAACGACACCATTTGATGAACCATAAAATTGCCTCTTTAATAGTCGATAATTGTAGTATAAGAGGTAGAAATCAGATCAATAAAAACAACAAATTTTGAATATTGTGGGGTATTTTTTACTTGGTAAGTGTACCAAGGTCGAACTTAAGGAATGGTGATTTTTAGTTACATGGTTCTAAATTAATTTAAGTGATTAAATAATTGTTATGTTAATCTATATGTCAGAAATAGAGTGAAAAGAAAATAAAGTAAAGTAAACATAATATAGAGGAAACAATGAAGCACGAGATATGTAAATTTATCTATTTTCAATCCTTAACTTAATTGATCAATTAATCTTCAAATTAAATCACATATCAAAAAAGATAAATATTTGTCAGCTTAATTTCGGGCTGTAGGCTAAAATATCAATAGATCAATTTATAATCCTACAAACAAAGAGATCAATGATATTTTCAAAGAAAGCTAATATCCAAATTTTCTAATATGCATTCCCCAAAGAATAATCAATAAATCTAACATTTTATCAATGAACACGACCCTATAATAAAAGATCAAGTCCCTCAAAATAGTATCTGTAAAATTATGTCCAATTAACCTACATAGATTAATAGCGCCTCAAATAAAGATAGGCATTAAAATGCCATTATCCTGCTCACCCAGATATATAAAATGATAGAGAATTAAAAATAACTTTAAAACGACATAATGTTCATTAAAATCAAAGTTCAAATGAGGAAGTTATGACAAAAAGAAGTTCTAGGTATTAAAATAAAATTAAAATATAATTTTCATCTCAAAAGGGTCCCTATGGAGACTTATCTGCATTAATAAAATCCCCTAGGTCTCCTTGTAAATTGCCAAGTATTGCACATGCTCTACACGTGCGGCTGGAGGCGGAGGCCTTTGACTTATTCTCTATAATCTTGAGGGCTTCTATACAATTTCTGCCGAATGTATGTGCATTGCACGTACTAATGGTAGCTCGAGAAACAAGGCTTAGGCTAGGATGCCGAGTCTCTAGGTGGTAGGGTGAGGGAGGCTCAGATGGAGCCTCAGGTTCATGGTCTGGGGGTGGCACCTTAGTCCCCACGTGGCGATAGAGGGGGGCTTCTATTGACCTGAGCCTCGAGGCATTGGTCGATCCATGTGGTCCTTCGTAGCCATTGGATCAAGGGCTATAAATATGATCTAATGGTAGTGATGCCGACGGTGGTGGCGGAGGTGTCGGGTGGAGCTGAAGGGTAAGTGGCATACTTTGGTGGCATGACGGAGGTGCGATCGAGGCAAACGATGCATGGTGCAGGAGCTGCAATCGACAGTGTGCAACCCGAGGCAACGAGGCACAATGGAGTTCAAGCAGTTAGTGGCTGAACGTCTAGGGCGAGGAGAAGCGTGGCCGATGACGATGTAGATCCTAAGGATTGTGGGGTTGATCAAGCGATGTGTGAGCATCGAAGGTGAAATGGAGGGCGATGGAGGGCTCGAATTTTGCCTCTTTAATAATGATGAATTGTAGTACAGGAAACGAAATTCGATCGATCAAAAACCACAATCTTCGAATGTTGTGGAAAATTTTTACATGGCAAGTCTACCAAGGTCGAACACAGGGAATATACTATTTCTAACTGTGTGATTTTAGATTGATTTAAATAATTAATTTATTGCTAAGTTAAAAAAAATCTCTATGTCAGGAAATAAAATGAAAATAAAAGAAAGGAAATGATGAAAGTGCGATGCAAAATAAATAAAGAGGAAAATGAAGCACTGGATCTATGATTATGATTTTTAATCCAATAAAAAGATGATCAATAAACTACCAATTAGTCAAAACATGTCCGATCAAATCCATGTAATGTGTTCTTAGAATGTCTAAGCACCAAGATGAATACTGTTTCCAGAGATTGGGCTTAAGATCTTCTTCAAATCATTTCTGCAAGAAGTATTATTTATCCAAAAAGACCTTTAACTAAACATCAGAGAAATAGAACTTACAATAGTAATGACATATACAATTTCAAATTCAATAACCTCATAATTAGATCCATAATGTCTCACCAGATAGCGGACGAAATGAGATTTAAAATAGTACCAAGTTTGCAAATTTTGGATATAAAATGAGCAAGTTATTCAAGTTTCAAGCTAGGAACTGAAATATGAAAACAAATAGAATTGCTTATCAAAATGGTCCAAATGGAGGCAAATCTTGAATACAACAAAGTCGGCCGGGTCTTTAAGAAATTTGCCCCATGCATGGGGTACTATCTGCATATTTTGGAACCTTTATGGGTGGTGATGATTCTTAATACCCCCAGACGATCATGATCAATGACCACTGAGCTATGTTCCTTCTACGGGGTAGAACAAGAGGGGGTGAGTTGATTTGATGGCTACTTCTTCTTCACCCCTTCTTTTCCTGCTGCAAAGGTACACAAAAGAACGAGAACCAGTGTGCGCTTATTGGAGGCTGAGTCTCAAAGTGGTTTGGACCTAAACGTCAGCCCAAAGCTTCGCTTGAGATTGGATCTCCTGTGGATGTGCTACCACCAGCAAAACCTGGATGGCTATAGGCATAATGGATAGTTGCTTCGTCTATGGAGATATTCCTGGAAGTGTATGAAGACCTGTAAAGGAGAAGCTGACTCGAGTCCTTTCGAGACTCGATCGCATCTTGATGTACAGCTGAAACAAGAAGAGAAACGGGGCTCCTGTGTATGTGGATGATTTGCAGCGAAATCTCCTGCTATGGAAATGCGTTGGAGTTGAAAGATTAGGAAGGGAGAAGGGAGTAGAGGAGGGAAGATGGTGAGGGCATGTGAACAACAACAAGGGGAAGGCGTTGCTGCGTGTGAATATGAAAGTGAACAGCAGGGAGTGGAGTGTTTGCGTGGAGATGTAGGGAGGAAGAAAGAGGGTGAACTGCGATGGAAATAAGGACGTGCAAGAGCCATTGCTGTTGCGTGAGGTGAGTGAGTGAAGTAAGCTGCTATGTGTGTGTTCATGGAGATGCAATGGAAATACAACAACAGTTGTTGCTTGTGTGTGGTGTGCATGGGCGATTATGGGTGAAAAGAGGTGAAGGGATTCAAAGGTTGAGATTTGGTGGGTTCTAATGGGTTGGAAGGTGCAAGGAAGGAGAAGAAAGGAAGGAGAATGAGAGAGGGAGAGAGATAACGTATGGAATTTGCACAAAGGAATCCTCGATTGAGAACATGGAATTTTATCCTATTTGTTTAGCTGATGCAAATATTTAATTAATCAATTGATTAAACTTCACCAAAATAAATAAATAAAAATCATATGCATGATCATAATGCATGATTTGTCTATTGAGATGCAATTTTTTAGTGATTCGATGAAAGGGTGATGGTGAGCTCAAAGAGAGAGGAAATATTAAGAGAGACAATGGTGAAGAAAATTGGAAGGAGGAGAAGAAGAAGAAAATGAAGAAGGGAGGAAGGAGGGGAAAGGTTACCTAGATATGAATGGAGTGCCTGTGGAGAGTAGCTTGAAGCTATTGGGTCTTTGCTCTACGGGTTCAGCAACTCGAGCTTGAGCAGCGAGCTTGGCTTAGCTGCTGCAACAAGGTGCTACAAGTACCTTGGATCTTGCCTTATGATTTCACTAGCGTCGCCGCTATGGTTCTCTCTTAGAAATCATCGAGGAGGTCGTGGGCTGGTGGTGTACCTATGACAGATGGTGGATGAAGGTGGTGCAAGGGGGAGACGAGATGTTTTATAGGCGTGGTGGATTGGTAACAGATAGAGGAGCTAGGGCATCATAACGGCTGGAGATGATCTGCATGCAAGATATGGGTGCTTAATGGAGGGGGAACTGCCAAGAGAGGGGATCCAATGTGGGTCTGTTCTTCTTATTTTTGTAACAGCTAGGTGAGGGGGATGTTGACTCTATGTCAACAATCCAACATCTCTAATTCTCAAACTCTATGTTTATGCATATAATATAAGGATATGACTTTTAGTGTACTACATTCATGAGAGTTGAGTCAAGAAGTCACCCAAGGTCCCAGTCCAGGAGCATCTCCTCTACACCTAATCCACAAAACTAGGGAATAAGCCGGTTCTTGCATTCAATCCATTGTCTCATTAGTTTTTCAGACTTGAAAGTATAGATGGATGGCCAAATGATGGAGGTCGTAGGATTGTGTATTTTCTTCTCTCTCTCACATTGAAATAAGGGGCCTCTCGAGTGCCTTATTACTCAACACAAGAATAATTTTGGTTTGTTGATCAATGTATCCGTCAACAGAATTTGGAGTTGTATGCACTTGTTTTCCGGGGAGCACATCGAGATGTGTCTCTTTCGAGTATCTAAGATACCTTCGACACCCAGACTTGTATCACTATATGATGCAGAGCCCTTTTTTGGTGCTAGCCCGACTCCTTGGTCCCTAATAACGTTTGGTCCAAGTAGACACTTTGAAATGGTTGGGAGCGCTCGTTTTGGTGGAAGCTCTTTGTGATTTGACTTGATGTTTGAGATCTCTTTTCTTTCAATATTTCTTTCTTTTCTTTTCGAATAGCTCCATTGCTTTTACCAAGAGTTGTCACACACTGATCAACAATACAATTATGTTTCGTTACACCATGGCACATAAGTAGATATAAAATAATAGCATGTGAACTTTTTCACATACTGGGTAGGGTTTGCTAACACTCAGGTTTCTTGAAGCCTTCATTAACTTTATCCCATCCTCTAGCATCATTAAATTGGGTCTAGACTCAAATCTCCAGTCCTAGTTCCTCAAGTGATAACTCAACTCATCTCATCAATCATGCAGTTCTGAAAGTGATGTGCTGATTATATTCTTTAGAGGGTAGAGATGAAGAGTGCAATATAGCACTCAATTCTTTCAAACTAGGGAAGTGTGGATTATTAGGTTCAAAACCCTAATGACTAAGGCTGGCTAACTCAGTCTCTCAAGATCTCAGAAACCATGTGTCTTCAAATTCTCAAGCCTTGTGTGATAGTGAATACGTTAGGAATATACCAACTGAAGGATGCATGAGATGCTTAATGAAATGCAAGACCATGAGTGATTTTTTTTATTTTGTTGTTGTTGTTTTTTTGAAAGTAGTTATTATTTACAAAAAGAATTTAGTATAATATACATAATAAACAAAACTTGTACACATACCTAAGTTTAGATCTAAACAATTAAAGTACGAACTATGGAAAAAGTATATAGAATATATACAAACACCCCATATACCTAGCTTGCGTTATGCCCTCATGGCACGATGTGAAATGGAGACATGGCTCATACTAAGTATAGCTGATCCAAAAAAAAGAATAGAAATGATGTATAAACAATGGTACATGTCCCCCTATACTTAGGCCCAGGTCATCCTAAGTATGAGAAGTAATCACAGGTGGGGTACCGAGGAGATGAACGAAGTGATAGATATACAGAAGAGTGATGGAGTTTTTATGGAAGAGGTGGTTCATCCAAGCCGCTTGAGTCTTTTTTCTAATACAATGCCCTGAGTGAAGGAGATATGCTCAACTTGCACTAACTACTTGCTTGATTTGACAAAAAGTTTAAGCAACTGATCGTTGACTAGAAATATTTGTGTGCTATCTGCAGTCTCTGAGATCTCAACACTTCTGTTATTGTGCACCTCTCTCACGATGAAGGGTTCCGTCCATTTGTATTTCAATTTAGCTTAGAAAATGTTCAATCTTGCATTAAACAACCATACTTTCTGCTATGGTACAAAGAATTTTGTTACGATGTTCTTGTCGTGCCATTTCTTCACTTTGTCCTTGTAAATGGTGCTGTTTTAGTATGCAAGATATAGGATTTCAGATAGTTCATTCCAATCCATATCTTTGTTCTTCTTTCCTTGGTGACAATTTCAATTGATCTTTTTGATTGCCCATTCTGATTTATGCACGAGTTCTACGAGCAAATGACACGAATTTCCATATACCATTCAAAATGTGTAGATGCCCAATGGAGTCTTGTAGGTTGTCATATAAGACCACAGAACTTGGTCCAGGAATTGGGACTGATTTTTCCTGTTAGGGCAGACTAGCTTCTGCAAAATTCCTTTGACTTTCTTGTTTGACACCTCAGCCATGCCATTGAATTGTTGATGGTAAGGACTAGAGACACGGTGCTCGATGTCGTATTCCTTAGTCAACTTCTTCACCTCCCGGTTGACAAAGTGGCTACCCTTATTAGATATTAATACTTTAGGGATCCCAAATCTTGAAATAATATGTTCTTTCAATAACTTGCATATATTATTGATGTCTGTTGCTGGAGTAAGGATAGCCTCCATCCACCTAGATAAATAGTTTACCGCAAGAAGAATATATTCAAATCCTTGACCGTTAGGGAATGATCCCACAAAGTCAATGCCCCATGCATCGAACATATCACAAATGATCATTGGTTGCATAGGCATGACATCTTTGAGACCAATAGTCCCTCCCATTCGTCGACAGACTAAGCACGACCTAACAAAATTGTAGGCATCCTTAAACAAGGTCGGCCAGTCAAATCCACATAGTATCTTCTCAGCGGTCCTCTTCATGGAGTGATGTCTTCTTGCCTCCAAGGTATGGCAGAGGTTGAGGACACTTTGGTATTCCTCCTGAGGAATACATCTCCTTCATATACAATTCGGTCCTTCAAAGAAAATGAACTCATCCTCCCAATGGTAGTGTCTGGCTTCAGACTTGAGTCGGTCGATTCTATTCTTGGGCCAACTCTGGGGAACTTTATTGGAGACAAGATAGTTAACCATGTCGACATACCATGGAAGAGACTCAATAGTAGAAATTAACTCGTCTAGAAAGGTTTCATAGATGGATTCAAAATCAGGTATTTTGTTTTATTCAATCTGTGATAAATGATTAGTCACGACATTCTTAACTCTAAGATTATCTTTAATCTCCAAATCAAATTCCTTAAGCAAGAGTATCCATCTGAGGAGACGTGCTTTTGCATCTTTTTTTGCCATTAAGTATCAAATGGTTGAGTGATCTGTGTATACTGTCACCTTAGATCCTAGAAGTAGGGATCGAAATTTCTCCAAAGCAAAGACCACTGTAAGCATTTCGTTTTCGATCACAGTGTAATTTTTCTGAGCCAGATCTAAAACTTTGCTTACATAGTGAATAGGATATGGGATTTCATCTTTTCTTTATCCTAACACAACCCCTACTGCGAAGTCTGAAGCATCTGTCATGATCTCGAAGGGAATAGACCAGTCAAGTGCTTGTAGGTCAGGAGTCTCAATGATCCTCTTTTTGAGAAGCTCAAAGTCTTCATGACACTTATGATCTATAAGGAACTCGGTGTCTTGCCCTAAGAGGTCAGTTAGTGGTCAAGCAATTTTTGAAAAAACCTTAATAAATCTCCTATAAAATCCTACATGCCCCAGAAAACATCGCACTTGTTTAACGTTGGTAGCTAGCTCGAGTTTCTTGATCAAATCCACCTTAGTAGGGTCAACCTCCATTCCCTTCTTAGAGATGATGTACCCCAAGACAATGCCCTCTTTTACCATGAACTGGCTTTTCTCCCTAGGGAGAACCAGATTCACTTCCCTGCACTTCTCAAGGATCTGATCTAGGTGCGCTAGGAAATCATCGAATGAATCACCATGGACTGATAAGTCATCCATGAATACTTACATGAAATCTACAACCATTTCAGCAAAAACTACAATCATGCACCGCTGAAAGGTGTCGGGGGCATTGCAGATCTCAAAAGGCATGCACTTGAATGCATAAGCGCTGAAAGGACATGTGAAAGCAGTCTTTTCCCGGTCCTCAGGGGTGATGGCTATCTGATTGTAGCCCAAGTACTCATCTAAGAAATGTAAGTATTCTCTTCCTACCAATCTCTCTAAAATTTGATCTATAAAAGGCAACGTGAAGTGATCCTTCTTCATTGCGGCATTCAAGCACTTGTAATCTACACAGACATGCCAGACGTGGGTACCCGTGTCGTGATCACATTTCCCTCCTCGTTGGTGATAATCTGAAGTCTCGACTTTTTCTAGACGACGTGCAAAGGCGACAACCACTTGGAGTTTGGATGGGATAAATGAAACTAGTCTTACACCATTTTTCGATCTCAGTTTTAACAACTTCCCGTAAATTTGGATTCAACCTACATTGGCATTTACTGGAGGGTTTACCACTATCCTCAAGGTAAATATGGAGCGAACAAAGGGATGGGTTAATCCCTTGAAGATCCGACAATCTTCAACCTATAGTCTTGCAATTTTTCTCAAAAACTTTAAGCAGACGGATCTCTTGCACTTTGATTAGATGTGAACTAATGATGACCAGAAACTGTCCCTTATTTCCAGTAAGGAAAGCATAACTAAGAGTAGGGGGGCAATGGTTTAAGCTCGGGTAAGTCTGTATGAGCCACAAAATCCGACTCTATCACTACTGGTTCTGGTTGTGATGTGGATGGTTTCTGTGTAACATTATCTACCACCAACATAATTGTTTCAGGGATTGGATCGCTAAAGATACAATGTGATTTGGCAAACACCACGTGTGATCTGTTTACCTCACTCAGGGATTGTCCAGAAAGAGAATGGACTAACGGGTCAAGAGCGACCTCTACGTCTCCAGGAGTGTAGGTAGATGAATGTATGAGCTGGCAGATTAATTCATCAATAATGTCCTCTCCAGATGAGAGTGATTCTATCATTGCGGTCGGGTTCTTTCTCCATGGCACAACTGTTACTTCTGTGTTTTCTGCTATGGTTTTGGATTTTCAGATTCAGTGCTAGATTCGGTGTTAGGTCATTGAAACCTAGTTTGCTTCATTTAAATTCAACTTCTCCAAATTGGATTCTCCTAGATATAATCAAATAGAGCTCATACAATCCTAAGGAAGGGCCGCCCTAGTATCATTTGAGAATCTTTCTAATTTCTACGGACATCCATGTCAAGTACTGTGAAATCTACTGGATAATTTTGTCCCTTTATGTTGATGACAACATTTCTAATTTCTCCCTTAGGTCTCTTAGGTGATGAATCTTTGAATTGAAGTACGGCTCTAGATTTCTTAAGAGGACCTAGATTTAGATGCTCATATAGAGTTGTTTACATGAGATTGATGGAGGAGCCATTGTCTAACAGTGTTCAGGCAAATTTGATTCCATTGATCTGGCTAGTTACAAAGTGAACACCCATATCTCTTTTCTTCCTTGGTAGCTCATTTTTTATCAGGAGAGATGTGTCAATAGAGAGTATGTGCTTATTTGTTCGGCTAGGAATCTTTTAGCTGGTCCTTATTGATGTGCATCTCACCTTAAGGTATTTCCTAAAAGTCGGATCTCTTTCTATCATGTCATCTAAGGATAAAGTGACCTTGATGTTTTCTCTGCAGATGCGGGCCATCTCCTCATCATTTTTTATGTTTTTAATGTTTTCTTCTTCTTTCCCGTTGTAAGAGCACAGGGAAAGGAATGGGCTCATTGTGATGAAAAATATCACTTTTATTGAATGAGGGATTAAACTTATTTATAGGACTCAGACTGACTGAACCAAAAATAGGAAATTGGTGGATGACTGCTGCGGATTTCTTGGTGACGCTTCTTCAGACTCTGACTCTCTGGGGTCATCAGTGGTGTAGTGCTCGATGGGTGGTGTGGGTGGGAGTTCTTCGTTCTCCTTCTCTTGCCTCTCTTCATCTTCTTCCCCATAATTATGTGTATTAGTTGACTCTGATGCTATGTCACCATGTTCTTTTGCTCGATCAGGCATGGTTACGGCCTTTCCGCTCCTAAGAGAAATATGATAAGTGTCATCATGTGAAAATATCTCGTTTCAGGTAAAGAATATTTTGAGATTAATACCTAGTTCTGTCTGAGGTTGTTTGGATTGTCCTGGACTTGAGGTGGAATCACGGTTTGGGGTGTAATCAACTCACCTTTCCATTGGTGAGTCGATTGATGTCGACTCTCATATCACGAAGTTCGTCCAGCACTTGCTGGAGTTCAGGAGAGATCGAAGAAGAGGAAGACCCTTGGCCCTTCTTGGCTTGGGGCTGCTGATCTGTCTGAATTGGCCCTACTGGCCCCGGTGTTGATATTATTATTGTTGAGGTAGCAGGTTCTGATAACCCTGTCAATACTATTGACGCTGCTGCTACTGAGGCTGGTAGATGGGTCGTGATTGTGGTGGACGAGGGTTCGAAGTAGAGTTCAGATCTGATTGATTGCCATGATTTAGGTTATACGAGACTTTATTTATCTCCATGACTTGTGGAAGTTCTTCGTAAATAGTTTGAGCATAGGTTTCTTCTATTTGATGGGAAAATCTTGGTCTCACCAATGGCTCTGTTGCGCTACCCCTTTCCCTTGAATGTAGTGAATTTGGTGTATGGGTGCGGGAGATGAAGTTTGGGTAGGTATCTGAATCTTAGATACCATGTCAGCCAGTTCCTCCATTTGCTTAGGCAATTTAGCTAATTTCTCTGTGTCAGATGATTTATGGAGAACGTCCACCTTCTTATAAATCTGCTCGACCATAGTTAGCTTATCAACTATTATTTCCATATTGGCATTCTGCTCGATCGACAGATTATTCACTGTCTTCTTAGAGATGGCCATGTAAGCCCGGTTGGTCGTCTATGCACAGTTGGATTCTGCTAGTTTCTCGAACACCTTGTCAGAGGTGTCCTCATGATATCCCATGTATCTTCCTCTGTAGGATGCACTCACTAACCATTGGGTCTCAAGGTTGTCCACTGACAAGAATTTGGACCAGCATCATTTTGCTTCTCCTGTGTCCTGGGCATTTCTGGATTAGGTCTGTGTACATTTCCCAAGTTTCAAGGAATGGCTCACTCAGGTGTTGGGTGAAGCTTGTGAGCTTGATTCTCATCTGATTAATTCTAATTACTGGGAAGAATTTCTTTAAGAATAGTGTCTTGAAGGTGGCCCATGTGGTGACCACTTCCCCTAGGTTTTTTAGCCATTAAACCGCCATATCATTAAAGGCAAAGGGGGCATCTCTCAATCTTATGTACTCTTAACTAACCCTAAGGGCATAGGTTAGCGTAGACTATCTCAAAGTCACAGAAGAAGATATATGCTTCTTCATGATTATTCCCTCCTAACTTAGGCAACAATGTGAGGAAACACAGTCTATGCTCGAACGGATCCTCGGAGGGTACCAGCCTTAACCAATTATAATCTTCATCTAATTCAGGGAGGTGTATATCTTTCATAGCAGTTTCACCGCATTGCAGTTCAGCCATCTGTGCTGTAAGGAGTTCATTATGTTGTCCAGTAGTAGTTACTCTAACCAAAAGTGCACGAATAGGGTCATTGTCATTCTCGTCCTTCTTTGGAGGCATCTTTACTTCTTATGTATCGTCAGATGCACATAAATCTGAGTTAGGCTCATACGTAGAATGTTTAGGGGTTCTGCCAAATATGAAAGTTTCTTTCGCAGGAAAGGAGTAGGAGAAAGGGTTAGTCGAGGGTTGACTAATCCCTATAGATGAAGGGTGAACCATGGTTTAGAGAAAAGAATCATCTCGTACCATGGGGTTTCAAGAAGAGGGTCATCTCAAAACTGAGGAGATGAGTTACTTGAGGAGCTCTGGGATTTGTTCACAAAGTCCGAACAAAAAACTCCAGAAGAATCCATCTCGGATGAAAAGACAGTTTGGAGCACAAAAAATAATTAAGAGGAAGAATCCAAGGGACATACTAATGTAAAGAAGGCTTACAAAAAACAAACACAATTCAAACTCATCAATTCACTTACTTACACTGGTGAAGGCATGTCAGGGCTCCGTCGCTTATCTTTTCAATTTTAATTTAATGACACAGCAATCTTGAAAATTAAGCGAAGCTGTTAGGTGTCGAAATATTTCACAAAGACTGTCTTGAGTTCATACAACTAGCTGCATCTACTTTCAACCATAATAGGTTTATAGGTGTAAGTACGGCCCGTAAAATGCAGCTACCCGTTACTTGAGGACGAACCCTGACACAGTGTTCTCTAAACCACCCACTATGCTAAGAGAAGTCAGACCGTAAAATGTCTAACTAAAACTCTCACTGAGAAGTAGCTAGTTGTTTCTAAAAATAGTAGTCTGAATAAAATTTTCAGTTTTTGGCTCTATACTAGAGTGTGATCTTCTCCTTACAAACAATGAGTGGGTTATTCTCCACCATATAGAAGCTTGATTTTAGGTTAGGTTATTTATAGTCACCGTGATTAACAGTTCCGATTTTAGATTTATGGTTATCAGTGAGTTTTTAGATGATCACAAAAATTAACACCTAATGAGCAGTCCCAATTTCTTTAGTTCCGAAGTTGTAAAACTGAGTAGGGAGAATCGAAAAAGCCAATGCAAGCGTAAATCAATGATGCATCATTAAGAAGGAGACTTATAGTGATTCCTCGCATTCTTCATGCATGATGTAATACAAGGAATTTAAATTTCCACTAATGACATGCACAGAAGAAAAACACCCTAGGAAGATAGTTCTATTAGCGGGAAGAATTGATTAAAGATTTGGCTAAGTTGAACAATCTAACAGTGCATATAGTTAGAGAGAAATGTGTGTACAAAAATTTACGACCACAAGCAAAAAATAATTCTAATCTAGTGTATGTGCACATAAATTCTGCGCCACTCAAGTCGGGTCCCAACCACATAGAAGGGGTTGAAACAGACCCGACACACTACAGAAAAGTTCAATCCTAATTATTACAATTTATCAGGGTTTAGAGAAAGAAAGATCCTATGCATAATGTAGAAAATAAACTAACTAACTCCATCCCACAAAAAATAAAAATCAGTCTTCTTTGCAGACGCTTGAACTTTTTCAGAAATTGCTTCGAGATATTTATCTGCGAAGAGAGAAATCATTGTTAGTATATGTAGAGAGATAAGTGCAAATTAAATTGCAGAAAATAAAATGCAAAAGAAAAAAATGACATAGAAATTAATTTCAAGAAAATTAATTACATAAATTAATCTAAAACCCTAAAAATATGTCGTTCCTCGATAACGCCGCCATTTGATGGGCTCGAGTTTTGCCTCTTTAATAATGATGAAGTTAGTATAGGAGACGAAATTCGGTTGATTAAAAGCCATAATCATTGAATGTTGTGGAACAATTTTTACTTGGCTAGTCTACCAAGGTGGAACACAGGGAGTGGAATTTCTAGTTGCGTGGTTTAGATTAATTTTAATAATTAATTTATTACTAAGTTAATCTCTGTGTCAGGAAATAAAATGAAAATAAAAGAAAGGAAATGATGAAATTACGATGTAAAATAAAGAAAGAGGAAAATGAAGCACTGGATCTGTGATTATGATTTTTAATCCAATAAAAAGATGATCAATAAACTACCAATTAATTCATAGATCTAAGGTAAGTCCAAGAAATATTTATCAATTAGAACTCAAGCTTACAGGTGAATATAATGAATCAATTTAGATCTCAAGCTTATTCTCTGCAATATTATTCCACAAATAAATGATTCTTAAACCGCAAATAAGTCTGGGAGTAAACTATTCAAGCATCCTCTGTATAATCCTTGCAAAAAGATCAAATTCCTTGAACTGTAACTGTGAAATTATATTCGATAATCCTGCAAACAAATAAAGAATCTCCCAAAATATTTTGCAATCACGTGTCTATTCCAATAATGATAATGTAATCATAATAAAGATATGTCTCAATTTCAATTCAAGCACTGAAATTCACAATATCATTTTAAAAATATAGTGCTCAATTTTCTCCTCAATCATCCTCTCTATAAAACGATTCTACAAATATTCAATCAATCAAAACATGTCCGATCAAATCCATGTAATAAGTGTTCTTTGAATGTCTAAGCACCAAGATCAATACTGATTCCAGAGACGGAGCCTAAGATCTTCTTTAAATCATTCCTACAAGAATTATTGTTTCTACGAAAAAACCTTTAACTAAACATTAGAGAAATATGGCTCATAATGGTAATAAAATATACAAATTCAAATTCAATAACCTCAGAATCCGATCCATAATGTCTCACAAGATAATAGTTGAAATGAGATTTAAAAAAATACCAAGTTTGCAATTTTTGGGCATAAAATGAGCAAGTTATTCAAGTTTCAAGCTAGGAGCTGAAATGTGAAAACAAATAGAATTGCTTATCAAAATGGTCCAAATGGGGGCTTATCTTGAATACAACAAAGTCAGCCGTGTCTTTATGAAATTTTCACAAGGCATGGGGTACTATTTGCATATTCTCAAACCTTCATGGATGGTGACGCCTCTTAATACCCCCAGACGATCACGATCAACGACCACTGAGCTTTGATCCTTCAATGGTGTACAACAAGAGGGGATGAGTTGATCTGTTGGCTATTTCTTCGTCACCCCTTCATTGTCTGCTGTAGAGGTACATCAAAGAATGAGAACCAGTTTGCACTTATTGGAGGTTGATGTTTTGAAGGGGTCTGGACCTAAACGTTGGCCCGAAGCTTCGCTAGTGATTGAATCTCCTATGGAGGTGCTACCACCAGCAAAACCTGGATGGCTGTAGGCATAATTGATAGTTGCTTTGTCTATGGAGATAGTTCTGGAAGTGTATGAAGACCTGTAAAGGAGAAGCTGACTCGAGTCCTTTCGAGGCTCGGTTGCACCTTGAAGCAAAGTTGAAACAAGAAGAGGAACGGGGCTCCTATGTATGTGGATGATTTGGAGCAAAATCTCCAACTATGGAAATGCGTTGAAGTTGAAAGATTAGGAAGGGAAAAGGGAATAGAGAAGGGAAGATGGTGAGGGCGTGTGAACAACAACAAGAGGAAGGTGTTGCTGCGTGTGAAGATGAAAGTGAACAACAGGGAGTGCAACATTTGCATGGAGATGTAGGAAGGAAGAAGGAGGGTGCACGCACGAGGGAAGTGAGGGCATGCAAGTGCTATTGTTGCTACACGAGGTGAGCGAGGGAAGTAAGCTGCTATGTGCGTGTATTCAGATAGGTGCAATGGAAATACAATAGCAGTTGTCGCTTGTTTGTGGTGTGCATGGGAGATTATGGGTGAAAAGAGGTGAAGGGATTCAAAGGTTGAGATTTGGTGGGTTCTTATGGGTTGGAAGGTGGAAGGAAGGAGAAGAAAGGAAGGAGAAGGAGAGAGAGGGAGGGAGAGAGATAACTTGTGGAATTTGCACAAAGGAATCCCCGGTTGAGAACATTGGATTTTATCCTATTTGTATAGATAAAGCAAATATTTGATTAATTGATTGATAACAATTCATCAAAAAATAAATTTAAAATCATATTCATGATCAGAAGGCATGATTTATCGGTTGAAATGCAATTTATTTAGTGATTTGATGAAAGGGTAATGGTGAACTCGAAGAGAAAGAAAATACTAAGAGAGATGATGGTGAAGGAAAATAGAAGGAGGAGAAGAAGAAGATAATGAAAAAGGGAGGAGGAAGGAGGAGAAAGGTTACCTGGATGTGAATGGAGTGCCTATGGAGAGTAGCCTGAAGCTACTTGGTCTTTGCTCGAGAGTACTGAACCACAATTGCCACCTTATAGGATAAAATCGACATGTATATGACACTCCACCTATTCTGCTTCGATACGAGTTGATAGAGTTTTGGAATAAATGAAATTGTGTTTCTATACGGTCATTCAGATGCAATGGTAAATGGTTGCACTTTTGTGACTATTTACTTCACATGTTATCATCGTATTTAGTCAAATAATTCAAAGAAAGTGATTTTTCTTCTTCTTCAATTCTTTGACCTTCTAACACTCACTTCTCCGCAAAATTCTACAACAATTCTCAATTCTAAACTACTAGAAATTAGAACCACTAGAAGTACGACATATATTTGGTGAGTTAAGAAGAAGCGAGCGAGCTTATTATGTAGAAAGTATAGTCGTGGGCTACCTTTTTTTTCATAATATATTTGCGCAGGTCAAAAAAAAAGGTGAGCTAGAAGATAGTCGACGGAAAGGTGATCTTCTTAGGTGAGAAAAAAGGCAGAAAATCAATCAAGTTGATGGTGGGCCCTGATCATCCTACCCCTCCCACACTCCTTCTGTGTGTTAAGGACTGAAGTGAAAGATCTTCGCCTTCCGTCCATGAACCCCAGGGGACTCACACTAACTATGATTCCTATATACTAAGAAAACCTCTCTCTACTAGTGGGACTGAGACCTTCTTACTACTCTCCCACTCCGGAGACTACTTTCCCTAGTCGAAATAGGCTATGGCCGAGTAGGCGGCTATATCTGGAATCTGATCTCCCATTCCTCTACCCAACAATATTGGTATGTGAACGGCTCGAATCCCCGACCTGAGCCATTCACCTACCCTGCATTTACAACCCGAGCTTGAGCAACGAGCTAAGGTTTGTTGCTGCAACAAGGTGCTACAAGTACCTTAGATCTCGCCAGATGGTTTCGCCGTCGCCGCCTCTACGGTTCTCCCCAAGTAGTCACCGAGGAGGTCAGGGGCAAGTGGTGTACCTATGGAAGATGGCAGATGAAGGTGGTGTATGGGGGAGACAAGATGTTTTATAGGCGTGGTGGAGTGGTAACGGATGGAGGAACTGGGGCGTCATAAAACTAGAGATAATCTGCATGCAAGATCTGGGTGCTTAATGGAGTGGAATGACCAAGAGAGAAGGGATCCAACGTGGGTCTCTTCTTCTTATTTTTGTAATGGCTAGGAGGGGGTGTTGATACGACCTCAACTTCGAGTCATCAGATCCTCCAATATCTGGATCTAGTTACTCAGCAATAATTTATTCAGCATTCACAACCAACATTAAGAAACAGGCCGCAAATAAAATACTCAGAAGGAAGTATTTTAACAATTTCCAATCATAAAGTAAAGTTTACATGATACATTGTCCAGTATAACCATTTACATGTACATCAGCTGGAAAGGAAATGTACAAAAAGATTACTAACTGCCTTATCGAGTAAAGCTACTGTGGTTGGTTGGATGACTATTATGTTAGATGATTGGATTATTAAAGTCCTTCTTATGGATCCCCGATACCTATTGGGTTTCCATAAATCATAGGATAAAGATTAGCGAGTGGTAAGTAACGAAGAAGAGAAAAGTAAACATCTAGTATAGTTTAGCAAAACTTATTATACCAGAAAATTTATTTCTTCTCATTAGTTTAAGTCCTTTTTTTACTCCTTCTATTCTACATCAGGGATTAGTCCCAAGGAACCCCACCATTAATGGACTCTAAAGCTGTGTTCACTTCACGATTGGAGATTGCGTTGATCTGGTGAGCTTATGCTGCCGCACGTCACCTCAACCAATCATCCAATACAACCCTGACAATTTCCTTTTCATTTATTATCCAGAGTTTCAAACCCTCAACCTGACAAAAAAGGCGCACACTGTCCTCGAGGACTCGGTTGATTAAAACCATAGGCTAACCTTTAATCACCTAACCTAGCTACTTTAAATACATGTTATCGTGACCCAGACACTATTGAACCACTTGTGTTTCCACATAGTACGATAACATCTTCTGTCGTTCAACCCGAATATATTGGCACCCGGTGCCACGTGTTACAAATCATTCATTTCATGGGCACTTATCATAACAGGGCAACCATGTACCACCTAGGTAGGGCAACGCAAATATGGGTTCCTTCCGACAAACCTACAAGTTGCATTCCCGACATGTAGTTCTACTCCAACTCATTCCTGACGTAACACATGATCGTTTTTAGAATCCATCTCAATACATATCAATTCCCATGATGTAATTCCTCTGTTAAGCTTTCAATTTGCATATTTATCAATGCTAAGTATAGACATACACATATAGTAATTCATGAGTATATAAATACTCATATGTATATTTTAACTCCCAAAACCAAACTTTCTAAGCTACTGCATCTATTCGATGCTTAGATATTATTTTAATAGAAATTACAAAGTAACTTTCCATATTTTCTCAAAAATAGCCAAATTAGGGTTCTTTGTAGTGAAAAACATAAAATCAAGAATTTCAATGATATCTTATAAAAACCCGACAACAATATCGTGATTCTTTTTCAGAAAAGATGATTTATGACTCCTAAAATGATCGAATTTCATTTTCATATAAAAACCCTAAGAACATGCTAAGAATGTGAAGAACGAATGAAGAACACGAAAAACACACGAAGAACATACGAAGAACACGAAGAACGCGGGGAACATAATTTTTCTCTTAATATTTCAGTAGAGCTTCCCCTTACACGGGGTAATATTTATAGGAAAATTTCGGCAGATTTTTCCCTTATATCGGGACATATTTCTAGGAAAATCTCGGTAAAGTTTCTCCTTATATCGGGACCTATTTCTAGGAAAATTTCGATAGAGTTTCCCCATATATCGGGATATTTTTCAAAAGAAAAATGAAAAGAGTTTCCTCTATAAAATCATCGAGAGGAAAGAAATAACGAAACAGAAAGAACATAATAGAACTTCAAGCGATGGAGAATCGGTAGACACCACACATCTTAGATGAGTGAAGGTATGACGAATCACAGGGTTCACTGACGTGCATAGCCGCCCACACCTAAGTAGGGTGTTACACAAATTTCTCCTCGAACCACAATATAAAATGAATTCGAAAGGAAGATGAATAAAAACTAAGATGGAAAACGATGAATCAAAAACCTAGCTCAAGTTAGAGTTTACTTACAAAGCCAATTATGAGAGGATCGTGCCTTCCTCCTCTTTATCCTCCTAACAGTGCTTCGCTAGCTCTCTTTCCCCGTCTTCCTCTCCTCCTCCCAACCTCTCGACCATAGCCCTAGAGGTAGTAGTTATAGTGGAAATCATAGAGAATGAATGGGTATGGAGTTATTTATAGGCTCCAGAGAACCACTAACCATGGTTTAGACCTTAACCGTAGTTAGCAGCCTATGGTTTTGGCCCATAGTTTTGACCAAAGCTTATCTGAAATATAGGATTAAGTTAGAATTATTCAGAAGATTCTAGATTTACTAATGATGCTTAATTAGCACTAATCGTGATTAACTTTTATTAATTACGATTTAACCTTCGCTACTTATGCTTAACTTTTCCTAACCATTGATTAGTGTTCGCTAATAGTCATTAACGATTCTCGATCCATCATTAGTTCCTTTATTCGTGTTTAATTGTCTTATTGATGGTCATTAAGGGTTAGTGACATCTTAAGTCTCCTTACTTATCTTTCTTCCGAATATCATAATGATTCCAAACGAAGTCCGATTCACACGAAACATATTTCATTTATTTTCCTTGATAAGCGGATCTTATGATATAGGATTCGAGAGAGACCAATTTCAAGACTTTACAATTATAACAACCTTAAAGGATGTATCATCCTCGAGACTTATAATATAGACATTAAAACCTTAAAGAGGATTGAAACCATAAGAAACTTAAAGAGAATGAACACCATTTCATTTATAATGAAGATATACACAATACATACTGTTATCATTCAAACAAGTACGGGTATTTTCTCTCATATCTACCTCAGGTTCCCATATGGCTTCTTCAAATTCTTGATTCTGCCACAATACTTTAACTAGAGGTACCTATTTATCCCTCAACTTTTTAATATCTCTATCTAGTGTTTACACAGGTATTTCTTGAAATGTTTAGCCTGGCTCAACATACATATCATCATAGCGTAACTTATGCTCAGGATCCTTAACATATTTTCTCAGATTTGATAAATGAAAAACATCATGTATTGTCGAAAGATGTGGAGGAAGTACAAATCTATATGCGACTTTTCCAATTCGCTGGATAATTTCAAAGGGATTCACAAATCTAGGTGTCAACTTCCCACGCAAGTCAAACCTCTGAACTCCCTTCATATGTAATACTTTTAGGAATACAAAGTCATCTACCTCAAACTCATGGTCTCTTCGCTTGGTATCACTATTTCTTTGCTAGCAACTCTGAGATTTTATTAGTCTTTTTCGAGCAAGCTCTATAGCTTCTCGTGTCTCCTGGAGTCTATTTGAATCGTAAAGGTTCTTTATCCCAACCTCTTGCCAACATAAAGGAGTAATACACCTTCGTCCATATAGTCCTTCAAATGGTGTCATGCCAATACTTGTATGGTGACTATTGTTGTAGGTGAATTCTATAAGAGGCAAATGTTTCACCCATGATCCATTCCATTCTAAGGAACATGCTTGTAGTATATCCTCTAAAGTATGAATCGTACATTCTGATTGACCAACTGTTTGTGCATGATATGATATGCTCAATCATAACTGTGTGCCTAAGGCTTTCATGAAGTTCTACACGTAGTGTGAGGTGAATCGTGAATCTTGATCAGAAACCAACTCTTTTGGTATACAATGGATATTGATCACATGTATAATATAAACTCAACAAGCCAGTATGGAGTGGAGGATAAGCTTATTGGAATAAGGTGTGCTACCTTGGTTAGACGATCTATTATAACCCATATATTATCTTCACCACCAGTCATCTGAGGTAAGCCAGTAACGAAGTCTATGGAAATACTTTCCCATTTCCATTCAGGGATAGGGAGGGGATGCAACAATCTTGGCAGCTTTTGGTGTGAAGCCTTTACCTACTGGCAAGTGAAACATGAATTCACAAACTCATCAATATCTTTCTTCATTCCCAACCACCAAAAGTATGAACCGAGATCCTTATACATCTTCGTAATCCTGGATGAATGGATAATCTAGAACAATGTGCCTCACGTAAGATGTCTTTCCTCAGTTCAGGTGTGTTTGGTTCACAAACTCTGTGATGGTTATATAGTAACCCATCTTGAAACAGGAATCCCTTTATCTCATTCTTCTCAAGTTGTTGTCTTAAGTATTTAAGGACCGGATCATCCTCCTACCCTTTCTTTGTTTTATCCCAGATCTCTGATTTGTATCGGTGAGGAATAGTTATAGTATCAGCACTACTATAAAATGGTTTCCATGGACTCAACATTGATAGTAAACCCAGAAGTGGATAGCACTCACCAACCCGTGTGAATAAGTTCTTCTACTAAGGGCATCTTCTATGGAGTTGCCCTTACCGGTGTGGTAGGAGATGGTGCAATCATAGTCGTTCAACAACTCTAGCCATCGTCTCTGTCTCATACTGAGCTCCTTCTATCAAACATATATTTCAAGCTTTTATTATCGGTGAAGATTTCAAAAGTAATACCATAGAGGCAGTGTCCCCATATCTTTAAAACATAAACTACGATAGCTAATTCAAGGTCATGTTTTGGGTAGTTCTTCTTAGGTGTCTTAAGATGTCGTGATGCATAAGCAACTACCTTACCATGTTGCATAAGAACTGCCCCAAGTCCTTCTTTAGATGCATCAGTGTACACTGTAAACCCTTCACTCCCAGAGGTAGAGTAAGGATAGGTGCAGATGTTAGGCATTCTTTCAGTGTCTAAAAACTAGCTTCGCATGCTTCAGACCATATGAATGGGACTTCTTTCTGAGTCATCCTAATCATTGGCATTGCTATTTGATGAGACGAATAATGACCAAGACCCGGGTGAAGGTATGAAATCACTCAAGGGTCGTTGCGACCCGGATCTCGGTGCTCAGCTCAATCATGAAAAATCATGAACCACCAAAATCAGAAAATCAATCAATGAAACAAAACAACGGTCCTCGCTATTTATTTAACCTGGTATAGCGACCAGGGTCGGACACAAGGAGCACGAATTGGCCGCGACAGCCTAAGTTAGTCAAAAATGAAAATAAAATAAAAGAAATGTTTTTGGTGGATTTTTAAAACTTTTTAATTTTTTTTGTATTTTTAATAATAAGGAAAATATAAAAACAAAAGAAAAAGCACACAATCAAATATTTATAAAACAAAAAAAATAAAGCCAAAAATTCAAATAAAATTATTTTTATGTTTTTTATGTTTTTAAGTATTTTTGGTAATTTTCTGAGAATTTTCTAATTTTTAGTTGATTTTATAAAAATCAAGAAAAGGAAAAACAATCAGTCAATGTGCATCCAAACTTAAAAGGCTAATTAAAAATATTTAATTAGCCTCTAAAAATCGGGTGGTAATTTTTATGAAAACTAGATACAAAAACTAAGCTATAGAAAAAGATTTTGCATTTTTTGATTTTTATAGAATTTTAAATGATTTTTATAAAGTTTTTCGCATTTCTTTTAATTTTTATGGGTTTTGTAAGTCCAAATGAGCCAAAAATTGGATAGAAGTTGGAAAGCAACAAAACAAACAAACACTATTTTTTTAGAATTTTTAGAAAGGTTTTTATATTTTTAGTTTATTTTATAAATCAAACAGTAGCAAAAATCAAAGTTTTTCATTTTAAAAACTATAAAAAGCCACGAAAATGTCCCAAATATTTAGTGAAATTTTTACACAGTGGCAGGAGTCATGTTGTCCAAATTTCACAGGATTTGGGTTTGATTTGATATTTTATTCAATACAAACAAGGGCTACAACACATAGGGACCCATATGTAATAAAAATAAAGTTCCAGGGCTGAAAAGATAACACGGAGGAAACTAGAGGGATATCAGCGTAAAATTCACATGAAATCCACACATGTTCATAAACAGAATGCACATGGGTATAAGTGTAATTTACAAAACTTAAATCTCAATCCAGAACACCCTCAAACTACACCCCAGATAATGCAAATAACCCAAGATATCACGTGCCTAGCACGCGGTTCGCATTCACATGGACCAAAATGTAATTCTAATTAATAATCATGCAAACGGTAACACCATAGAACTACAGGATCAAAGTTGCAAAATGCCCAAAAATCATGTGTCGACACACGTGTCTCACACAAGAAGGGACTAAATAGTAAATAAACAAAACCAGAGGTCCAAACATGCAAATAACCCAAGAGTGCAAACTTATTTAATAGACTACATAAAAACTAACAAAAACTGGAGGGTATGGGCGGAATTACGCAGCTGACGTGCGTGAGGGGCCCACGTGAGCGCCAGGTGTCGATCTGTGGCTGGCGGTGGATGGATGGTCCTGATGATGCCCTCTGGACGATCTGACGGTGTTGGTGCAGAGGCGAACGTGGGACGCATGTGGTCGTCAGATCGTAGATCTAACGGCCGGACAAGGTCAGGCTACGTGCGGCTGTGGTCAGACTTGGAGCAGAGGGTCGATCTGATGGCTACGAGAAGATGAGGAAGAACTCCTCCTGGGCGAGTTTCTCCGACGATCCGGAGGCGATCCGAAGAGCCGATGGAAGTTCAGAGAGATGGTTCTTCCTCGCGATGGTGTTCCGCATCGGGTGGCGGCCTCCGATGAAGGCTCCAACAGTCGGATCCTCCAGCGAGGGAGGAGCAACCTGGAGCAGCTCCGGCGAAGGATGGAAACAACAACCAAGGGGGGTACCTGCGATTATTGACCTGCAAAACAAAGCTCCTGCTCGGAGGGATGCTCCGGCGGGGGTTATTGGCAAAAAGTAGAAGAGAAGCGGCATGGATGGGCTATGGGGGGTTCCGACGGAGGTGATGGGAGGAACCCAACTCGATCTAGAACCAAATGGTCCAGCTAGAGGTGATCAGGTCGATTAGGAAGGTGATGATGAGTCGGAGAATCGATCTGTATGGATAAGATGGACTTGCAGAGCTCCGGCCACTAGGGCGGAGCTGGCGGAGCTGGAGGGTGAAAATCGAAGCTACACTACTGACTAGAGGCTAAAGGAGTTACCTGATGATCATGGTCGACTGGGGAGGAGACGCTGGTTCCCTGGTGGTCGTCGCCTCGATGGAGCATTGCCTCCAGAGGCTCGAGCTTCGCCGACGGTGAAGCACGACGATGAGGGTCGCCGAACCTAGGCTACACACCTCCAAACTCTCTCTCAAACACCCTCCGCACTCGCTGTCACTCGAGGAAGACGATGGAGGTCACATGGATCGAAGGTGGTGGCTGAAGGTACGTGAAATGGCGGAGGAGGCGAGACTAAATAGTGATAGGGGTCCGGCAAAGATGGAATCGGGCATGGAATTCAGATGCACAGATCCCTAGGATGATCCCCGAGTGTGAATCTAGGATGTAAGATCTGCAAATGGAGCCCGGGGATTGGGTGAGAGGGCGACGGATCGGTCTAGGATAATTAGGCGAAATCGGGTCGGGGCGCAGATCCATTAACTGGGTGGTCCTGGGGGGAGAGTTGACCGGGGGTCAACAATCCCCCGTGAACCAATGGAAAAATTCCATTGGCAAATATTTTGAAAAATCAAAATAAAATAGAAAATGACCTTATTTTAAAATATTTACAAAATGAAAATTATTTATTTATTTTCAAAGTATTTTTTTGTGATTTTTTTTGAAAAATAAAATACGTATTTACATTATATTATTATTATATACAAGTATGTTTACCTATGTGTTTTTTATTTTTATTTTTAATATTTTATTTATGTACATTTATTCCAATTTTATATTTTATTTATTTGCAATATGAAATATGGAATATAAAGTGATTTTTATTGTATTTTAAATAATTATTTACAAGGGGAAATAAATAGGTATTTTATTCTATATACATGGTCTATGTACACTGATGAGAGAGAATTTTATTTATTTTTATTTTTCTTTTATTTTTCCCATTTTTATTTTAGGTTTATTTTTATAAATATGTACAAAATATAGGGAATACAAATATATTTTTATTTTTAGAAAATAAATTATTTACATATAGAGGGATATGTACACTATGCTGAGTCACCCTATCTCTCTCTACTGATTTTATTTGCGGTCAGGCCCTTGTGGAGCTCTCCCTTGGGTTCATGTCACTCAATATTTATTCTAAATATTTCCCTCTTTTTCTTTATTTCTTTATTCTTTTATTTTTACGCAAAAAACATGCTAATTATTAATATTTACACAATGCATGCTTTTTGTCAATTTATTTTATTTACACAAATATACATGGTGTTTTGCACAGGTTTTTAGCTAAAATAAAATAATAAAGAGTGATGAATGAGGATTCATCACTATTCGTGAAAAATCCTTCAGAAATCTTAGATAATACCCAGCTAAACTCAGAAAAGATCACATTTCTATGATAGTCTTTAGATATTCATAACTCATCACTGCATTAACCTTTATTGGATCAACTTATATACCTTACCCAGAAATAACATGGCCTAAGAAGGATATTTTGAACAATTAGAAGTCACATTTGCTATATTTAGCATACAGTTTGTTCTTCCTTAGTGTTTCAAGTACTTGCCGGAGATGGTGTTCATGTCAGTACTTATCCTTAGAGTAAATAAGCATGTCATCAATAAAGACTACTACAAGGTGATCTAGGAACTCCCTGAATACTCCATTCATGAGATCCATGTAAGCCGCTGGGGCATTTGTTAGTCCAAAAGGCATAAATAAAAATTCATAATGTCCATATCTAGTTCGAAAGGATTTCTTGGGGATATCCGCATCTTTAATCTTTAACTGATGGTATCCAGATCTTAAGTCAGTCTTGGAATACACAGTTGAACCTTGTAACTGGTCAAAGAGATCATTTATTGTTGGTATAAGATACTTGTTCTTTATTGTCTTCTTGTTTAACTCTCTACAGTCAATGCACAACCACATTGACCCATCCTTTTTCCTCACAAACAAGACAGGTGCACCCCATGGTGAAGTATTAGAATGAATGAATATTTTATTTAATAATTCTTGTAACTGTACTTTTAACTCATGTAACTCAGCTGGTGCCATCCATATGGAGGGATAGAGATAGACAGAGTATCAGGTATGAGAGAGATTTCAAATTTAGTCTCTCGCTCAAGTGGTAATCCGAGTAGTTCATATTGACATATATCAGAAACTCGTACACTATAGGTACATATTCTATCATTCTATCTGACCCTAATGTAGTGGATACAAAAGCTAAATAGCCTTGGCACCCTTACTCTAGTAACTGTTATGCCTTCAAAATAGAGATGTATTCAACATTTACATTGGATGTCTTTCCAATGAACTGGAACTCTAACGAATTAGGAAGGTGAAAAGTTACTGTCTTTTGAAAACAGTCAAGGCATGCATCATGCCTTTCTAGCCAGTCCATCCTTAGGATGAGATCAAAATTATTCATATTTCAATTAGTAGAGAAGCTAGTAAATGATGTCCTACAATCTATATCATGTAGTCATCTAAGATCTCTTGGATTATAAATAATTTACCACCTTGTCTTTTATTTTAACAATGGTTTTGTACTTCTACCGAAATCTTATATGTATGGTAGAATTCAAATAAACTCCATGGAGTTGCGTAACTAGATTCTTCCTAAGATGGATGAATATAATTCTTAGCTCTAGCATACACGAGTCTAGATGACTTTGATCTCTCATTGTGGCATTGAGTCTCCACTCTAATGCATGTTATCTTTGCGCTAAATCATGGGACATCATCATCATAGACGCTAGTTGCCTAGACACATCTTGGTCTACCATTGCGATCAATTAAGGCCAAAGGTTACATCATACACATCTTAGCATGATGCACATAAGGGGTAATGATTTGTGAATGGTACTGTTGTCAATTATTAACATCAAAGGAACTTAATAAACCCTTAATTTTTGAATACCGCTCATAATTGTCAACTAGTGAACATATTGGAGTAATCGAGCTCTGATATCAAACTGTCAGGACCCCAATTCCGGGTCATCGGATCCTCCCATATCCGGATTTGGTTACTCAACAATAATTTATTCAGCAATCACAACTAACATTTAGAGATAGACTGCAAATAAAATACTCGGAAGGAAGTATTTCAATACTTTTTCATTCACAAAATAAAGTATACATGATACATTATCCCACTATAACCATTTACATGTACATCAGCTGGAAAGGAAATGCACAAAAAGATTACTAACTACCGTACCGAGTAAAGCTATTGTGGTTGACTGGATGGCTATTATGTTAGCTGGCTAGATTATTAAAGTCCTTGTGATGGCTCCCCGACACCTGTTGAGTTTCCATAAATCATAGGTTGAAGATTAGCGAGTGCTAGATAACGAAGAAGAGAAAAGTAAACAAGTAGTGTAGTTTAGAAAAACTTATTAGTTTACGTCCTACTAGAAAATTTATTTCTTGTCATTAGTTTAAGTCATATTCCTTTTATTTCACATCAAGGATTAGTCCTGGGAAAGCCGACCATTAATGGACTCCGAAGCTGTGGACACTGCGAGATTGGAGATTGGGTTGATCTGGTGAGCTTATGAACCCGCACGTCACCTCAACCAATCCTCCAATACAATGCTGATAATTTCCTTTTCAGTTATTATCCAGGGTTTCAAACCCTTAGCCTGACAAACAAAGGAGCACACCATCCTCGAGGACCCGGTTACTTAAAACCACATGCTCCTTTAATCACATATCCTAGCATCTTTAAATACATGTTATCGTGACCCAACCGCTATTGAACCACCCGTACCTCCACATGGTACAACCATATCTTCCAACGTTCAACCCAAATATATTGGCACCTGGTACCACGCATTGCAAATCATTCATTTCTTGTGTACTTATCATAACAGAGCAAACATGTACCATGTAGGTAGGGCAGTGCCAATACGGGTTTCTTCCGACAAACTTACAGGTTGCATGCCCGCGTTGTAGTGCTACTCCAAGTCCTTCCAGACGTAACACATGATCCTTTTTAGGATACATCTCAATACACATCAATTCCCATGATGTAATTCCTCCATTAAGCCTTCATTTTGCATATTTATCAATACTGAGTATAGACTTACACATATAATAATTCATGTGTATAAATACTCATATTTATGTATATTTTAACTCTCAAATCCCAAATTTCCAAGCCACTGCATCTATTCGATGCTTAGACATTATTTTAGTGGAAATTACAAAGCAACATTTGAAATTTTCTCAAAAATAGCCAAATTAGGGTTCTTCATAGCGAAGAACATAAAATTGGAATTTCAATGATATCGTATGAAACCCAATAGAAAAGGAATTATTTTATTACCTAATCGAGCTCTCTCTCATGTATGCAGTGGTTTATCATGATTCTTTTTTCAAAAAGGATGAATTATATCTCCTAAAATGATCGAATTTAATTTTCATATCAAAACGCTAAGAATGTGCTAAGAACGTGAAGAATGAATGAAGAAGACATGAAGAAGATAAAGAACACGAGGAACATATTTTTCTCTTAAAATTCAAGCAGAGCGTCCCCTTATATGGGATCATATTTATAGGAAAATTTCAATAAAGTTTCCCGTATATCGGGACATAAACTAAGAAATTTTAGGCAGAGTTTCCCCTTATATCGAGACATATTTCTAGGAAAATATCGACAGAGTTTTCCCTTATATCAGGACATTTTTCAAAAGAAAAACGGAAAGAGTTTCCTCTATAAAAGCACTAGGAGGAAAGAAACAATGAGATAGAAAGAAAATAGTAGAACTGCAATCGATGGAGAATCAGTAGACACCACGTGTCTTAGATGAGTGAAGGTGTGACGAATCATAGGGTTCACTGATATGCATAGCTGTCCGCACTTAAGTAGGGTCTTACACATATTTTTCCTTGAACCACAATAGAAAATGAATCAGAAATCAAGGTGAATCGAAAACTAAGCTGGATAAAGATGAATCGAAAACCTAGCTCAAGTTAGAGCTTACTTACGAAGCCAACTAGGAGAGGATCATACTTTCCTCCTCCTCGTCCTCCCGGCAATGCTTCGCTACCGCTCCTTATCCACCTTCCTCTCCTCCTCCCAATCTCTCGACCCTAGCCCTCGGGGTACTGGTGTAGTGAAAATCGTAGAGAATGAATGGGTGGGGGTATTTATAGGCTCTAGAATACTACTAGCCATGGTTATTAAACCATGGTTTAAACCTTAACCGCAGTTAGCAAGCTATGGTTTTGGCCAAAGCTTATTCAAAACTTAGGGCTTAAATTAGAACTATCTAGAAGATTCTAGATTCACTAATGATGCTTAATTAGTGCTAATCATGATCAACTTTCACTAATTGTGATTTAACCTTCATGGCTTACGCTTAATTTTTGTTAACCATTGATTAATGTTCGCTAATGGTCATTAACGATCCTCAGTCCATCATTACTTCCTTTAATCATGTTTAACTAGTCTTAATGATGGTCATTAAAGATCAATGACATCTTAAGTCTCCTTACTTATCTTTCTTCCGAAAATCATAATAATTCCAAATTAAGTCTGATTCAAACGAAACAAATTTTGTTAGTTTGCGCTTGATGAGTTGGATCTTATGATATAGGATCGAGAGAGATCATGTTTAAGGCTTTACAGGTGTTGACTCTAAGTCAACAATCATTTGTTGCTTATTGGAGGGGAAAGAGAAAAGAGGTGAGGGGATGGATAAGTTGGGTAATTGGGGTGAATGGACCAATGAAAGAATCCCACGTGTTTTTGACTTTGATTGGTCACAAGAAAGGGAGAAAAAAGTAGGAATAAGTGATAGATGATAAATTCAAATGATAAGTAGTCAACATGAAAGTTGTTCGTCTCGATGTGATCTACAACTTTCATGAAGGAATCAGAAGCAAAAGAGGTAATTTGTATAAAGTGGTATTTTTGGTGATTTTCCATGTGTATAAAAAACTGAGTTTTTGAGGTTTTGTAATTTTTTTTGTGATTTTCAAATAGGCTAAAAAACTAAAAAATACGATAAAATAAAAGAAACGTAAATATGCATTAATATATTATTTTTGGATTTTTTAATAAATATAAAAATAGGGAAATAAAATAGAAGTATGAAACAAGCAAAATTTATACATACTCACAAAGGTCACTCATACTGAGTCAGATTGTTTGATTTCAGTCTTAATTTAGATTTAGATTTTTATACCATTTAATAAAATTTTCATCAAAGAACATGGATGAAAAATAAATAAAATTAAAAGGGTTAATTATGTACATGAAAACTCATGTCAAAATTAACAAAAAGATAAAATGCGTAAAAGAGGCCCAAAAACCCAACTTTCACATATGAGCTCCGACTTTTATGAAATTGATCTTGTTTTGAAGGTTTTTGAAATTGGAGTATTTTAAAAGTGAGTATATGAAAATCGTACACTATTTGAATAAGATATGCGCATTTTAGTCCGTCTGATGTGAAATTAGGTTTTTGGTTTATTTGACACTTATTTGAGTTAGTTGTTTTTTTGCATTTTTCTTTTATTCTTGTTAGTAGCTTATTAGGTCAATTTACACTTGGATTTTGGGTTCCTTATTTTATGCAATTATGCATGATGAAATACGAATATTATTTACACATGTATGAAAGCTAATGATGTTATATTAATTATTAAATGTATATGAATTTTGGGAATAGACCCTAATTGACCAATTTTAGTACGTTGAATCTGAGATTCATCAGGCGATCGTGATGAAGTGTGGTGGTACGAGGGGGTTCAGGGAGTGCTGAAGGTCAAGTGAATCTGTAAGCGATGTGCTGAAGATGGAGGTGAAGCAGGTGGTCACCGGGAAGATGGAGTTGCAAGAAAAGGGTGGAGAGACGAGATCGATGGCGACACTGGTGGCTGCGGAAGAAGCGTGAAGCAGTGGTGCTGGGAGGATCTAAGGAAAGTGAAGATGGCAAAGAGCAGAAGAAGGAAGAAGAAGACTTGAAATGGAGGAATCGCCTGAGAAATGGAGCGGGAAAATACCTCTTCTCCGATCATCTTCGCTTCGATCATGGCGACGGAGCCAAGGGAAGCTCAACTGCTCGTCACTCGAGTAGTAGCACAGGAGGGAGACCCCTGTGGATCATGTCGCGGGAGGAACTTCACCGGAGGTGGTCGTTGTTGTCACTGGACACCTCTCGAGTCTTCCTCTTGATGATGGAAATGGCGGATGGGGTCAAAGGAGGTCGGGTGTTTTTTATAGGAGAGGGGACAGAAGGTCTAATGACCAGAGGAGGTGTTTGAATGTGATGCCTAAAGCTCAAGGTGTTACGTAGAGGAGGTCGTAACGACGTGGAGAAGAGGTGGAGGTGGTTAAGGAAGAGGAGAGGATAGGAGAGGGGAACAATCGGCTAGGGAGGAGGAGGAAGAAGTCATGTGGCACGCACATCTAAGAGGAAGGGAGAGAGGTCTTATGCGATGCACTTGCTAGAGAGGAAGAGAGAGAAATGGGGGCACGTGATGTGCTTGTAGTTGAGAGAGAGAGAGGAGAGAAAGAAGAGAGGAGAGAGAGGGGGCGAAGAGAGAAAAAGAGAGAGGAAAAGAAAAAGGAAAAAAAGTAAAATTAAATAAAAATCAAATCAAATAATTCGAAATAAAAATAAAAATAAAAGAAGAAGGGGGTGACACGTGGCATCTCCAAGAACCACCACATGTCACTACTAGAAAATTTGAAAATTAAATTAAAATAAAAATACAAAAAATAGTAAATAATGTCAAATCAAAAAGTAGTCAACATGAAAGTTGATCGTCTCGACCAGATCTACAACTTGAAGGACCTATAATCAAAACATGTCATCTGTATAAAAAATATTTTTGGTTTTACTCTATTGATAATAAAATACTGTATTTTTTTATTTTGTGATTTTTTTGTATTTTAATTTGATTTTAATTAGTGAATTAATTTATATACAAAATGTGCATATGTAATCTATTTTTTATGATTTTTTGTTGGTTAGAAAATGGTGAAATAATAACCACAAAGAGAAAATATGTACACATGATTAGAACTTCTCTTTTTATCTCGATTTTGGTATTTTTATGGGATTTTATTTTTTTGATGGCAAGTTAATTAATTAATTAAAGAATATAATAGAAAAAGAATTAGATCAAAATAATTAATATTTATATATAAAATAATTGGTCCACTCAAGGCAAAAATATAGGTTATTTAATTACAGATTTTAACCTTAATTTTAGAACAGTTAATAAATGGTAATAATTTGATTTAAAGGGATTTAATTAGTGGTTTACTAAGAAGATTTTACTAAAATTTTCATATAAAGTATATGGTTTATATATTCATCAATCAATTTTTATAGATACTTATATTTTTAGGTTGAAATACAAGTTTGGTTAATTCTATCTTCTCTATAAATAATTATCAGTTTGGGAAGTTAACCATAATTTGAATTAGGGTTTACAAGTTCTTTCTTAATAATGGAAAACGAATTAGTAAAAAATAGATCAAAATAATGTGGGGATGTCTAATTGAAGTTTACGTGTAATAGATGTATGTAAGATTTGGTAACTTATTTAATTTTTGTCGTGGACTACTCATATGCATATTGCAAGGAACTTGTGGGTTATGCATCGATCCTACTACTCTTACTTTATAGACTCTAACAAAATATGGGCATCGATTAATAATCTTTTACAACATACCCCTCATTGGATTAGGATCGTAAATTGGTTTATGACCTTGCTGAAAACCCTAACATGAACAAGGTAAAAATCATCAGGGTTATAATCGAATGAATTGTACCTAGGATTTACTATAACATTTTTTAAAATTTCAATGATATTTATTGGATAGAACTCACTTAAACATCCATTTTGTTCTAATGGATAGAGATAATTGTCCCTTCCATAAGAGATAAACATCATTATCATATTTGTTCTTTTCCTATGGAGTAGGCACTGTTTATGGCCTAGTTCCACGAGCACTGCTCATTAATTTCCATGGAAAGTACATATTAATTTTCACAGTGATTACATATATAAAAAATACCACGTGCTATGAGAGAAATTAACGAAGCCATCATGATGGCACGTCCCCCCTCTCCCCGTTCTACTTGTCCATCTCGACTTCCTTCACCAACACGACACTCAACCTGCTCTTCCATATCTTCGTCATGGACCGAAACACAACCTCTACTTCTCCGCTTCTTGCAAACCCCTTCTCCTCTCCAACTCTGGATTAGAGCTGATCGTTAAGAACGATATGGGATCATGTCTTTTTTACTACTATATTGATACCTTAAGCCCTTGAACATGGTGATGATTGCATGATTGGGAATGTAAAGCTGCATCTCAAGAATGGTTCATATTCCTCGACCACTTATGCCTAAGCTCACCACAGTTATCTTTTTCTTTATTCTTCTTGATTTGCACTTATATTGATATATATGTTGTTTTTTGTTTATGAGGATTTGAGATTAAGGAATCAAACCTCTGATGAAGGACATTCACCATGAAACCATCTTCTTACTATGGCGATCCTAGGACGTGATTTTAAGGTGACTTCTTTGCGCTCTCTCTCTCTCTAGGAAAATCTATCTACACCAAGGGGCATCCTACTGACATTGATTTCTTGGAGTAAGCTTTGATTTTGCATGCTGATTCTAAGGGTGGTATGTTCAATATCAGTTTATGGGTCAGTTCGGGAGAGGTGGAATCAAAGAAATTCTACTCGATAGCATTTGATTGCATTAATATTGCATAGATAGAGTCAAAAAATTCTACTGAATAACATTTGCTTATATAAGTATATATTAAGGGCATCGAATGTGGATTGGAATAGCAATTGCTTTTTATTGTACCTCTTTTGTGGCGGTGTTGATATTTTTAATTATATGTTAGTGTTTTTTCTTGGTCGCATTTGTTTTTTATATGTTTACATGTATGCCAGTTATATATACATATGTTGTATATTAGATGACTTTCAATAGCAGTTTTTACATGCATTGTTGGAGATACTCCTATGTAACACTGAATATATACTCAAATGTGCCAACCACAGTTCTGACTTCCTACAGTGTTCACCTACACTATTGTCACTTGCTCTAACGCCTCCAAGAGGAAGAAGGTCATCACCTTCAAGAGCTGCAAGGCTATTTGCAACAGCAATAGGTGAGGTAATGCTGCCTCTATATTTGTGTATGACACCATCATTGAAGCTACCAATGTCAATGACTCCAACATCTTTAGCATGACCTTCAATGACTACTACGCTGATGGTGGCATAATGGACATGTATCAAAATTTTAACTTGGAATACAAAATGTTCCATAGATGGACTGTATTAATTCCAATTATATAGTATTCATTTATTTTGTTATGCAAAGATGTAGAAACATACATGTTTTTTATAATGATTGGGTTTCTTTATATTGCAGAATAGTCAGACATACAATTATATGAGCATCTAATTAAATTCTACTAATCATGTCATGGCTTATGCTACTAATTAAGGTAGGAATATTATTTTGTGTGTGTTGCAAGAAATGATTTTCCATTTAATGTTCACATAAATGAGTATTGATGGGTTCCCTCTCTTGCATTTGAATAAATTTATTAACTATTATAAGCATGTTTCTTTTGAAGTTCATGATCGAAATATAATGCTAGGAATGGTTGAATAGTGGTATCCACTAAATATGGTAGTTAAAAAAATTGAATTTAAAGATAAAATTGCTAGTCCTTATCATTGTCGACTATGATAACTGTGACTTCATACATGTACTTTGTCATTGTCGATATGGAGATCAATAATTTCAATCTAGGTACTTTGTTAGTTGATGCACTGATGTTTTTAAATGTGGTAAAATCATGAAATTTTAGAAGCACCCTTTTTTTATACAACAAATTGATATACAACTAATTGCGATTTCTTTATTAGTTTTTTGGTGTACACATAAACAAAATCGATTTCGCTTACATTGAAAATTTTAATCTGATTATATATGCCATTTTTTAATTTTTGCAATCACAAATGAGTATTGAAAAGACACATACAATAGCCCATGCAAGACACCGGGTGCCTACTAGTTCTTTTTATGTTAGAATCCATGATTCTTGTCTATTAGTTGAGTCGCAAGACGATCGTCCATATATTATAAATAAAGCTTGAAGTAATCGTAAAGGTAGTTGATGATCCACCTTAGATACTTCAAAATTTTCTATTTTCTTGTGTCTCCATTCAAACTCTTAAAGTACTTAAAAGCTAGAATTTCCAAAACTTTCCTACTTTTAAGAGAATTTTAAAGAGAAAATGGATATGAAATGAAGCTTAATAATAAATTAAAAGGAGTCTAATAACCAATAAAGATTTAAGGAGTTAGCTAAGCAGAAAGATACTCAAGACAAATGAGAGATAGAAAGAACAGATGAAAGCTCACATCTTGAATCCTTTGATCCTTAGTTGACTCTACTTAGGACAAGACCATCTTTATTGAAATTTTGTCAGTGGTCCTCCTTGCTACTTATCATAGCGTCGAATATTCCAAGAAATTTTAAGAGCAACCTGTTCGGTATTTCTAAGATGATATTTTCACCAATTATAGTCGAAGGTCATCCTTATGTCCTTTCATCATTGTCAATCATATTGACCTTCTTACTTATGATGACAACATATATTAAATAAGTTAAGACGACCAGGATCATAGATTCAACAGGATCAATTAAGATAACAAAGGAGGATTTAAAAGTTGATCAAGATGACCATGACGAAATTTATTTAATAGGATAAGACAAATGATATCGTGTTAAGTATGAAGTCTTCTTATATTTTCTGGTTTCTCTATTTTCCTAAACACTCTTTATGAGAAGATACTAACTTTGTTTGGAAATATCTTCGAAAGGAACCCACTATTAATTATTCAACCTCCTAATGATTTACATAAGAATGCATTTACTCTTTGGAGTGATGACCTACTTACTGTCGCTAAGAACTTCTCCATAAATATTGAAAATGATATTTAGTTTCATGATTTTGCATTAGATCTAATCTTTATCAAGATCGATCAATGATCCTATAAGGAGGTTCAAGAAGACATTACATGAGGAATCATCTACATTTATAAGATTATATTTTTTTCCAATTTAACTCTACCTTGAAGACACTGCACAGGATGTCAAGAACATTGTTGACGTGTATCCCCCTACCCTTAATGATCTTGCTTGGAATTTCAAAAACGTGAGGCTCTTTTTGTTATCCTTCCTTTATAATCTTAGGAAGGATGAACTGTAACACTTTTTTTCTACCCAAACCCTAATCTCAAACAACTAATCAATCTTCGATCTTCAGTAACATATAATAGATCAACTTTCTATTGCAGCCCTCGATTTCCACGCAACTTTCACATCTAATCAATTTTCGACCTTTCTATTCCATCCCTCAATTTTCAACTTTCAATATCAAACATCCAATCTCATATCATACTTTTTATTATCTAAAATGGCTTAATCCGGTATATGCCACTCATCGATTCTTTCAATTGCATATCTGAACTAAGAGCCCCGCCATCCTTTCATGCTGCGATGGATTTTGCTTGTGGATTAATGGACCGCTATAAATATTTTTGTCTTTGTTTTTGAAAATTGAACTTTTCCCTATCTCCTCGGGTTGACCCGTTGTATTAAATGCTAGACAACGTGCTTTATATATTGCTTATTTTTGTTGTACGCGAATTCCAGTGGGATTCTACTACTGGTAGACGGCTACGGCTACTTTGATGAAATAAACTTCAGCCTTTAAAAAAAACAGATCAATATTGGAAGAATCCCTTCCATCATATTGGTTCCTCTACACCTAACTGATTTTTTTGTGAGTTAATATGTTTTTAAATTTAAAATCCCCTTCATACTAACGGAGATAACCACTACTTATATTCTCATTTTACCGATAGTACAATGCCACACCTTTGTGCTAACATACGGACATTAAGCATCATGGCTGTTGAGAGGCACCATAAAAATGCATTTTATCTTTCAGTTATTTTAATCAAATTTTAACGTACCTTAACTTTTTCTTTATCCTCTTTCTTATGTTTACATGTTACCACGTAAACAGACCAAATATCCTAAGCATTGTGTGTGTGTATGTGTGTGTGTGTGGGGGGGGGGGGGGGGGGGGGAGGTGGTGGAGTGGTATGGTTCTTTCATTCTTTTAGTGTGAGGACATGTTTTGACTTTAGTGCATATGGTATCTACATTTTTCACTTGTTTTTATATATTCTTTATATGAAATAGTATATTAAATGAAGAATATTTTTAAAAAATATGTGTGAATTATTCTTTTTTAAGTAACAATTTATAATTTTATGTTTAAGGAAATTCCTAAAAAAAAGTGTATGAAGTTTAGTGTGAAAAGATGCATATACATACGAATGCTTCATAAATATTGTAATAAATGAAAACATAATTTAACAAAAATACACATTATTTATGTATGTATATGTATTGTTAAAACCTTTTAAGTTTTAAAGTTTACCTAGATTTATAAATCGAAATTTCAATAAGTAAATATTTTTGTTGAGAAAAGGCTATGAGACTTTTTTTGCCAACTTCGATTTGAGTATTTATGAGTCTTGCTGACAGCTATTGGAACTCAAACATTCAAGTCTATTGTATAGTACATACATATAACATTATTTGTTTAATCATTATTTCATTAATAATTATACGTGCTTCACATGCAAAAGAGAATACCTTTATCCTTGTTGTATACATCAAACAGCATGTCAAACAAAGAAATATGCATTTCTTGATAAATAGCATACATGCTATATTTTGTGTAAAAGAGAGCCTAAATTCGGTTGTATTAAAGTGTTGTGTTCCCCGAATCTAAGCCTATGGGAATAATTTTTCATATTTTGATTATTTTAATCATTTGAGTATAGATCTGTATATATAAAGGAATGCATTTTTCCGTACTTGAGTTTGATGAATAAGTGTACTTAATATGGACAACCAATGTTTAAGCATGTATGACACTGATGAATGTCAAGCATATCCCATTAAATCATCGTAATTAAGGTAAACTTAAGATATGATGCACATATTTAATTAAGGTATGCTAGTGTAAAAATAAACTTACCCAAAATACATAAAAAATGTAATTATCATTAAAAGAAAGATAAAATATATAAGTAACATAGAGGTCAAAAAGATCAAATGACCTCTTACTAAATTTTACAACCCTGCTTTCTTACTAGGACCAATATATCAATTAACTATTATTTAACTTTTGATATTGTAATTTATTTTTAATGTATATGCACATTAATATACTCAGCTACTAGTTCTATAAAAATATACAAAAAGTATAAATTATCAAACATATAAATATAGTATATGTATAAACTTGTGTTAATACCAATATATGATTTAATTAACTTATAAACCCACATATATATGTACATACATACGTACGCGTACATACATATATAGAAGCGATCCCATGAGATGGGGCATATGTGAGATTGTGAGGTATGTAATCTCAACCACTCATTTAACCATCATTCACGGCACGAAACCTTAAGGATATAAAATTCCACGGGGAATTTACATAAAATAATGAGTGGAACGTGTGTTTCAAATTTCGTGGTAAGAAACACTCCTAAGATGTCCATCTTGATTGGTCAATTTCAACAATTCTAGGATCGTTAAAATTGTATAGTCTTGATGGATGGGATATAAACCTCAAATTAAGTTGAATTTGGAATGATACCATTGTAATATATGATGGCCTAAATCACACAAGGTTTTAGCCATTAATGATGGTGAAATCAATGGTTGAGATTACACATCTCACCATCTCACATATGCCCCATCCCACGTACGAGAAGTTGAAAGAGCACTAAGGCCAAATATGCAATTAACCCAATCAAATCGCAATAAACAAGCACTGGCAGGGGTAGTTTTGTAATTATAATGACTTACATAATCAGAAATGCAAATATCTCAACGGTTTTTACACTCAATCGGTAATTTTTGGTACCAAGACAATATATGGAAACCTAAGAGAGGTTCCTCGTAAAATACCCAGGAGCCTCACATGTATAGGTACGTGAGGTGACCTGACATAGACCAAAATGCAATAAAGAAAAAAAGTATGGGATTAGATGTAAATATTACACATATTTTTACATAGCAAATGAAAGTTTAATATTGAACGATAAAGACAAAAATTTACCTAGGTTTACAACGTAAAATACCCAAGGCACGAGCGGACTGGTGCCTCTAATTGAGTCACTCAAACTTTGGATGGTCCAGATGTGTTGATGACGCTTCATGGATATACAACCATGATTAGAACGTGGCCTCTGATCTGACGATGATGGAACTCCACATCCAACGGTGCCTACAACTCCTGGTATAAGTTATTAATCGGATGACCCTTGAGGCACCTAGAAGAACAAGCGAAGAACGGGATGCTGGAGACTTTTGATTCGATGCAGCTTCACCTCCAAATGCCTTCACATGTAGTTAAATGGTGCGAAAGAGTTCTAAGAGCCTTGCGCAGCTCCAAAAAGCTTCAGAATGATCCTGCTCCCGTTGTAGGGGGACCAGGAAGTCAAATGGCAGAGCTTTCAATCTGGAGCTTCTTCTGTTGTCCGAGCAGATCCAGATTAGGTATTCCTTTTGTCTTCACTTGTAGGGGAATGTCGCGGCTTGAAGGGAAGCTCCCTTGACCAATTGTAATGTTAAATGAGTAGAGAAATGGAGTAAGAGAGATGGTCTCCTGCGTACGTGGTGGACGAGACCAGATTCCCTCGATTCTCGTTGAATCGAGGGCGGAAATGGTGTTGAGTAGGTGAAGAACTGGTTAGGGAAGGAAATGGGGTGAAGTGTGGGGAGTAACATGGGCATTCAAAGATTAACGAGGGCTTGTAACTCAAGAGGTCTAAGTACGATTATTTTTAAGGATTTTTTCGATTTTAGAAGAAATCAAAGCAAATTGAAGACACATCTACACTAGGAATTGAAAAACGAAGATAAAGGGCTAAGAAAGGGATCACACCTGATCGGAGAATGGGGAAGTGAAACTTCACGACAGAGCTTCATTGAAGATGGGATTGAATCGCCTCGCCTGACTTTTCCTTGCCTTGTTATGGGTATTTGTTCTTCCTGTCACGTAGAACAGATCAACGAATGGTCTTTATAAAATTTGTATAAAACTCGTATATAGAACTTTTAACATCAAACTTGTAAACTATCAGTGTAAAAAAACACCCAAATTCTTGTAAATATAGAAGCACTCCCGTGTAAATATCTGTACATATTTCTTTCACTATTTTTTTTAACAAAAATCCCTAAAAAACAAAATTTTATTAATCCATATTTTTTGCAAAATATTTTCAAAATTGCACAAAAGTTGCAAAACTTTTTCAAATATACATAAAAATCTAAATTTGAAAAATGCTTTACAAATTTTCTGTTGCATTGGTACATAACATTTGCATTTTTCGGAGTGATCAAGATAATTGAACAAGTCTAAAATAAAGTCCGAAGATTAGAGCTTGGTATAGATCTTAATACACCTAATTTCAGAGGATCCCATTATGGACTGGAATTGAGATGCTTTAGGTCATATTGACTTAATTCTTTAGGTTTCATGAGACTTTGTTCATAAGTTGATTTAATGTGTTTAACGAGAACCCTTCATGTCATCCGCCCAGCTCTTGAAATAGCGGCTTGACTAGAAACCTCGCACTTAACACTTAGCTAAACCAAAATGGATTGTTGAAAGATCTTGGAGTCTAAGTCGGGACGGTACTAAGTCGCTTTGTCAAGGGTGGCTTAGGAATCATTTTATGGGACTGCCCAAATCGGTACTTCAATCCACTTCTTTGGGTAGCAAGGACATCTAACGACTAGATACTGGATTGAAACAATACTGCGAATGAGAATGATCTGCTAGCATAACTTTTTCTAAGACCCCAAAATATGGGCAGACCAAAAGATTCTATATTCGTTGGGGTAAAAACAAGAATGTGGTGCAATGCAATACAAAGAAAAGATCCAAAAAGATGCCTACACCAAAAATTCCATAAAAATATTGAGCTACTAGAAAAATACTGCTTCTTGGTAAAGACTCGATTACACTGGTTGAGCTTTCACAAGCGAATGAAACTACACGGGTTCATTCCCACTCCTTTTCCCATTCTTCTAGCTTCTTCCTTCCTCGGTTGTGAAACTAACAACACCTGACCTTAGAAGGAATATCTATCTCCACGAGGACGAGTTACGAGAGGGGAAGACTCCTTGATAGTTCAATGATTTGTAAGGAAAGCGTTGAAAAAATCACACACATGGTTCCATAATTTCAAGTTGCGATTGTATGCGACTGAAAGGGTGGTTCTGACCAGACTGTGAATTGAACTGGATAATAGGATTATGTAACCTAAGGATGGTTATGTCACACTTCCTAACCCTAATGTGGTTCCGAATAAACCAAGATACCAACGATTTTCACCGAGCTCCAAACTTCGATTTTATTAAGATAAATTTGAAAGTAAAAAATTATTCCAAGTTATTTCTTTTTATTTTCTTAATTTTCTTTTTCTGCATTTGTTATCATCAGTGTTTGCTAGGGACTAGCAAAGAAAGTATAGGGGGGTGATGAATCTCCATTTTATGACCTTTATTCTTTCATTTTGGCCATAAATCCCTTGCTAAATGAATGTATATAGCATTAATATGTACAAAATAGCACTCAACAAATCACATAAATTACTATGTAAAATTCTATATAAAATACCATATTTAATACCAAAATAAAAGAATAAGCGAATGAAAAGAAAAAGAATGAAGTGTCAAAGAAACTGAGTGACCCTATTCCCCTAGACCCAGTCATCATGATGTCTTGGCCGACAAAAAACAAAGTAGGGGGAGTGATGAATCTGCATTTCATCATCTTTATTCATTTATTTTAGCTTAAATCCCTTATAAAGCACATGTATATAATACAAACTCCATATTCTTACTAACTTGCATCTGTGTGTAAATATTGTACATTTATTACTATTTTAACCTAAAATAAATAAATAAATAAATAAATAAAAAGAAAAATAAAGAAAATAAAAAAAGACTGTATATATGTAATAGATACAGGCTAACCTTTGTTAAAACCATTTAAGCTTTAAAGTTTTCCGACAATTATAAATAGAAATTTCAATAAGTAAATATTTCCGTTGAGAAGCTATTAGGCTTTTTTTGCCAACTTCAATTTGAGTATTTATGAGTCTTACTGACAGTTATTAGAACTCAAACATTCAAAGTCTTAAGTATAGTAGATACACAACATTATTTAATGTGTTTAATCATTATTTCATTAACAATTATACGTGCTTCACATGTAAAAGAGAATACCTTTATACTTGTTGCATACATCAAACAACACGTCAAACAAAGAAATATGCATTTCTTGATAAATAGCATACATGCTATATTTTGTGTAAAAGAGAGCCTAAATTCGGTTGTATTAAAGTGTTGTGTTCCCCGAATCTAAGCCTATGGGAAGAATTTTTCATATTTTGATTACTTTAATCATTTGAGTATAGATCTCTCTATATAAAGGAATTCATTTTTCCGTACTTGAGTTTGATGAATAAGTGTGGAATTCATTTTTTTGTAATTGAGTTTGATGAATAAGTGTACTTAATATGGACAACCAATGTTTAAGCATATATGGCACTGATGAATGTCAAGCATATCCCATTAAATCATCGTAATTAAGTTAAAATTAAGATATGATGCACTAATTTAATTAAAGTATGCTAGTGTAAAAATAGACTTACCCAAAATACATAAAAATGTAATTAGCATTAAAAGAAAGATAAAATATGTAAGTAACATAGAGGTCAAAAAGATCAAATGACCTCTTGACTAAATTTTACAACCCTGCTTTCTAACTAGGACCAATATACCAATTAATTATTATTTAACTTTAGATATTTTTATTTATTTTTAATGTATATGCACATTAATATATTCAGCTACAAGTTCTATAAAAATATACAAAAAGTATAAATTATCAAACATATAAATATAATATATGTATAACCTTGTGTTAATACCAATATATGATTTAATTGACTCATATACCCACATAAATATGTACATACATACGCACACGTACATACATATATAGAAGCGATACCATGAGATGGGGCATATGTGAGATTGTGAGATATGTAATCTCAACCACTCATTCAACCATCATTCACGGCATGAAACCTTAAGGATATAAAATTCCACAGGGAATTTACATAAAATAATGAGTGGAAAGTGTGTTTCAAATTTCGTGGTAAGAAAACACTCCTAAGATGTCCATCTTGATCGGTCAATTTCAACAATTCTAAGATCGTTAGAATTTTATAGTCTTGATGGATGGGATATAAACCTCAAATTAAGTTGAATTTGGAATGATACCATTGTAATATATGGTGGTCTAAATCACACAAGGTTTCAGCCATTAATGATGGTGAAATCAATGGTTGAGATTACACATTTCACCATCTCACATATGCCCCATCCCACGTACGAGAAGTTGAAAGAGCACTAAGGACGGGATACCATGGTACGGTCTTGGAGGGTCTGCTGTGTTCGACAAGTCGGATCCAATAATCGTTGTGTCGGCCACTCTTGCATCACAGTAGGCACTCGATCCATGTGCAATTTCAATAATCAATCCACAAATAAGTAGACAATGAGAATGTGTGCTTAAATTAATTATAACTCTATTTTAAAGTGTGTATAATGACAAATGTGTAGATTATCGAGCCACAAAGAGCAAAGGGGAATAGAGTTAAGGTGAACAACTCACTTAGGCAATTTTTTGGTAGTTTTATTTTTCAATATTTTTATGAGTTTTAATTTTTATGTAAATATTTTTTGTGTTTTTTTTTTAATTTTTTACTTTAAGATAAAATGTAGATTAATAGTTAGAATTTAATTATAAATATTAAAAATAGAGAAAAGATAAAAGAGGTGTTTTTAAATTTTTAAATATAACAAATAAAATCTAAAATTCAGAAATAGCATATTTTGGAGTTTTATAAATTTTTTCTATTTTTATATTTTTGGATAATTTTTGTGATTTTTAATGGAATTTTAAATAAGCAAATACACACAATAAACAAACTAGTAGATGCGGGAGTTGAAATGGGCTTAATAAATATTTCTCAATTTAGATTTAGCATAAACTCACTTTTCCTGAATAGTAGATAATCTATAGAAAATTCAAACACTTAGAAAATATTTCTGATTTTTTTGTGACTTTTAAGAATTTTTAATGAGTTTTTCTTAGTTTTATAGTTTTTAAGAGTTTTTAATAATATTTTGCAAAGATACTTGGTCCAAAAATCAAAGATATCTAAATGAACATATTGGAACTTTTGGAGTTTTTCAAAATATTTTCAAATTTTTATGATTTTTTAAATGTTAAACAGGAGAAAATTCAATATTTTTTGTACTTTTATAAATTAGAAAAAAATCTTAATCACCTTAAGAAAATATCCTGTTATATAATATTTTTCCATGCTCTTAAGATAATTTCTCAATAAATTTTAGATGCAAGATGCTATTTTTAATAATTAAAATACATAAAATGATTTAATTCAGAAACTAAAAGACTTAGATGCAATTTACAGGAAGTTTTTAATTCCTTTCCTAATAATGTATGAAAATTCAAGGCCAAATACGCAATTAACCCAATCAAATAGCAATAAACAAGAACTAGTAGGGGTAGTTTTGTAATTATAATGACTTACACAATCAGAAATGCAAATATCTCAAAGGTTTTTACACTCAATCAGTAATTTTTGGTACCAAGACAATATATGGAAACCTAAGAGGAGTTTCTCGTAAAATACCCAGGAGCCTCATATGTATAGGTACGTGAGGTGACCTGACATAGACCAAAATGCAATAAAGAAAAAAAGTATGGTATTAGATGTAAATATTACACATATTTTTACATAGAAAAAGAAAGTTTAATATTGAACAATAAAGATAAAAATTTACCGAGGTTTACAGCGTAAAATACCCAAGGCACGAGTGGACTGACGGCTCTGATTAAGTCACTCAAACTTTGGATGGTTCAGATGTGTTGATGATGCTTCATGGATATACAACCATGATTAGAACGTGGCTTTGATCTGACGATGATGGAACTCCACATCCAACGGTGCCTACAACTCCTGGTATCAGTTATTAATCGGATGACCCTTGAGGCACCTAGAAGAACAAGCGAAGAACGGGATGCTGGAGACTTTTAATTCGATGCAGCTTTGCCTCCAAATGCCTTCACATGTAGTTGAATGGTGCGAAAAAGTTCTAGGAGCCTTGCGCAGCTCCAAAAAATTTCAGAATGATCCCGCTCCCGTTGTAGGGGGACCATGAACTCAAATGGCAGAGCTTTCAATCTGGAGCTTCTTCTGTTGTTCGAGCAGCTCCATATTAGGTACTCCTTTTGTCTTCACTTGTAGGGGAATGTCGCGGCTTGAAGGGAAGCTCCCTTGACAAATTGTAATGTTAAATGAGTAGAGAAATGGAGTAAGAGAGATGGTCTCCTGCGTATGTGGTGGATGAGACCAGATTCCCTTGATTCTCGTTGAATCAAGGGTGGAAATGATGTTGAGTAGGTGGAGAACTGGTTAGGGAAGGAAATGGGGTGAAGTGTGGGGAATAATAGGGGCATTCAAAGATTAACGAGGGCTTCTAACTCAAGAGGTCTAAGTGCGATTATTTTTAAGGATTTTTTGGATTTTAGAAGAAATCAAAGCAAATTGAAGACACGTCTACACTAGGAATTGAAAAACAAAGATAAAGGGCTAAGAAAGGGACCACACCTGATCGGAGAATGGGGAAGTGAAACTTCACGGCAGAGATTCGTTGAAGATGGGATTGAATGACCTCGCCTAACTTTTCCTTGCCTTGTTATGGGTACTTGTTCTTCCTGTCACGTAGAACAATTCAAAGAATGGTATTTATAAAATTTGTATAAAACTCGTATATAGAACTTTTAACATTGAACTTGTAAACTCTCAGTGTAAAAAACATCCAAATTCTTGTAAATATAGAAGCACTCCCGTGTAAATATCTGTAGATATTTCTTTCACTATTTTTTTTATCAAAAATCCCTAAAAAACAAAATTTTAAAAATCCATATTTTTTGCAAAATATTTTCAAAATTGCACAAAAATTGCAAAACTTTTTCAAAAATACATAAAAAAATTAAATTAGAAAAATGCTTCACAATTTTTTATTGCATTTGTACATAACATTTGCATTTTTCGGAGTGATCAAGATAATTGAACAAGTCTAAAATAAAGTTCGAAGATTAGAGCTTGGTATAGATCTTAATACACCTAATTTCAGAGGATCCCATTATGGACTGGAATTGAGATGCTTTAGGTCATATTGACTTAATACTTTAGGTTTCATGAGACTTTGTTCATAAGTTGATTCAATGTGTTTAACGAGAACCCTTCATGTCATTCTCCCAGCTCTTGAGATAGCGGATTGACTAGAAACCTCGCACATAACACTTAGCTAAACCAAAATGGATTGTTGAAAGATCTTGGAGTCTAAGTCGGGACGGTACTAAGTCGCTTTGTCAAGGGTGGCTCAAGAACCATTCTATGGGACCTGCCCAAATCAGTACTTCAACCCACTTCTTCTGGTAATAAGGACATCTAATTACTAGATACTGGATTGAAACAATACTTCGAATGAGGAATGATATGCTAGCATAACTTTTTCTAAGACCCCAAAATATGGGCGGACCAAAAGATTCTATATTCGTCGGAGTAAAAACAAGAATGTGGTGCAATGCAATACAAAGAAAAGATCCAAAAAGAAGCCTACAACAAAAATTCCATAAAAATATTGAGCTTCTAATAAAATACCGCTTCTTGGTAAAGACTCGATTACACTGGTTGAGCTTTCACAAGCGAATGAAACTACACTGGTTCATTCCCACTCCTTTTCCCATTCTTCTAGCTTCTTCCTTCCTCGGTTGTGAAACTAATAGCAGCTGACCTTAGAAGGTATATCTATCTCCACGAGGACGAGTTACGAGAGGGGAAAACTCCTTGATAGTTCAATGATTTGTCAGGAAAGAGATGAAAAATTCACACACATGGTTCTATAATTTCAAGTTGCGAGAGTATGCGACTGAATGGGTGGTTCTGACCAGACTATGAATTGAACTGGATAATAGGATTATGGAACCTAAGGATGGTTATGTCACACTTCCTAACCCTAATGTGGTTCCGAATAAACCAAGATACCAAAGATTTTAACCGAGCTCCAAACTTTGATTTTATTAAGATAAATTTGAAAGTAAAAAAATATTCCAAGTTATTTCTTTTTATTTTCTTAATTTACTTTTTCTGCATTTATTATCATCAGTGTTTGCTAGGGACTAGCAAAGGAAAGTATAGGGGGGTGATGAATCTCCATTTTATCACCTTTATTCTTTCATTTTGGCCTTAAATCTCTTGCTAAATGCATGCATATAGCATTAATATGTACAAAATAGCACTCAACAAATCACATAAATTACTATGTAAGATACTCTATAAAATACCGTATCTAATACCAAAATAAAAGAATAAGCGAATGAAAAGAAAAAGAATGAAGTATCAAAGACACTAAGTGACCCTATTCCCCTAGACCCAGTCATCATGATGTCTTGACCAACAAAAATAAAGTAGGGGGAGTGATGAATCTGTATTTCATCATCTTTATTCATTTATTTTAGCTTAAATCCCTTATAAAGCACAGGTATATAATACTAACTCCATATTCTTACTAACGTGCATCTGTGTGTAAATATTGTACAATTATTACTATTTTAACCTAAAATAAATAAATAAATAAAAAGATAAATAAAGAAAAAAAAAAGACCGTATATATTTAATAGGTACAGGCTAACCTTTGTTAAAACCATTTAAGCTTTAAAGATTACCAACAATTATAAGTAGAAATTTCAATAAGTAAATATTTCCGTTGAGAAGGCTATGAGGCTTTTTTTGCCGACTTCAATTTGAGTATTTATGAGTCTTACTAACAGTTATTCGAACTCAGACATTCAAAGTCTTCAGTATAGCATATACACAACATTATTTAATGTGTTTAGTCATTATTTCATTAATAATTATACGTGCTTCACATGCAAAAGAGAATACCTTTATCCATGTAGTATACTTCAAACCAGCACGTCAAACAAAGAAATATGCATTTCTTTATAAATAGCATACATGCTATATTTTGTATAAAAGAGAGTCTAAATTTGGTTGTATTAAAGTGTTGTGTTCCCCGAATCTATGCCTCTGGGAAGAATTTTTCATATTTTGATTATTTTAATCATTTGAGTATAGATTCACTCTATATAAAGGAATGCATTTTTCCGTACTTGAGTTTGATGAATAAGTGTACATAATATGGACAACCAATGTTTAAGCATATAGGGCACTGTTGAATGTCAAGCATATCCCATTAAATAATCGTAATTTAGGTATACTTAAGTAGATCATACACATATTTAATTAAGCATATACAAGTGTAAAAATAAAAGTAAACAAAATACATAAAAATGCGTAATTAGCATTAAACGAAAGCTAAAATATTTAAGTAACATAGAGGTCAAAAAAATAAATTGATCGATTGACTAAATTTTACAACCCTGCTTTCTTACTAGGACCAATATATCAATTAATTGTTATTTAACTTTAGATATTTTTATTTATTTATAATGTATATGCACATTAATATACTCAGCTACTAGTTCTATAAAAATATATAAAAAGTATAAATTATCAAACATATAAATATGATATATGTATAACGTTGTGTTAATACCAATATATGATTTAATTGACTAATATATACCCACATATATATGTACATACATACGTGCATACATACATATATAGGAGTGATCCCATGAGATGGGGCATATGTGAGATTGTGAGATATATAATCTCAACCACTCATTTAACCATCATGCACGGCACAAAACCTTAAGGATATAAAACTCCTTAGGGAATTTACATAAAATAATGAGTGAAACGTGTGTTTAAATTTCGTGGTAAGAAAACACTCCTAAGATGTCCATCTTGATTGGTCATTTTCAACAATTCTAGGATCATTAAAATTTTATAGTCTTGAAGGATGGGATATAAATCTCAAATTAAGTTGAATTTGGAATGATACCATTGTAATATATGGTGGTCTAAATCACATAAGGTTTCAACCATTAATGATGGTGAAATCAGTGGTACTCACCATCTCACATATGCCCCATCCCACATACGGGAAGTTGATGAATCCACGATTCATCGCCTTTATTCTTTTATTTTAACTTCATTTCCGTAGTCGAACACCTGTAAATACCCACTAATTGCGTAAAATTACCATTTTGCATGCATTTGTTAAATATGCATTTTAACACTTTTTGTACATAAATAAAAGAATAAAGAAGAAAAGAAAAATAAAGGATGAATTTATGCAATAAATGCAGACTTACTAGAACCCCGAGAGAAGGTCAAGAGTTGACCTGATCGACCAGGAATAAAGTAGGGGGAGATAGGGTCTTCAATTCAAAAATTCAAAAAAATATTTTGTAAATTTTTCCTTTATATTTGTACAAAACTTACATTATTTTATTTGTATATAAATTGACTTCAAATTAATTAGTTTTGAAAACAAAGTTGTAAATAAAATTGTGTTGTAAATAATAAAAATATTTGCAAAGCAAAATAATGTACATGTTGCAAATAATCACACTCAGAAAAAGCTGCAAAGTGATAATTAAACACCAATTCCGGCTCCATACGAACTCAAATTGAATCAAAATCACTTCCATTATACTCTAACTTAAATTATCTTTCAAATGGCCATGGTTTCATAATTTTTGGAGTTACGGTTAAAAAGTCGATTTTCTAGTGTGTTTTGTGCAGTTTCACCACTTAGATTTTTTGTATAATTATTCATATTTATTTTTAATGTACATAATTATAAATATTCTTTTCATTAAAAATAAAAAAATAAATGAAAAAGAATTAATTAAAAAAGATATAAAAATATTTCCTTATATGTACATGCGTATATTGTATTATATGTACATAATATTTATATACAACTAATTTCCTTATATAAAAATAAAAAAATATCTAACATTAATTAATTAATTTATTTTGATTACGAGATTTGTATTTAAATTTAATTATTTAATTCATTATTTGATTTAAAACTTACCTTGTATATAAGATTTTATTCCATATCTTTAATGGCCACCATTAAGGTGGCTAATTAATTTTTGGAAATTATGTAAATTTTTTATTTTATTTAATTCCGAAATTCATTTTTAATTAATTAATTAATTTGCTTATTTAATTATTTTATTAATTCACCACTTAACACCTTCCTCTTTCGTACATTCCTTCCTTTTTTTATTTTTTTCTTATCTTTTTAATGGGCTCCTCCTCCTCCATTCATTCGTTGATCAACCTTTGGTGGAGAGGAGCCCGATCTCTGAGAGCGATCTTGTCGAAGAAGGGTGCCCAACCTTCGAGCCGTCCGGTGACAACGTGTTGGCCCTCGTCGAGGCTATTACGCCATTTCCGATTCCCGAGGTGAGATCCATTTTATTTCCCGTCTTTTTCTTAGATAGATCGTAGTTTAATTTTTTTGAGTCAATTTCATCAATCTTTAGGTATTAAAAATCATCAAAAAATATTCCATCACACTTTGATTCCGATCTGACACCAATTTTTAACCTCATTTCACGATCCTCACATTTTCATTTCTACCTCACACAACCCATCACCTCCGGTCACGCACAGTGACCGGAGCCACGGATCCATTCCATCATGACAGCAAGATCCAACACATTCACCAATCCCATTTCTTTATAAATAAATAATTAATAAAAAATATATAATTGTTTTTCCTGTTTATCTGACATCTTTTTTTGCATGAAAATAAAAAATAAAAAAATGTTTACATTTTTTTATCTCTTTCTTCAAAAAAATAAAAAATGTGTTCTTTTTTTAACCTGTGTTTTGCAGGAAATTTAAACAAATAAAATAAAACAAAAAATCCTTTTATACATATTTTTGTTTACAGCTTTTATAAAAAAATATAAAAAACAAAAAAATAAGTTGCAGGTCACGTGACCTCGTTCCCCTTCTTCCCCAGGCGGTTGGCCGCGCAAGACCTCCGCGCGACGCATCTCGGCGCACCCCGTAGCCCGTGGCACCCAACCACCTACCTCCGCAAGATTCGCCACAACCTCGGCGGCCGCCGCCGACCAGTGCTGGGCAGACTCGCCCGCAGCTATGCTGCCGGCTGCGCCCCCGCTGCGTCATCAACGCCGCACCCTCCAAACCCAACGTCCCGCTGCCACCTCCCACGACCGCAACCTTCGACGCCGCCCGTGAAGCGGAACTACCCCTCCACCCGCGAAGAAGTGCTCTGCTGAAGCCCTGTGCCAAATCCTCCCATGCTGCCCCGCTGCAGACGAGTGGCGACACCCCACTCCCCCTTGGACGGCGCCCCTTTTGCTTTGAGAAGAAAGGAGATAAATGAAGAAGTTCTAGAGAAATCTAATTAAATATTGGGTAAATTGCAAGAACCCCCTGAGAGTTATCAAAATCTCCAAAACGCCCCCTACTCCAAATTGAAGGTCATGTTCGCCACACATACTATTTGGGTAATTTGCGATTGAGTTCCACCCTTTATTTATTTTTATATTCAGTCCAGAAACTTGAAATAATTGCTTTTTAGTCCTTTTTATACAAATTGTTTATTTGCATGTTCTTCTTGATTAAATAAATGTTTCTATTATTCAAAAATTCTAAAAAAATTGTATATGTTCCTGCTATAGTTCTTATCATTGTTTAAAATTTTCATAGCATTTTGTTGTCCCTTAATATCTTTTAAAAATTCAAAAACAGTGGCTTTTTGCCTACCCGAAATTTTGAAACTCATAAAAATTCGAAAAATTGCTTAAAATTTCCAAAAAAATCATTGTAGGTGTATTTTAATATGTTTTAATTTCTATCCAATTTTTGTGCTTAAATCATTTAAAAAAACTAAAAAAAATTGTGAAAAATGAAAAATCTCAAAATAATTGTAGAAAAGTCTAGAAAAAATCCAAAAAATCTGATTTCAGTCCCTGTTTGTAGATATTTATTTGTAGTTTAGCTTAAAAACATATTTTAGGTGTATTGGGCACTTTAAGTATTTTTAAGTTACAAAATACTCTTGGTTATGCACTGTTCTCTTTATTTTTCACTGTTTGATTTTTGTAAAATTACAAAAAAATCATAAAATATTTAAAAAAATTAACAAAAATATTTTAAAACATATAAAATACAAAAACATTTTCTCTGTTATTTTTTTGAGTATTTTTGACTAATCTGGAAAATTTTAAAAAAAATGTGGTGTGTGTGTTTTATTCCTCATGTTTTAATTGAAAAATAAAAAAAATTCAAAAACCACTAAAGATTCTTTTAGAAATTTGACTACATAATTTTTAAAATTGTGCTCCTTGTGTTCAACCCTGGTCGCTATACCTGGTAAATAGAATAGCGAAACCGCTTACATTTGCTTGTCATTGATTTATCTTTTATTAAGTGGTTAAAAATACATTTTTCTCATTGACCAGTTCGAGTGGTTGAGAACAACAACACATCGCATTATTTTTCCCATCTCAACCTCTCGAAACCCGCGCCATCAAAATGGCGTCGTTGCCAGGGAGTACAGCTTTGTAGTCATTTTTCGATTTCATTTCATTTTATCTCTATTTATTATAACTGCTATCTGACCATCTCTTGTTTCTCTTTTTCTGCGAGGAACCACCGTGGATACGACTCGGACTCTTTGGACGGACCAGTACATGATAAGGAGCATAGGAGCAGGTGACTGTTAGTTTATTTAGAGAATTTTTTAAGAATTTTAATAATTTAGACTTTGAACATTTTTGGACTTGGACATTCTTTTTCGGGGTCTGTTTCGTCAAGTGCCAGTGCACTTGGGAGACCTTACCGCTGTTTTCCGTGTTTTATTTTCTCGCTTTTATTTTTTATTTATTTTACGCGGATTTTTTATGCTTGAACCCCTAGATATAGGTTTCTATTTGATTGAGCCAGGTAGCATTAGGTCCAAAGCCCCTAATAGAATATATGTTCCTATAGAACTCGCTTGAACTTAGATAAATAAATCTGTGTTTTCACGATAATAGAAGTTTTTATTTAGGATGGTTCTCGTATTGCATTCATTTAGATTAGTTTAATTTTTCTACGCGGATCATATTGCATGTAGAGTGTTGGAGTCAGGTATGCACCTCTATCTCTAGCATTTGCATCCATATTTTCTCGTGTATTGTCTTTTCCATTTTCTCAATTGTTTTGTGGATATAGGAATAAAGGAAATCAGAAATCTCATTAGACGTTTTGTTGAAAATTTCCAAAAAAGTAAAAAATCAATAATTAAAAATTGGGACTGCTAATTGAACTGGACTCTTAAATTCAAACATAATTAATTCATACCATTGTTTTGGAAGAGCAATCCCCTCATTGTTTGCGCTTTTAATTGCTCGTGTACACACTAAGGAGCAGCGCCCAAATCCCATTAAGCCTCCTAAGTGTTTGTACAACTTTTGTTCGATCACTTAACTCTAAAATTGAAAAATAAAAGACCAATTCTCACGGTCTTCACATTGCGTAGAGTTGGTGAATTGGGGGTTTTGCATTGCGTTTGTATGTCTTTGGTGTGATTCGGTTACTATCATCTTTGAATCATTCGCAGTCACCTTCTATCTCTCTCTTCTATTCCACCCTCCCTCCCTTCATTTCATTCTATTTCTATCCCACCCTCCCTTTCCTCATTCTTTCCTCTCGACATGATGGGCCACTCTCCATTTCAGCCAGATTTTGTGGCTTCTTTATTTCATGCCCATCATTCCCGCCCACTCTCTTGGGATGTCATAACTCCGTCCGATTTCCCATCTTCTCCCAACCCACTTTCCCATTCGGGACATGTTGTGAGTGCCACCTGATGAGACCAGATTGACCAAATACGAGACTCGGGTGATCACCTTGCCGAAATGAGAGTGCATTCCATAGGAGATCATATAAAGCAGTGGCAAGTTTTAGATGCTCACGATTTCTCGGATGATTGGACATTATTTAGGAGACGTGTAGCCACACTTAGGAGCTCAGTCAGGGTCTACATTGAGTCCCTTCATTCTGGATTTAGATTTCATTAATCTACTGCCAAAATTTTTAGGGGAGGTGCACGAGGAGCCCTATTTGCATATCGATGAGTTTGAGGATATTTGTGGATCACGATCATATTCTGATATCACTTCTGAGGACATGATGTTGATGACCTTCCCATTTACACTTCAAAGTAGAGCCAAGAGTTGGCAAAGACGATTGGGAACGAAGTTCGCTACGTGGGGAGATTTACGGTCATTGTTCTTGCAGAGATTTTACCCCTAGCATAGTGCAGAGTTGATGCGGTCTTGTATTCGTGATTTTTCAGTTGACCCCCAGGAGCCATTGAGAGATTCATGGTTGAGGTTACATGATCTTTTGAGGTGATTTCCAGATCATGGATTTTCGATGACTGACCTTATCCACATTGCCATGAGGGGGAGGACCGTCGATCACATTGCATTAGTCAGTACCTCGTATGGTGGTTCACACCATAGTCCGGACCTGGATTTATTTGAGACCATCTTGGGAACTCTTTCAGACATTCCATATTAACAAGATGATTTAATCGGGACAACACACGAGGGAGATATGACACCTATTGAGTGTGTGGCACATCATGCTGATTCAGACATCACACAACAATCGAATGATATGGATGCTACTACTTTTCATATAATGGATGTGTTGAGTACCATTCTGAGTTCCTAGAGCCGGACATTGGTCGAGTTCCCATTGGATTTACAATCAGATTTTGAGCCAATCCTGCACTTCCACGTCGATGATTCTTGGATTCTAGATCTGCTAGTATCCCAAGAAATAGGGGGAGAACCCACATCTCATCCATCCTTAGAGTCATTTAGTGTCCATGTCTAGTTGATTCAGTGTCTTTTTTTAGGAGATCTTCTCAGATTCAGAGATACATTTGGATTCAGCATAGAGAGCTTGATGAGGGACCGATTTTTGATTTGGCAGACCTTCATAGTCTTATATTTGAGTCTTGTGTCCTCCAATTTGATGAGGTCGATACTTTTTTGGAGGACCTGATATTTGACAACATAGATCCCCAATAACCTAATGATTCAACATTACTCCTTGAGTGTTATCTACGGGATGATGCCACGAAACATGTGTACTCAGTTTCACTTTTTGGGAGTGCATCCGATCTGTCGGATCATGAGACCGAGTCTTCTGATATTTATGATCATGAGTTTGAGGTTTCTCTCCTCGACGACCCTTGTGAGGATGACCCGATCTTTGAGGAATTTGATGATTTTATTGATTTCTCTATATTACATACATCGGACATCCGCCTTTCTACTGAGTCTCCTGATCATGACCTTCCGTACCTTTTTGAGATGGTGATTGACATGGAGGATTCCCTGACAGATCCCTCCTTCTCCTCGTTCAATTTCTTCAGCTCCATCCTTCCACTCCATTCATATCTTGAGCCGATGATTTCTTTTGTGCTACCGGAGCTCGATTTCATCTTCCTATATCTTCACCCAGTAGCATACACCCTCCTGATTGTTTACCTGGGTGTCATCACTTACGTTGTTGACCTCATTGTTGTTCTCCCACTGAGACTGCGACGACAATACTGTATTCGCCTCACAGATGTCATCTTGAACCTTGATACTGCGTTATCCTAGCATTTGCGCCCAGCTAGGGGCGTAAACTCTAGCGCTTGTTGAGAGGCACTTCAACATTGTTCACAGTTGCATAGATCAATTTCATTCTTTTGTCTAACACCCCATCTCCATCTTATGATTATGCTATACTTAGGGTGTACTTTACCCTAAGTATAGAGAGGGTGTCAGACTTGTGATTATTGTTTTGATTCTTTTTACCTCTGTTTTGCTGCCTATACTTAGGGGAGGTAGACTCTGTACATTCTACTCCTCGGTTTGCCCCTTGTGTATAGTCTTCTATACTTAGGATGACTTGATCTTAAGTATAGGGGGATTACTGACTCCTATTGATTATATTCTTTTATTCGTTGTTGTAGCATAGCATTCTTTTCACTTCCCCATACTTAGCATGAGTTATGTCTTCCTTTGCAGCTCTTTGATCACTATGAGGACATGGTTCGAGCTATGTATAGGGGGGTGTCGTATATATTGTATATATACTTTAGCCATAACTCGTACTTTCATATTTTTAATATGGCTAAAATACTGTATAAATAGAAGTTGAAAGAGCACTAAGGACTAGATACCAAGGTATGGTCTTGGAGGGCCTGCGGTATCCGACAAGTCGGTTCCAACAATCATTGTATTGGCTACTGTCGGATCACATTAGGCACTCGATCCACGTGCAATTTCAATAATCAACCCATAAATAAGTAGACAATGAGAATGTGTGCTAAAATTTATTATAACTCTAATAAAATGTGTGTATAGGATAAGTGTAGAGTGTCGAACCACAGAGAGCAAAGGGAAATAGAGTCAAGGTGAACAACCCACTTAGGAAATTTTTTGGTGTTTTTATTTATCAATATTTTTGTGAGTTTTAATTTTTACGTAAATTTTTTGTGTGTTTATTATTTTTTTATTTTTTATTTAAAGATAAAATGTAGAGATTTTTTAAAGAACTTGATTACATATATATAATATAGAGAAAAAGATAAAAGAGTATTTTTAGATTTTTTTAATATCATAAATAGTCTCTAGAAATAAAAAAATAACATATTTTTGAGTTTTATAAATTTTTTCTATTTTTGATATTTTTGGATAATTTTAGAGATTTTTAATAGAAATTTTAAATAATTAAATACATACAATAAACAAAATAGTAGATGAGGGAATTGAAATGGGCTTAATAAATATATATTAATTTAGATTTAGCCTAAACTCACTTTTCCTGAATACTAGATAATCTATAGAAAATTCAGACACTTATATAATATTTTTTGATTTTTCTGTGACTTTTTTGAATTTTTATGAATTTTCCTTTATTTTACAATTTTTATGAGTTTTTAATAATATTTTGTAAAGATACTTGTTCCAAAAATCAAAGATATCTAAACGAACATATTGGAACTTTTTGGAGTTTTTCAAAATATTTTCAAATTTTTATGAATTATTAACGTTATAGAAGAAATTTCACTATTTTTTGTACTTTTATAAATTAGGAAAAACTTTAAATCACCTTAAGAAAATATTATGTTATATAATATTGTTCTAGGCACTTAAGATAATTGCTTTATAAATTTTAGATGCAAGATGCTATTTTTAATAATTAAAATACACAAAATGATTTAATATAGAAATTAAAGGACTTAGGTGCAATTTTTAGGAAGTTTTTAATACATTTCCTAACAATATATGAAAATTCAAGGACAATTATGCTATTAACCCAATCAAATCGCAATAAACAAGTCCTGGTAGGGGTAGTTTTGCAATTATAATAACTTCCACAATCGGAAATGCAAATATCTCAAAGGTTTTTACACTCAATCAGCAATTTTTGGTACCAAGACACTATATGGAAACCTAAGAGCAGTTGCCTGTAAAACACCCAAGAGCCTCACGTGTATAAGTACATGAGATGACCTGGCATAGGCCAAAATGCAATAAAGAAAAAAAGGTGTAGGCTTAGATTTATATATTACACATATTTTTACATAGCAAATGAAAGTTCTAGCATTGAACGATTAAGACAAAAATGTGCCTAGGTTTAGAATGCAAAATACCCAAGGCACGAGCAGACCGACGACTCTGATTGAATCACTCAAACTTTGGGTGGTCCAGATGTGTTGATGATGCTTCATGGATACACAACCACGATTAGAATGTGGCCTCTGATCTAGCGATGATGGAACTCCACATCCAACGGTGCCTACAACTCCTGGTATCAGTTATTAATGGGAAGACACTTGAGGCACCTAGAAGAACAAGCGAAGAACGGGACACAGGAGACTTTTGATTCGATGCAGCTTTGCCTCCAAGTGCCTTCACATTCAGTTGAATCGTGCGAAAGAGTCTTGGATGCCTTGTGCAGCTCCAAGAAGCTTCAGAATAGTTTGGCTCCCGTTGTAGGTGGACCATGAAGTCAAATGGCAAAGCCTTCTACCTGGAGCTTCTTCTATTGTTGGAGTAGCTCCAGATGAGGAATTCCTTTTTCCTTCACCTGTAGGGTAATGTCGCGGCTTGAAGGGAAGCTCCCTTTATCGATTATAAGATGAAATGAGTAGAGAAATGGAGTGAGAGAGATGGTCTCCTGCGTACGTGGTGGATGAGACCAGATTCCCTCGATTCTCGTTGAATCGAGGGCGAAAATGATGTAGAGTAGATGGAGAACTGGTTATGGAAGGAAATGGGGTGAAGTGTGGGGCGTAACAGCGGCGTTCAAAGATTAACGAGGGCTTGTAACTCAAGGGCTCTAAGTGCGATTATTTTTAAGGATTTTTTGGATGTTAGATGAAATCAAAGCAAATTGAAGACACAACTACCCTAGGAATTGAAAAACTAAGATAAAGGACTAAGAAAGGAGGCTCACCTGATTGGATAATAGGGAAGTGAATCCTCATGGCTGAGCTTTGTTAAGATGGGGTTGAATCACCTTGCCTCACTTCTCATTTCCTATGGATGGGTATTTGTTCTTCCTGTCATGTCGAAAAATTCAAAGAAAGGTCTTTATAAAATTTGAATAAAACTCATATATAGAACTTGTAACATTGAACATATAAACTCTCAGTGTAAAAAAACACCCTAATTGTTGTGAATACAGAAGCACTCCAGTGTAAATATCTGTACATATTTCTTTCACTAATTTTTATTACAAATCCGTAAAAAATCAAAATTTTAAAATCCATAATTTTTTGCAAAATGTTTTCAAAATTGCATAATAATTTGCAAAACTTATTCAAAAATACAAAAAAATCTAAATTAGAAATTTGCTTCACAAAATATTTTTTTGCGTTCTACATAACATTTGCATTTTTTAGAATGATAAAGATATTTGAACAAGTCTAAAATAAAGTCTAGAGATTAGAGCTCGGTATAGATCTTAATACACCTAATTTTAGAGGAACCCATTGTGGACTGGAATTGAGATGCTTTAGGTCATATTGACTTAATTCTTTAGGTTCCATGAGACTTTGTTCATGAGTCGATTCAATGTGTCTAACGGGAACCCTTCATGTCATCAGCCCATCCCTTGAGATAGTGGTTTGACTAGAAAACCTCGCACTTAACACTTAACTAAGCCTAGATGGATTGTTGTAAGATCTTGGAGTCTAAGTCAGGACGATATTAAGTTGCTTTGTCAAGGGTGGCTCAGGAACCATTCTTATGCACTGCCGAAATCAGTACTTCAACCCACTTCTTCTAGTAGCATGGACATCTAATGACTAGATACTGGATTGAAACAATACCTCGAATGAGGAATGATCTGCTAGCATAAATTTTTCTAAGACCCCAAAACATGAGCGAACCAAAAGATTCTATATCTATCAGTGTAAAAACAAGAATGTGGTGCAATGCAATACAAAGAAAATATCCAAAGAGAAGCCTACACAAAAAATTCCATAAAAATATTGAGCGTCTAGAGAAAGACTACTTCTTGGTAAAGACTCGGTTACTCAGGTTGAGCTTCACAAGGGAATGAAACTACATGGGTTCATTCCCACTCCTTTTCCCATTCTTCTAGCTTCTTCCTTCCTTGGTTGTGAAACTAACAACACCTGACATTAGAAGGAATATCAATCTCCACGAGGATGAGTTACCAGAGGAGCAAACTCCTTGATAGTTCAATGATTTGTCAGGAAAGAGCTGAAAAATTCACACACCTGGTTCTATAATTTCAATTTGCGAGAGTATGCGACTGAAAGGGTGGTTCTGATTAGACTATGAATTGAATTGGATAATAGGATTATGGAACCTAAGGATGGTAATCTCACACTTCCTAACCCTAATGTGGTTCCGAACAAACCAAGATACCAAAGATTTTAACTGAGTAAAATCTCTTTTTCTGCATTTATTATCATAAATTTGAAAGTAAAAATTTATTCCAAATTATTTCTTTTTATTTTCTTAATTCTCTTTTTCTGCATTTATTATCACAAGTGTTTGCTAGTGACTAACAAAGTCAAGTATAGGGGGCTGATGAGTCTCCATTTCATCACCTTTATTCTTTCATTTTGGCATTATAATTTTCGCAATTTTATTCTGTTATCATTTTTTTATTTCCAGATCTTAATTAATCATTTTTTATTAACCATCACGATTTGATCCGCCATCGATTTCTATTTCATCTCATATTCTCGATCTCACCACGTTCACGTTCTACCTCATACAATCTTCCTACTCCGACCACGTACGGTGGTCAGAGATACGGATTCGATCTTCAATTTTACTAGATCCACATCCACTCACATTTTTCGCATTTGATTTTGGACTGAGCCATTGTGCTCGAGTCGGATATCATTTTTTTCTTTTTACTTTATTTGCAGGAATAAAAAAATTATTTAAAAATATAATTGATATCTTTAAAAAAAATAAAAAATAAAAATACTAGAGTTTCTTTTTTATAATAAATAAAATATAAAAAAATCTACAGTTTTTTACAATAAATATAAAATAAAAAAACCATGTATTATCTGTTTCTATTTTTAAAAAAATAAAAAAGAATAAGCGCCACTGTTACCGCCACCGCTGCATCCCCCTGTCAGCAGCAGATCCCCGCCGCTCTTCAGTCGCGGAGGCGTGTGTCGCCCCGCATAAAGGAGCCGCCACTCCTCAACTTGGTTGCACCCTCCTTCCGTACGAGGCCCTTCCACTGCCCGCGCAAGGTTTTCCCACCGCCTACTGCACATCCACCGCCTAGAGGGAGCCCGTCCGTCGCTGCTCAAGAACATCGATCACCCTTCGCAGATTTGCTCGTCGCCCGTGTGTCGCCCAACTAATCCACCTTCGACCGCCTTGCGTAGGCGCGCATCTAGCCCAGCCGATTACCGTCATCCTCCTTGCGCATCCGTAGCTGCTCGACACGCACCTCCTGGCATCACAAGCTCCTTGCGCCTGCCATCAACCTTGCGCCACCACCACGCAAGCGGCCTGGATCCGATTATTGACGAACCACCGTTCGCGTACCAACCACCCTTTTGGCGTGGAAGAGAAGAAAGTGGCGATACACTCCTTTTTTTTTAGAGGATGAAGAGCAGATCAGAACCCTATGGGGGGACTAATAAAAAATAGGAAATAAACATTTGGCTTCTCAGAGTTTCTAATAATTACAAGAATACCCCTGCCAGAAACTGGCACGTGCCTTGCACGCACTGACTAGGTAAATTGCAAATCTTTTCCTTTGTTAACTTCCTGTTATCTTTTTATGTAGAAACTATAACTAGTTGCAAATCAACCCCCATTATTTAGACTTTTATTTCTGGTCTTTTCTTATCAAAATTAATATCTTTATTACTATGAAAATTCACAAAAAATTTGTGTAGACTCTTGATGTGGGCTTGATCATAGAATAACTTTTTCATTGTATTTTATTTCCATTTAATATTATTAAAAAATCGAATACATTGCATTTTTTGATCTTTTAAAATTCATAAATTCACGTATTGCGTCAAAAATTCGAAAAATTAGATTATTTTTCTATTGTTGTTTTTTATTTCTATCCAATTTTCATGCATTATTTATTTTTAAAACCCCAAAATTGCAAAATACTAAAAATCTAAAATATATATAATATTGTAGAAAAAATCCAAAAAATGTGATTTAAGTTCTTGTTCGTAAATATTTGCCTCTAGTTTTAGGAAAAATAATTACAGTAATTTTTTATTTCATTTTATATATTTGATTTTAAAAATAGTCCTGTTTGCTCACTGTTTTCATTATTCCCTGTTTTTATTCATTTAAAAATCTGTAAAAAATGTAAAATCTTTGAAAAATTATAAATATAGTAAAAAAATTCATAAAACACAAAAAATATTTTATTTGGGCATTTTTGATCAATTTTGAGCATTTTTGATATACTTGAAAATCCAAAAAGAGACGGTTTCATTTCTTTCGTGCATATATCATTTGTTTTGAAAATTATATTTTTGAAATTTAAAAAAATGCAAATTTAAAATCACTAAAAATTGAAAATCAAAAAATAAAAAATAGAAATAAAAAAAATTAAAAAGATAAAAAGATAAAACGATAAAAATCTAACAAAAATCAAGATAGTCTACATTTGAGATTCCTTATCTTTTATTGATTTTTCAACTATTAGAATAACTCTCAGGAATTGTAGACTTCCTGAGTTCGATCTTGTTAGCTATACAGGTAAATAAGTAGAAAAAACTCCTACCACATTTTCTTGTAAATATTTGGTTGAAAAAAATAAATTTTTTGTTGCGAGATATTTGGGTTGCAACGACATTGCACTTTATTTTCACATCAATAATTTCAAATCTGAAAATAACGTCCAACGAAATGGTGCCGTTGTCGGGGAAGACTTTCTCCCTTGATCAGAAAGTTTGGTTATTTGATGCTAAGTTGAAGATGTTTCCCGGAAAATTGAAAAGAAAATGGTCAGGACCGTTCATCGTGAGAGATGTGCGTGACAATGGGAGTATTGTCATATCTGGGTTGTCATCTGACGCAAAACCATTTGTTTTGAATGAACAGTTTCTGAAGCCATATCTAGATCATGATACATTCCTGACCGTCATTGATTCCATATCTATGGTATCAGACGATGATCTTTCGATTCCATCTTCTACGTCTGATACATGAGCTGACAACCTCTTCTATATCCTTTTCGTTTCATTCTTTATTTTCTTCTTTTATCGTTCACCTCTTTCCGTGTGTATATATGCTATATTTAGGATGTGCTTTATCCTAAGTATGGGGGGTGAATGATATGTGTTGTTCATATTCGTCCTGTTCATCACTCTTGTTGTTGCTTATACTTAGGGATACTCTACCCTAACTATAGGGGGGTGATGTTGTTCATATCGTCTCTTTTTTAGTTCTTCTGTTCTATCGATTGTCCCCCAACTTGTTGATATTTTATACTTAGTGCTATTCCACCCTAAGTATAGGGGGGCAAGTCGAGCTATTGAGTCCGTACATTCTCTTCATATGTTTTCCCCTTCTGTACAATATTCTATAAATAAGATTATTTGATCCTAAGTATCGGGGGATTACCGACTTCTATTCTTTTTCATCTTTTCTTTGAGTCGTTATCGCATAGGAGTCTTTTCACTTTTCTATACATAGCACGAGTTATGTCTTCCTTTGCCGTTCTCTGATCACTGTAAGGACAAAGTTCAAGCTAAGTATAGGGGGGTGTTGTATATATTATATATATATACTTTTGACATAACTCATACTTTTAAATATGATTATTTTGGGGATATGTATATAAATTCGTAAAATCCATGTATGTGTATATAGACTTTGACCACCTTTTATTAAAAAACAAAAAAATAAAAAAACACACAAAGAAAACAACAAAAAACAAAAAAAACAAACAAAACAATATAAAAAAACAAAAACAAAAAAACAAAACAAAAAATGAAAAAAAAATCCTTGTATATACTTGTATATATTTTACTAACCCTTTTTCCTTTAAAAAATCCCTAAAAACTACAAAACCAATTAAAATTTAAAAAAAATCTCTTTTTACAGGTGCATCATTTTTCTTTCTTTCCAAATATTCAAAGAAAATCAAAATTAGAAACTTGTTTCAAAAAAAGATTTTTCTTTCTTTTTGCGTTGTACATATTTTCTTGCATTTGCACGTGCATTTTTTAGGATAGTATTAACATTTAAACTAAGTCTAGAATAAAGTAGAAGAATGGAGCTTAGTTGGACCTTAATCCACTTAATATCAGAGGAACCTTATAAGAAATTGAATTAAGACTTCTTAGGTCCTAGTGACTTAATTCTTTGAGTCCATAATATTGATTAGTCTAAGTAGAGTATTTAACAACATATGCATGATTCTTTCAGATCGTGGCTTATCTTTGACAAGCACTCTACACTTAGCTCTTCATTGAGGAGGTAGTGAGGAGGCAAAATCTTTTGGCTTGGAATAGCATACGAGGGTAGTACATCTAGGAGGAACCTCTCGTCTTCCTCTAGGGAGGGTTGTACATCTCAACCTGATCTAGTAGCATTGAGGTCTAAAGACAGAATGCTGTGGGATTGTAATAATGCTTCGAAAGATGGATATTCTACTAGCTTAAGAGGAAAAACTCTTGATGTACATGCTGCAACTTGTATATATTCTCAAAAAAAAGAGAAAAAATGCAGAATCTCCAAAAGTTGACAGGTCTGATTGAAAGTAAAATGCTTGCCGAAGTGTATATACAAGGATAATAATAATAATAAGAGCTTCAAAGTCAAATTTTTGTAAGATTGAAGTTGGATGACTTGGCTACACTTGTCATGCCTCCAAGGATAGGTAGCTACACTGGTTACCGTCCATTCTTTTTCCATCTCATCTTCGTGAGCTAGTTTTACTTGAACTTAGAAGGGAATATCCCCGCTCCTTGAGGAAAGAGTTGGTAGACCAGGGGACTAGAGTTACCTTATTGAGAGAGGTTATTTCCTTGCTACTTTTGAGATGGGGAGCTACATTTTACATACATCGTACAAGTAAAGAATTATAGTCATAAGAATTTGTATATGTAGACTTTTTTATGAACTGACTGTTGAGGAGACCTAAATAGGTGTCTTGTGGAACTTACAGGCTCTTAGGTTTTAAATCCATTTCCCATTAAGATTCTGCCACACTAACAGTCAAAGGTCTGACAGATCTCCATACTACAATTTTACGAAGATAAGTTTAATACTCAATATTGTCATAATTTCTTTGTTTTTCCTTTCTTTTTCTTTTATTCACTTTTTCTTTCAAATAAGTGTTTTCCAAGGGAAGAGCATAGATAAAGCATAGAGGGATGATGAATATGCATTTCATCATCTTTATTCATTTATTTTAGCTTAAAATCCCTTATAAAACTTCTGTATATAATACTAACTCCATATTCTTATAACTTGTATCTATGTGTCAATATTGTACATTTATTACTATTTTAACCTATAATAAATAAATAAATAAAAAAAGAGAAAATAAAGAAAAAAAGATTGTATATATGTAATAGATACAGGATGAGCCGAAGCCCGAGAGAAGGTCAAGACTTGACCTGATCGAATAGGAATAATGTAGAGGGAGATAGGGTCCTTAATCAAAAAATCCAAAAAAATGTGTTATAAATATTTTCTGTGTATATTTGTATACGTACACTATTTTATTTGTACATAAAATAACCTCAAATTAAATAATTTTCAAAATAAAAGTTGTAAATAATAATGTTTCCAAAATAATATAAATATTTGCGAAATAAAATCATGTATAAAATAAAAGTAACCACATCTGGAAAAAAGTCGTAAAGCGGTATTTGAAAGACCTATTTCGGCTCCATATAAACTCAAATTGAACCAAACTCACTTCCATTGTAATCTAAATTAAATTATCTTTAAAATGGCTATGGTTTCATAATTTTAGGATTTACGCTTTGCAATCCAGTTTTCTAAGGTGGTTTGGGCATTTTTCCAATTATTTTATTTTTAAATATTTTTAAATATTTTTAATAATTATTTTAAATAAAAATAATAAAAATTAACAAAAAAACTAATTTCATTATTTAACTATGTATATAATGTACCATATGTATCTAGTATATGCATATAGTTAAATCCCTTAAATAATTCTCACAAAAAAAATTAACATTTATTATTTAATTTAATAAAGTGATGAAAATAAAAAATTGTTATGTAAATATTTTTAACACTAATTTTCTTTTTTATCTTTATCTTATTTCAATTCTTTTCCTTATCTTTATCTCATTTCAAATTTTAAATTTCAAATTCTTTTCTTTTCTATTTATATGGCTCCTCCTCCTCCATTTCAATTTGATCAATCTTTGGTGAGAGGAGCATATTCTCCGAGAGCCATCTTGTCATAGAAGAGTGCCTAGCCTCCGAGCCATTCGGTAACAGCGAGTCGGTCTTCGTCGAGGCTATCACGACATTTTCCACTCCCACGGTGAGATCCACATTTTTCTTCTCTCGTCTTTAATCTAGGTTAATGTTAGTTTAATTTCACATTTTTGTTCCGTTGTCATTTTTTTATTTCTAGATCTTAATTAATCAACTTTTTATCACCCATCACGATTTGATATGCCATCAATTTCGATTTCATCTCATATTCTTGATCTCTCCACGTTCACGTTCTACCTCACGTAATCTTCCAACTCTGGCCGCGTATAATGGTCGGAGACACGGATTCGATCTTCCATTTTTCTAAATATGCCTCCACTCACATTTTTCGCATTTGATTTTGGACCGAGCTGTCATGCTCGAGTCGGGTGTCATTTTTTTCTTTCGACTTTATTTGCTGGAATTAGAAATCAATTTAAAATACAATTGCTGTCTTTTAAAAAAAGAAAAAAATTCGTACAGTTTCTTTTTACGATAAATTAAAATATAAAAAAATCTGCAGTTTTTTATAAAAAAATAAAAATAAACCTTGTAGGTTTTGTTTCAGTTTTTAAAAAAATAAAAAAGAAGCGACACTGTTGCCACCGCATCTGCCCATCAATTGCAGATCACCGCCGCTCTTCAGCTGCGGAGGCGTATGTCGCCCCGCACAAAGGAGCCATCGCTCCTCAGCCTGGTCGCGCCCTCCTTCCGCACGAGGACCGTCCACCACCCGTGCAAGGTCTGCCCGCCGCCTACTTCACATCCGCTGCCTGGAGGGAGCTCGTCCGCCGCTGCTCAAGAACATCGACCGACCTCCGCAGATCTGCCCAACGCCCTTGTATCGCTTAACATATCCACCTCCGATCGCCTTGCGTAGGCGTACATCTAGGACAACCGATTACCGCCATCCTCCGCGTGCTTCCATAGCCGCGCGACACACACCTCCTAATATCACGAGATCCCTGTGCCTGCCATCAACCTTGCGCCACCACCACACAAACGACCTAGATCCGACCATCGGCGAACCACTGTCCGCACACCAACCGCTACCCTTTTGGCGTAGAAGAGAAGAAAGGGGCGGCATGCTCCTTTTTGTTTTATTGAGAGAATGAAAAGCATATAAGAACCCTAAGGGGGACTAATAAAAAAATAGGAAATTTACATTCGGCCCCTCAGAGTTTCTAATAATTGAAAGAAGACCACTGCCGGTAACAGTCACGTGCCTTGCACGCGCATACTAGGGAAATTGCAAATCTTTTTTTGCGTTAATTTCTATTATCTTGTTATGCAGAAACTATAATTAGTTGCAAATCAAGCCCTGCTATTCACACTTTTATTTCTTGTCATTTCTTATCAGAATAAATGTTTTTATTACTACAAAAATACACAAAAAAATTTGTGTACACTCCTGTTGTGTGCTTGATCATAGAATAACTTTTTCATAGTATTTTATTTCCATTTAATATTATTAAAAAATAAAAAAACATTGCATTTTCCATGTTTGATCTTTGAAAATTCATAAAAATTTACTTATTACATCAAAAATTCTAAAAAAATAGATTAGTTTTCTTTTGGTGTGTTTTGATTTCTACCAATTTTCATGGATTATTTATATTTAAAACCCCAAAATTACAAAATACTAAAAATCTTAAAAGGATTATATAAAATTGTAGAAAAATCCGAAAAATGTGATTTAAGTTCCTGTTTGTAGTTAATTGCCTCTAGTTTTTAGGAAAAATAATTGCAACACTTTTTTTTGTTTCATTTTATATTTTTAATTTGAAAAATAGTCCTATTTGCTAACTATTTTCATTATTCCTTGTTTTTATTCATTACAAAATCCTAAAAAAACTTTAAAAAATTACAAAATTAGTAAACAAATAAATAAAAAACACAAAAATATGTTATTTGTACATTTTTATCATTTTTGAGATTTTCTGATATACTTTAAAAACCAAAAAGAGAGGGTTTCATTTCTTTCACGCATATATCATTTGTTTTGACAATTATATTTTTGAAAATTAAAAAAAATGCAAAATTAAAATCACTAAAAAATGAAAATAAAAAAAAATAGAAATATTTTTTTTGAAAAAACCATTAGATAAAAAGAGAAAAATCTCACAAAAACCAAGATAGTTTTCATTTGAGATTCCTTATACTTTTATTGATTTTTCAACTATTAGAATAACCCTCGGGAATGGTACCTCCCTTTGTTCGACCCTGTCAGCTATACAGGTAAATAAGTAGCAAAAACTCCTGCCATATTTTCTTGTAATTATTGGCTTGAGAAAAAAGTTAATAATTTTTTTGATAATTTAGTTGCAATGATAATTGCACTTTATTTTTCACGTCAATAATTTCAAACCCAAAAATACCGTCCAACAAGGAGATTGGGTAGATGAATTGTACACAAAACCACACGAACAACCGAATTTTATATATCAATAATAGACTCTTTGGTACCTATTTTATTTTCTCATTTTTATACCTCAAATAATAAAACCCTCAACATGAAACTTGTACATAAAAATACAAAGATAAATATAAAATTTATTTCATTTAAAAATAATACATAGTGTGCCCTGGACACACATAATAAAAAATCACAAAGAAAACTTCCTAGACCATTATCTTCTCCATACTAAAACAAAATTCACCAAACTCACCTTTAATATTCATAAAATTAAATTATCTTTTTAATGAAGATGATTTCATTTATTTTAGAGTTAAGATGCAAAAGTTGGCTTTTGCCCCTCATTGTGCAATATACATGTATTAAATATTCATTATATTTATTCTTTATATTTTTAACATTATTATATTTTTACATATTTGGAATTATTTTTTTAAATACGTATACATAATAAAAATAAAATAAAACCATTAAAATTTTATTAAAATATCTAGTATATTTAAATATATAGGTAAAACATATGTATAGTATACCCATATAATATATGTACATAATTATTTAGGTATATTAATAAACTTAGAAAAATAAACTAATAATAACTAAATATGTAATTAAATAGGTTATAAATATATAAATTATGTATATAAAATAATAAAATATATATTACAAAATAAAATTAAAATATGCTAAATATAGTTATTTATACATGTTTCCCTACATGTAAATGTAAGCACATAATTAATGGACTTGTAAAAAAGAAAATTCGAAATAAAATAGTACATAAAATTACACATATTTTTTATGTTTTAACCAAAATTAAATAATTCATTTTTTTATTTTTTGTAAAATTTATAAAGGAATTAGGATTCTTTTTTCCTGGTTGGTCCGTGGACCAACCATGGCTCAAGGAAAGTTGACCTCCAGTCAACAGTCCTTCCCCCATCCTCTGTCCTTATCAGAACTCCACCTAGCCCCACTTCTCAATTTTAGCATGCATCTTCCTCAACTCTTTCGACCTCGAGCACCTCACCATTCTTATCTCTGCACGTCCCTCTACCTCGTCGATCCCATGCCTTACACAAACCACCGTCTCCCCTCACGAAACCCTCCACATTTTTGGCTGAAACCCACTTCTATAAATAGCTCCTTCCTCCTTGCTTTTTGATCTTGATACCTCATAGATGATTCTTAGCCCCTCAGATCAGGCATAAGGTTGGATCTTGGTGACAAGAAGCAAGACCCCTTTGATCAGCAACGAGGAGGAGTAATTCCTGGGGAGATCTGACCATTGTCGGAGACATCTGTGTGGTTTTGCCACCTGTGGTCCTAGACCCAGTCACTGTTATCTTTCATTGTCTTAGGTTATTTTAGGTATAGGTTTAATTTCGATTTTTAGTTCCTAATTTAATGTTCAATCCAAGATAAATTCCAACATCTTAGATCACTAGAGTTTTAAGCTCCGGCTCTGAATTGCTATGAAAATCTTGTAATCCACTCATCTAGACACATCCATTTCGATTCCCTTCCATTTCCCCCATATTTCCCCCATGTTTCCAACCCAGATCCTACTCGTATTTAGAGAATCAGAGCTTATTCCTTCATCACTACCAGAGCTTCATCACCCATCTCATTTCCTTGGTCTCTAGCATCAATCACTTCCTGAGGACCTTCGGCTCGAGCCGCATATTGTTTTTGTGCAGGAACATGGTCTGAACAATCACTTGGAGCCTGGAATCAATGCGGATAATCAGCTCTAGGTAGCCCAAGCTTGAAGACCGTCCATGTCCTCATCGTTGGGACCTCGACCCATTCAGACCCACCTGTAGATGCTCTCTAGTAAGTTATCGGTGTCATCAAAGAGGAGAAAGGAGATCGAAGCTACAAGGAATTAGCGACTGAAGGAAGACATGCTTCATGTTCTTGGGTGTTCTTCATGAACACCCAGAGACCGTTGGATCATCCTCAAATGCTAGATTCTTCCACAGCCGTCCTATCAGGCGTGAAACGATGCACGTCGCAACTGCTGGATCAACTTAAGTATGCCAATGTTGCACTCCGTTGTCGATGAGTGCCCTATTTTGGGTAAATTATTAAGAAACCCCTTCCTTTTATAATTATTAAAAGTTCCTGTAAATATTAAAGATAATTTTATAACTCAAGTAAAAATTGCATGTGGACCTCGACCTTTATTCTATATTACATATAGGTCAGTTCCAGCCTTGCTCTTGCGGCCCCCACGTGAGTTGGGTAAATTGTAAGGCACTGCCTCTAGGTTCCTTTATTTCATTTTAGTATAAAAAGTTTGTATAATACATGTTAAAATTTTGGTATTTTTGCATTATAACCCCTATAATTAATTTATATTACAAAAATGCACATGTTAGTATCGTGAATTAATTCTATTTTTATTAAATAATTCATGTTCTTGAAAATTCTTAGGAAAACAATAGTAAATGTCTAATATTGTGCTTATTCACATCATAATTTTTATTTAGCATTTACTTGCATTTTTTCATATACTAAAAATCTTTGAGGAGTTGTTTATTCCTAATTTTGCTATAAAAAGACAATAAAAATAGAAAATTTTATCTAAAAATTGGAAAAAATAAATATTATATATTACTATATATTATAACTCCATACCAAATATAAAAAAATATAAAGAAAACCTTAACATTTTAAAAATCATCCTAAGCCTATAAAAACTTGCAAAAATTTTATAAAACCCAAAAAAAATATTTTTTTCAATAGTTTTTATATACATATTACTACATATTAAAAATAGTTTTCGAGGAATTTTGAACTTATAATATATTTTTAAATCTTAAAACAATTCAATATGTTTATTAAAGCAACTATTTTGTTATTTTTAACCAATTTGAAATAACTAAAAATTTGTAAAAATTACTAAAAAATCATAAAAATAGAGAAAAATATAAATAGACAAAAATATTTATTTAAAGATTTTTGAGTATTTATAGCTATATTTATAAATATAAAAACCTACAGAGATGATATATACATATAAATTCTAATATATACTTATTATGATTAGTAATTATAGAAACCTAAATATTTTAAAACTTTTAGAAAATAAAGAAGACCATTTTTATTTGTATTTATTGAATATATATACACACACATCATATATAGTATTTATATACATATATTATGATATTTATATATATATATCCTTATTCTATGCTTAAAAATAAAAGGAAATTAAAATATCAGAAAAAAATAAAAAGAAAATATAAAATAAAAAATAAAATTCAAAATATATAAAAAATATAAAATAATAAAAACATCCATAAAAATCAAATATATTAAAAACCAACAAAAACATTAAGTAAAGAGCACCTATATCTGCATAATGGCCTAGACCCGTTTGTTTCCTGAGTTTGACACCCAGACTACTTGCGCACTATACACATTTTATACGTGTTATAATAAATTCTATCTCACTTTATTACGCATTGTTTGATCATTCATCTTGTGGGTTAATTGTTGACTTCATTGGCTTTCGCAATCGATCACTTCGATGATTGTGGTCTCGCCTTGTGAGATCACACGACCGCCTCGCAAATCGATATTCCACCCCTAGCTCTCCCTATTTTATTCATTAAAGACATAGTGAATATTGACCTGATCTCGGGGTTTAGGGATATTCAATATCTTTAATATTTAATTTTTTTTCTTTTCTTCTCTTTTTTCTTTTTTGGGATGAAAATAAATATATATATATATAATTGTGTATTAATTACAAACTAATTATGGGTGAATAATGAATGTTAATTTGTACAAGTTAGTTGTATTTGCATGTATTTTAATAGGAATTTAAAGAATAAAGGTAGATGAAAGGCTATTCATAAGTTGTTTGCTGATTAAGCTATTTTCTAAATAGCTCATGATATCACATGAGTGTGGGTTTTAAAGAATAACTTATTATTGCTCTATGGTTTAGTGTGAGATTATTGGACATGTGAGTCCATGACGAACCATTATGCAATAAATGTTATTGCAATGTATTCCTTAGTCTGAAATGAAGAATAACTAACTTACATAATAAATCCCATAGTATAATTAGCGTTATGTACCAAGGCAGTCTTGATATCATACAACTATTTATCCAAAGGTTGGATCATAGAGGCTGGTGTAGGGTTGAATATATAAAGAGTTAGATTGAGGACTCAACTACACTATCAAGTGATTATTAAGAAGGGATCTCCACCCTTAGAAGGAGATGAAAATCCTAACTCTAAAGGATAACATATGATTGATCTCTTGATGCAGGTCCTCTGAAGAGGAATAGATATTCAAAGGTGTTGGATGAGTTAGGTTAAGACTTGACGTAACGAGATCGAGATAACTAAGACTTATGTCATAAGCTATCACGTATAAGAGCGCATCCTCTGACTAGAGAGAGATGTGTTACTATATGTATAAGTATGTACATTAGGCAGTGAAATATCGACTTTTCAGAGGCGATCGTGTGTTCTCACAAGGCGGGATCACAGTGGCTGAAGTGACAGCTCATTAAAGCTGATAAATTCAACAATTAATGCAATATAGTAAAACAATACAATGTATGTGTGGAGTCACAATTTATTATAACCCTACAAATTAATCTGTATAGTGTTCAAGTACGTGTAGGATGTCGAACGCTGGGAACAGATGGGTTTATCCTATTATCTATTTCTATATAATATGTATATGTAGATATATCTGATATTTACTTAGTTTTTATGGGATTTTGGTATATTTAATTTTTTATGGATTTTTTGTTTTATATATTTTTTATTTTAAAATTTTTTAAAAAATTTAATTTGATTTATTATTTTTCTGATTTTTAATTTCTTTTTGTAAATAAGTATAAATATGTAATATGTTAAGGTAATATATATGTAATATATGTAATAAATATATAAGAATCAGAAAATACAAATAAAAACAGTCCTTTTATTTTTTAAAGGTTTTCATATCTTTTTACAGTATTTATACAAATTAATAATAATATTAAGTATATATAATTATATATGTATATATATATATATACTAGGGTTAAATGGGGCTGCCCCCTATGGGGAGCTAATTTAGCTCCCCCGCCCCATTTCGCCCGCTTTTTTATTTTTTTTAAATTTCCTCCGTGGAATTTCATCACTATATCCCTATATTATGTCATTAGAATTTCGTGTGAAACAGTGACTCCTACGGCCTTCATCAAGATAGACATTTTTTAACGGTAATAGAATTGCTAAAAACGACCCTGTCTGGATGGAGGCCTTAGGATTCTCTGTTTTGAATGCAATTTTAATGACATAATATAGGGATATATTAATGAAAATCCACGGAAGAAATTTTCAAAAAAAAATCAAAAAGTGGGGGAAATGGGGCGGGGGGAGCCAAGTTAGCTCCCCCATGGGGACAACCCCAGTTTACCCTATATATTATATAGGGTATTCTATTTATAAATATATCTATCTATAGTCAAAAATTATGAAATAATATATTTTGTGTTTTTTATATTTTCTTCTATTTTTGTGATTTTTTTTTGTAATTTTGGCTAATTTCCATGTATTTGTAAAGTCTATAAAAATGAAATCAATGAATAAATAAATAAGCCCAATTGTTCTCAGATTTAAAAAAATAAAATGAGTCCAAAATTTCTCAAAACTTTTTTGAATGAGTAGTAATAAATATATATAAAAATATAAGATTTAATTTTTTTAGAGTTTTTGAGAATTTTTCTAATTTTTATAGGATTAGGACGGTTTTTAAAATTTTAAGGTTTTCTTTTGCTATTTTTTGTGATTTTTTGTCTGGAGTGATAAAATATAGCAATAAATAATACCTCTTAACTAAATACGGAATAAAAAGGCCCCTTTTGATTTTTAATAGATGGAAAATGAAAATAATATGCTAAATAAAAAGCATCGTATGAACTAGCATAAACTCAGGCACCTTCCAATATTTTTGCATAATTTTTGGAGTATGAGAACTATATATTCAAAATTGAAATGCAAATAAATAAATACAAGAACAAGTAGGGTTATTATTGCCATAAAAATATAATACAAAAATGTCTGTGAAAAATAACCAGAAGTTTTGAACTAGAAATACAAATTTTTAAACTAAAATTGAAATACATAAATCCAAAAGGGTACTGGTGCAATTTGGCCAACTCACATGGGGGCCACATTAACTGACATGGTACTGGATCTAAATGAAATATTTAACAAAGGTGAGGGGTCCGTGTAATTTTTACCTAAAAGTTAAGCCTTAAATTATATATTTACATGGTTTTTTAACTTTTACAAAAAGGCGATGGGGGGTTCTTTGTAATTTACCCCAAATGAGCGCACTATCGTGCGGTCATGGATGCTCCACGTGGGCTCACTTAAGTAGATCGAACATTGAGGATGAGTGAAGCTTAGCTTTGGCTTCAATGGCCCATTAGATCTGGGTCGTGTTCTTCATCGGACGATCCTGGTGCCACTCAGGAACAAGTCTTGAGTGTTGCTCCGATTCTTGAAATCTCCTCGCTCTGGTCTCTAATCGCTTCACCAAAGGGTCCAAGAGCTCATTGGGTTCTCCCACTCCTACTGGTGGTTCTCGATGATGTTTGGGTTCTTTCGATGATGATCTAAAAGGGCTTCAAGTACAAACTACCTAAAGCAAATGTTCAACATTTATTTGAGGCTCTAGGTGGTTTTTCAAAGCACCTGACCTGAACAAAAAGTTCCATGACTTGAGGAGGAGTTCCTTGGTCAATGGGTGAAGCTGATTGTGGCATGAAATTGAAGGGCATTGAAGATCCGACGAAGGCGGAGGAACAATCTTTAATTTGACAATCCGTGAAGGATCTGGGTTGATTTGATGTGGCAAAATATGTAGAAGGTGTTGAGGAACAAAATGGCAAGGATTGGGGTTGGATTACTGGTAAGTCACGATGGATTTCATCCTGGAGCACAAGCTCCAGGTCAAATTGGGGATTTCTAATTTAACCTAAATTAATGGCTATAAGATGAAATTAAAGTGAGGAATTAAAATCTACATCTTAATCTTACCTCGAAATGATGAAAAAAGACCTTGATCGGTCCAAGACCATGGGAGGAAGAACCAACGGAGCGCTACTCAGGCAATGGGTTGGATCGAGCTCCTCCATGCTTCCTCCTCACTACAGACCGACTGAGGTATCTCCTGTCACAAGGTATCAATGAGAAGATTAGTCTGAGGGTTTAAGAATCTTAGAAGAGGGATTGTCTTACAAAAACGATGGACATGGTGATTTTATAGGTGATGTAGTAGGTGGAGTTGGTCATGAGATGCCTGGCGATGGCATGATCATGCAGGTGATCCAGAAGCGTGGCGAGGAGCAATATGGAGTGGTGTGTCTGATTGATGAAGGGATCGAGGCTCCTTGATCTATGGATTTCTTCCAAAAATCAGAGAAAAAAAGGGGTGTTCCGAGGTCTAACAAGGGCTACAAAGAAGAGAGTACAATTGACCCAAGTCAACTTTTCTCGGCCTCTGGCTGGTCCACGTAGACGGACCAGAAAATTTCATGGCTAAAATTCAATGTAAAATAAATAATAAATAGTAATTTTTTTCATTAATGTTTATCAAAACAAGAAGAATATTTAAAATTTTATGTATTATTTTTAAGGCATTTTTATTTAGAAGGCAATTTATAATATGTTAGTATTTACATGTATATATATATGTAATTATACTCGTATTTTATATATTTTTTTATTTATTTTTTGTTTGTTAATATTATACATATATTTTATAGATTTATAGCATATTAAATTACATATTTGGATATTTTTATTTTTATTTTTCAGAATTTATTTACTTACTTAATTAATTATATACATAAATACATAGGTGCATTATAGGTATATTTTACCTTATAGCACATAGATTTATTTATTTCATTTTATTTTTTGGTGGTTTTATATTATTTTGATTATGTACATGTGTTTTAAATAATTTTACTAATTTATAAATTATAGTAAACCTAAAAATAAAAAGAATAAATACAAGGAATATTTTATACATGTATCTGGTTCAATGAGTGCCCAAAAGCCAACTTTTGCATCTTAACTCTAAATTGAATGAAACCACCATCATTAAATATATAATTTTATTTTATTAACTATAAAGGTGAGTTTGGTCAATTTTGAATATGTATGGAGAAGATACATGTCAGTAAAGTTTCTTTGTGACTTTTTATTCTGTGTGTCCCAAGAATATTGTACATTATTTTTCAGTGAAATCAATTTTGTATTTTTTTTGTATTTTTATGTACAATATTCATATTCAAAGTTTATTGATTAAGTTATAAAAATAAGAAAATAAAATGGGTCCCAAAATACAATTATTTGGCTAAAAGAATTAGGCTTTCTATGTGGTTTTCTGTATAGTTCCTCTTCCCTATCTCCCCCTACGTTATTCCTTGTCAACCAAGTCATCATTATAACTACGTCTCGGGGTCTAGGGCACTCAGTGTCTTTGACACTTCATTCTTTTTCTTTTTTTTCGTTATTATTTATTTTGGGATTAAATACAGTATCTTGTAAGACATTTTCTATAATTTATGGAGTGTTATTTTTCACAAATTAAAGATATATACATGCATTTAGCTAGGGAACTAAAAAATGAAATAATAAAGGTGATGAAATGGAGACTCATCACCCCCTATACTTGCCATTGCTTGTCCCTAGCAAATACTTATGCTTATAAGTGCGGAAAAAATAAAGAAAATAAAAAGAATAATTTGGAATAATTTTTACTTTTGAACGTGTCTTAATAAAAACAAATTTTGGAGTTCAGTTAAGACCTTTAGATTCTTGGTTGTTCGGAATTGCATTAAGGTTAGGAAGTGGGACACAACATCCCTTAGGTTTCATAATCCTTTTATCCAATTCCATTCACCGTCAGGTCAGAACCATCCTCTTAGTCGCATACTCTCGAACCCTGAAATGATAGAACTATGTATGTGAATTTTTTAGCTCTTCCTAGACAGACAACTAAACTATAAAAGAATATGCTCCTATGGTAACCCATCCTCGTGGAGACAGATATTTCCTTCTGAGATCAGGTGATGCCCGTTTTCACAACCAAAATGGGGGAGAATCTAGATGAATAGGAAGAGAAGTGAGAATGGACCAGTGTAGTATTCATTCCCTTATGAAGCTCGGTTAGTGTAACCGAGTCTTCACCAAGAAGCAAGCTTTTTCTAGAGGCTCAATATTTTGTGGAATTTTTGTTGTAGGATTCATTTAGGATTTTTCTTTGACTTTGCATTGCTCTATATTCTTGTTTATGCCCCAACAGAGATAGAATCTTTTTGTATGCCCATGTTTTGGGATCTTGGAAAAAGTTGCACCAGCAGATCATTCCTCATCTGAAGCATCATCTCAATCCATTCTCCACTCTTTATATGTCATGGTTACCTAGAAAAGTGGGTTGGAGTACTGGTTTTGACGGTCCCCAAGAATGGTTCCTGAGCAACCCTTAACGAAGCATCCTACCATCATCACTTAGACTCCATGATTTTTCAATAATCCATCTGGGTTGAGCTAAGTGTTAAGTGCGATGCTTCTAGTCAAGCCACTATCTCAAGAATTGTACGAATGATATGAAGGGTTCTAGGTAGGCACAGTGAATTGACTCATGTACATAGTCTCATGGAACCTATAGAATTAAGTCAAGGCGACCTAGAGTATCCCGATTCCAATCTTAAGGGATTCCTTTAAAATTAAGTGTTTTAAGGTCTATACCAAGCTCTGATCCTCATACTTTCCTTTGACTTTTTCAATTGTCTTGATTATTCTGAAAAATGCAAATGCTATTTGCAATGCAAGAAAATATTTTTATAAAATAATTTTCTGATTTTGAATTTTTACAGATTTTTAAAAAGTTTTGCAATTTTTTACGTAACTTTAATAATATTTTACAAACTTTTATGGGTTTTGAAAATTGTGAAACTATATGTATTTTTGTATGAAGGTTAGTGAAGGAATTATGTGCAGATATTTACATGGCAGTGCATCAATATTTACAAAAATGTGTTGAAGAATTTACACTAGGTATTTACAAAAGTTAAGTTAGTTACTATATAAAGGTTTATATATGCATGGTTTGTAAAGAACTTTTATTTACATAAATTATGTATACGGTTCTCAAAATAATTACAAAATATTTTAACAAACATCTTAAAAACTTTATTTTGGAAATAATTTGAAAAACATTTTTATAAACATGTATAAAATTTGATAATCATTTTGCAAGATTTTTTCAATTACTATGTATAGATTTTTCAAAGTATTTTTGAAATCATTTTCCAAAACATTTGCAAATAGATTTTCAAACAGTTTATTCAAACAAATAAAAGAAATTTATACAAACAAAACATTTTTACGAAGGTTTGAAAATATTTCACAGCGATTTTCCAAACTGTTTTCTAAAAGATTTTTCAAAGAAGTTTCCAACATTTTTCAAATCATTTTGAAAAATATTTTTAAATTGGTTTATTAACTGTATCAATAAAGAACTTTTGATATGTGTTTTAAATTTTATTAGTTAGCCATATTATTGAAAATAAGAAAGTACGGGTTCTAGCTAAAGTATATACAATGTATATACGACCCCCCTATACTTGGCTTGAGATAAGTCTTCATTGGTTAGAGAGAAAAAGGAAGACATAACTCGTGCTAAGTGTAGGAAAGTCTATACTACAACGGCTAGATAATGAATGAATGAATGAGAAGTTGACCGTCCCCCTATATTTAGGATCAATTATCCTTTAAGTATAGCAAACTGTATACAAATGAAGGAGGGTCGAGGGTGGGAATGTGTTAGGGATGTGAGCCCGAGGAGAACCATTCCTACAATAAATTTTATTGTAATGTTTGATATATAAAGAAGGTTAGTGGTTTATTTGACTCACTGTTTGAGATTAAATGAATGAATGCACTATTAGGTCCCTTAGTACAATTAGTGTTATGTACCATGGACATCTTTATGATCATACAACTATTGATTCAATTGTTGAATCATAGAGGCTGATGCTTGGATGATTTCTAAAGAGTTAGATTGAGGACTCATCAAGCACCATCAAAAGATTATTAAGAGATGATCTCCAGCCTGAGTAGTAGATATCAATCCTTTCTCATTTGGCTGATATCTGACCGACCCCTTGATACAGGTAATCTGCATAGGAATAGAGATTCAAAGGTGTCAGATAAGTTAGGTCAAAGAGTTGACTTCATGAGATCAAGATAACAAACTCCTATGTCATATATTGTCATTACATATGCATGCATGCTCTGACCAGAGACAGATGTATTGCTATATATCTAAGTATGTATATTTGGCGGACTGATACGTTGATGGCCTAATCAAGGTCTATACACCGGCGAGATGGTATGCATATAAGGGCATATGAGTAATACGATCTCTCAAAGGGATCATACAGGTTTACTTGAGAACTGGAAGACATGAGCTCACTCATGAGGTATTGTAACCGATCAAATTTCATGCATGGTTATATTGCTTTGGAAGCATGACAATAATTTATAGGTTTGATCTATGCTTTTGGAAAGCATATGATCGATACCAACTCCCAATGACAGAATGAGAAACTTAATGATAAAAACTCTAAAGATGATAGTGTAAATTAATCTATATATTTGGGATTATTCTAGGTCTTCTAGTTTGCGTGATGTACATGTGTTAGAATTACCTGAGGGTGATGTGATTATTAACTATTGTATAACCATAACGCTTACATTCTGAGGGAGTGATGAAATAGGTCTGGATTTTAGTGACCCCTCTTATTAGAGAAGTGATCTGATCTTAGTCCAAGTGTTGGACATTGATCTAAATGTGATTCAGATGCAATGAGAAGATTAGATCTACGGTCTTTATTTAATCAAGCATCTATGAGAGGTCCCTGAGATCTGGCTTTGAGATGTGATCTCAATATCCAAGTCATTATACGCCGAACATACAATCGCCATGTCTTTATCTCCAAGTATTCATAGAGAAAGCGCATTATTCCTGAAAGAGTTTAAGAATAATTCCATTGTTAAATTATATCCAAGTACTGAGATATTGATAATAAAATTTTATTTAATTATCATGAATAATGTGAATATGATTCATATTATTTAAATACAGGAGAATGATGATCCAAGATAATTAAATGTGATTTAAAAATCAAGGATATAAATAATATGTATAGTGCTATCCATATTATTTGTATATATTATAAATGTGATTTATAATATATTAAAAGAGAGCTTATTGTAAATAGTATCTTTCAGTTAATTGTTCATGTGAATTGGATTAACATTGGAAATTAATCGGAAAAAAATTTACAATTTATTTTGGGATGTGAATATGATTCACATTTATTTAATGGCATGATTGCAATATTCACAAAATTATTTTGGAATTAATTTTATGAATTAATTTACAACAAAATGTTGTTGAAAATAATTAAGGGATTATGTGAGATAAATAAATTTCACATAATTGGATGGGGAACCACCTTCCAAATATGGATGGTGGAAAGCCACCTTGACTTGTTCAAGTGGCCGTCCCCACCTTATGTGGAAGGAGGGTTGCCACCTTCCTTGTCCCTTGATTAATAATTGATTTAATCAAATTAAATTATATTGATAACATCTCTATATTTAATTTGATTTAAATTAATAATTTTTATTATGTTTTTGTAACAAAATCATGACCATTGACACAAATCAATCACAACCATTGATTTTGTGTTTCACATGGATTGTGATCCATGGACTCCTAAAGTATTATAAAAGAAGAGGCAACCCTAGCTCTTCGGTAAACAACTTCTCTTGAAAGTATCTCTATATTTCTCATTCACATCACATGCCGCATCCTTCTCTTTATAGTGTGGACGTCCTTACTCTGTGCTAGAGAGAGTCAAAGTCATTGCGACACCATTGTGTTGCTGGATTGACTACTTGTGGATCTCCATCTTCTTGGGTGCTTCTTGTTCATGAAGAAGATGTTAGATTTTGTGCACCAAAATTAGGAGTTCCAGTGCTTGGATCTTCATCTTGTATTGTGATAAGCATGTGTCTCATCAACGCGCTCAAAGCATCTCCTATGTCGGGACGGACTTGAGACAGGTGGTCTCTTCGTTCAGAAAATATGACCGAAACCACACATCAAGAGGTAATCCTACATCTTGCTTGTGGTTTGATGAAAAGATCTGATAAATGTTCTTGGATCATGTGGTTTCATCATTTTTAAAATTTTCAATTCCCCTGCACTGAGCAACTAGTGCGACTAGTCGCTCCGATCGCATATGATGCGATCATTCCACTTTCGTGATGTGCTTGACAATTGTTTTCCATATCCTTCATAATGAACAAATCATCAACTTGACAAGTCTTCCCCAATACCTAGGGTAAAATATCCCAAAGTATAGATATAATATCAAGAATTAATGAGATATGCGAGGGATCGAAGAATGAACACACATATAAACTCATCCCCCCTATACTTAGGATGAAGCATATCCTAATATAACAACGATAAATGGGATGAGTGAAATGACCTGAAGAATGAAAGAATGGAATTTGAAAAGATATAAAGAAGAAAAAAGAAAGAAAAGATCAATTAATCAAAAATGTTTTTGTGAGCCTCGTCTGACTCTATTGATGTTGTGGCTTCAAGCTCGTCTTGATATACCACCTGTATTGAATCAATAACATATAGGAATGTATCATGCTCTAAGCATGGCTTCAACAACTGTCTGTTTATCATAAAAGGATGTACGTCAGCATACAAACCATATATCATGATACTACCATTGCCACACACATGTTTCACTACAAACGACCTTGTCCATTTGCTTTTCTTTTTCCATAGGAAAAGTTTCAACTTCGCACCAACAACCAAACCTATTGACCATGCTTAAAGGTCTTTCTATATATTTGCATGTCATGCCACTCCTTGACTTTTTCCTTGTACATAAGGTTGTTGGCTTATGCATAGTCTCTGAATTCAAGTAATCTATTCAGATCAACCTTTTTGTTTGTTCCGACCTTCTTGGAATCCAAGTTACAGAAATTGATTTCCCATAAAGATTTGTGAATTAATTCCAAAGGAAAGTGGCATGGCTTGCCATAGACTAAGCAGTATGGAGACATTCCCAAAGGTAACTTTGATGCGATAAGCCCAAAGAACTGAGTCAAGAAATTGTGATCAGTTCTTCCTATCAGGTCGTATAAGTATATGAAGGATAGTCTTGATTTCCCTATTTGAACATTCGGCCAGGACATTTGACTATGGGTGGTATTGAGAAGTGACTCAATGTTCAATACAATATTCCTAGGTCAGCTTATTAACATCTATGTTGATAAAGTGGATACCACCATCGGATATCAGAATTTTTTGAATCCAGAACTTGCAATGATATTCTCTTTCAAGAATTGATAGACATTACAACTATCTGCGACTCGAGTTGGGATAGCCTCCACCCAACGACTGGCATAATCGACAACAAGCATAATATATTAAAAACATTGGATATTAGGAAATGGGCCCATGAAGTCGATGCCCCATGCATCAAAGACATTGATTATCTGAATGTATTTCAAGGGCATTACATCTCTCAATCCAATAGTTCCACCCATTTTCTGACAGTCGGTACAACATTTCACATATTCTTTATTGTCTCTGAAAAAGAGTCATCTACCAGAGGTTGCATTAGAGAACTTTCAATGCTACACTTTTCCTAGAATGATGTCCTTCTGACTCACGGTTGTGGCAATACTAGAGGACATTATGATATTCCTCCTGAGGAATGAACCTTCTCTGGATGCAACTTTCCCCCTCACAAAACAAATAAGGATCCTCCCACTGATAGAAATGGATATCTGACAAGAACTTGTCAACTTTCGGCTTTGGCCAATCTTGTGGAGTTCACTTGGAAACAAGATAATTCACAATATCGGTGAACCAGGGGAGAAAGGTGACTAGCACAATTGACTCGTCTGGTAAAGTTTTCATAATGGGTATCTTGCTCTTCTCAAGAGTGTCTAACTTTGGTATTCTTGAAAGATGATATGCCACCACATTTTTTATTCCATGATTGTCTTTGATTTAATGGTCGAACTCAATGATCCATCTGATAAGTCTTGGTTTGGCGTACTTCTTTATTTGCAAGTATTTGATGGAAGAATGATATGTATACATAACGACTTTATATCCTAACAAGTGTGATATTAACTTTTTCAGGGCAAAACATTTGCTAGCAGCTCTTTCTCATTGACGGTATAATTCTTAAGTGATTTGTATAATGTTCTACTAGCATAGTGAATGGCAAATGGTAATCATTCTCTTATTTATCCCAAAACCACTCCAACGACATAATCTGAAGCATCTGTCATGATATCAAATGGTATAATCCAATCCGGTGGTTGTAGGATAGGTGCATGAGCGATCAATTCTTTTAACTAGTTAAAGGCTTGGAGAACTCTAGCATCTACAATGAAATATGTCTCCTTGCCAAGAAGCTCAGTTAGTTAGCGGTCGAACAAGTTTGTTAAAGTCTTTTTATGAATCTTCTATAAAATCCCACATGTCCAAGAAATAATTGAACTTTCTTCAAATTTATAGGTGGCTCGATCTTGGAAATGACGTCTACCTTCGTAGGGTCAACCTCCATGCCATGCTTAGAGATGACATGGCCTAACACAATCCCTTCAGTCACCATGAAGTGACTCTTCTCCCATGAGAGCACTTCGCAGCATCTCTTTAATACTCGATCTAGATATGTAAGACACTGATCGAATCTGTCTCCATAAATTAGGAAGTCATCCATGAAAACCTTGAGAAAACTACAAACCATATCTGTGAATACTACACACATGCACCTTTTGAATGTCACAATGACCATTACTTAATCTAAAAGGCATTCCATGGAAGGTGTATGTCCCAAATGGACAGATGAAGGTGATCTTCCCCTGATCTTCATGAGCAATGGAAACCTGATCGAAATCAGGATATCCATACAAGTACTAGAAATACTCCTTCATGACCAAAAGTTCTGACTATTAGGTAGATGAAGGAAGTGGGAAATGATATTTCCTAGCTAGATCTAAGTGCCTATAATCTACACAGATGCAACATGAAGTTAGTACTTTGGTTGGCATCTCTCTTCTTGGTCATTCATCACAATAGTGATCCCTGATTTCTTCAGCACTACATGCAGAGACCTCACCCATTTTGAATAGAAGATGGGATATATGAAACCTGCATCACACCATTTAGCATTTTCATTCATAAAAACCTACCAGATGTTAGGGTTCAATCTGTATTGACATTCTCAGGATGGCTTGTTGTCTTCTTTGAGGTAGATGTGATGTGAAGACAGTGAAGTATTGATCCCATGGAGATCTAAAATTTTTCCAGCCTATTGCTTTGCGTTCTTTCTAGAACCTCAAGCAGACGAGATGTTTTATCCTTGGTCAGCAGTGAATTATGATGATCAGGAACATGTTTTGTTCCCGCAAGGAAGGTATGCTCATGTTCGCGGGTATTGGTTTAATCTCAAGTGGGGTTGGAATCAGTTCAGTGGCAATTATAGAAACTATGTAGGGTGGTGGTATCGGATCCATCAATTGTAATTTGTCCACCAGTGGTGATGTGATTGATCCGAACATCACCCTTTTTATTAAATGTATGTTGCCGTTTTGTTGTAGTCGGGCAATCAGGATCAATAAAAAAATAACCGCACGAATCGAATAATCGATGAATTAATGAATGCATGGTTTGATGTATTTTTAACCTAGGTAAGCCCCAAGGTCAACTCAATGAGGTAAAGGAACAAATTCGGTTCAGATTAGAGGAATTAGCTCACGGTTTTCCAAGTGGGGATTTTTTTGTAATTGTTTTATGCAATAAAAATGCAAATGCACAAATACAGATGAACTAAATTATTAAGAAAATAAGCAACTTTGCTAAATTGATTTTAATATGAAATTAATCCAAATTAGTTAAGTTATAATTTTCATGAAAACCTAATTCAACGATGAATGCAAAATGTATTTTTTTGGATTTTTTGGGGTTAAAATGCAATAATGAAAAATGTAAACTTTTTTGGGGTTTTTATGCAATTATTCGTGCAAAAAGAATGTAAAAATTATGAAAAATTTACTGCAAGTCAAATATGATGAAATAAAGCTATAGTAGTTTTTTGGAATTTTCTGACAATATATGATTTTTTATGATTTTTTTAATGAAAATGGAGTGACTATTAGTATTTAATTCCTAATAAATCCACATAATCAAATTATCCAGAGAAAAAATTATCTCCAATAGATATTCTAATGAGCAATCTAGGAGGCTTTATATTTCACAGAAATATTATTCATGGATTTAATTAAAAATAAATTACAGAAATCACTCTAAAGAATTATTTTATGCAATAATACAATTCCAATTTAGATGCAATTTGGTTGCAATTAAATAGCTCTTAAAGGCATCACCTACAATTTTCGTACAATTTTTGGAGCAATATTTAATTAAATATGAATTACAGACCACATAATGGGCAAAAAAAATTAGGTCCAAATAAATGCTCAAACTCAGGGGTGTCTTTGTAATAAAGAAAGTGAAATAAACAAACAGAACAATGTGCACTGGGGCACTTTTGCAATTAAAGAAATACGACGGGCTGACTATGAAATTTTCACATAAAATAAAAATAATAAAAGACCTTTGTTTTCCCCCTTCCAAAGCTAGGACAAGCCAATGTGGGGGCACGAGGTGAGGCAGTATAAGGAGGCCGTGCGGCGCAACTGTCTTAGAGGGTGTGGCTGCGCTGGCGGCTGCGACACGCGCGACAAGGAGCGATGTGGCTGGTGGAGTGCACGAGCGACGAGGCGCGTGGCGTCGAGCATGTACGAGGGGTAGCCTACTGGTGGCAGAGGAAGCAACGGTAGTGGTGGGCTGCTGGTGGATGCACGCGGAGGCACGTGCTCGCTGGCGTGGCTGTTGACGGTGGCTTGCAGCCGCTGGTGGGGCGTGATGGCGGGGGGATGATCTCGCGATGGTGGCTGGTGAGGGACGCACGAGGGGTGGGTGTGTGGCGCGACTGGAGGTGCTGGAGTAGAGGCTGCGCGAGGCGGCTATGCGCAACTGGGGTGTGGGATGTGTGCACGGTAGGTTCGGCAAGGGGGGGAGAAGGCGTTGCGCTGGGGGCGATGGACCGAGCTGTAGAAGGCGGCTTGGAGTTGCCTGGGTGTGTGCATGCAGAGCTGGAGGCGGTCGCTGTTGGCCGCGGGGCGGGCGCGGGCTGGCCGGCGGCGTCGGACGACCATGAGGGAAGGGGGGCTGGGTTGTTGCTTGCGTCCCCTGTTCCTCTTTTCTTTTTTTTTGTAATTTTTTTTGCAATAATTTTTTTTGATTTTTTCTTATAAATAGGAAAAAATGTGTGAATGAAGATGTGTGTGATGTATGATGACAATGGTGGTGTTTTGAAAATGTTTTAATGATGTGATTATTGTGATATGAATCGACAAGGAAAAAATGTTAGATAAAACAAAATGAAAGGATAAAGATAGAAGATTTACCTTTGTAGTTGTTTGGAGAGTGGGGAGCTACGCTCGACCTAAGTTGTCACCTCGAGCAGTGTGGCAGATGCACCGCGAAGCTGAGAAAGCCTAATTGGAAGCTTGCGACACGACAACGTGGTGTCGCGGATCTCGCCTGAAAGATTGTCGTCGCTCTCTTGTCTCCTTCAGCTATCACATGGTGGTTAAAGGGGCTCGACCTCTCTTTTCTCGAATCGGAGAAATGGCAGATTATGTGAATCGAGGAAGGAGGAGAGAATACAAAGAGGAAGAGGAGGAAGTTAGAAGAGAACTGGAGAACATGGAGTGGTGGAGAAAGTGACTTGGAGTGGGGAACAAGTTGGAGTAGAGAAGAAGAAGTAAAAAGGGAGAAAGTAAAATAAAATAAATAAAGTAAATAGTAGGCTACTAAAAATAATAAAGGGAAAATAAAGTTAGAAAAAAATAAAATAAAAAAAATAAATAAAGAATAAATAAATGTAAATAAATAATAATTATAATAATAATAAATAAAAGAAATTCCGAAAATAAATAAAAAATAAATAAAATAAAAAATAGAGTGACACGTGGCGGCTCCAGGAGCAGCCACCTATCGCTCCCGGAAAAATCCAAATTTAAATCAAAAGAAAAATAAAAAAGAAATATCAAAAGAGGTCAAATCAAAAAGTCATCAACACGAAAGTTGCTCATGTCGACGAGATCTACATATTCCGTAAAGAATTAAAAATCAAAATAAGTCGTATGTACAAAGTGTATTTTTAAGTGGTACCTTATGAATATAAAATACCACATTTTTATCTTTTAAATTTTTTGTCATTTTTAATTAGAGATAATCAAAATAAAAATATAAAATATATGAAAAAAATTATTTATAATTTATTCTAATTTTTTCTAGATTTTTAATAATTTAGAAAATAAAAGGATAAAATAAAGGGCATTTTGGTCAATGTGTACAATATACAATAGGGGTCTAAAAGCCAAGTTTCATATACGATCCCTGATTTTAATGAAATTGGTCTTGTTTTGAAGGTCTTTGAATGAATATTAGTTTAAAAGTGAGTAGACCAAAATCGGACACTGTATGAGAGATATATGCACATTTTAAGGCTCCTTGTTTTAAACTTGACTCGGGTTTTATTGGTCAATTTTATAAGCTAGTATTTTTTTGATATTTTTCCTTAATTATTGTTAGTAATCTATACATTATAGAGTTAATTTTGTTGGATTTGAAGTTATTACAAAATAGATATAAATATGGTATTTACAGGTGATTTTTACAAGTGAATTGGGCTTCTTATTTAATGCAAATATGAATGCTAAAATGTAGATTTTATTTATGCATGCATGAATGATAATTATACAATATAAGTGGAAATATGGAGCTAATTTCTCGAGAGCAAAGATCTATTTTCAACTTTTAGAGTGATAAATCACAGATTCATCAACCCCCTATACTTAAACCTTGCTCGTCCCCGAGCAACTAAAATGAAATGCAAAAGTGAAATGAAATTGGTTTCGTACCAAGTTCATGAAAAAAAGTTGAAAATGGTGCTTGACTCGACCTTTGGATTAATTGTGTGACGCAACCTTATTGGGATCTGAATTTGAGACCTAACGACCTTTAAGTTCCACAAGTTTTCTATTCAAATCGCCTCAACAATCAGGTCAGATAGATCTTCATATGCAAATTCTGATGACCATGAATCTTACTTGTACTGTGTAAGTGAAATATATCTCTCCACATCAGAAATAGCAAAGAACCATCCTCCCCTAACAAGATAACTCTAATTCCCTGGTCTCGTAACTCTTTTTCTCAGGAGCGGGGTATTCCATTTTAAGTTCAAGTGCGACCAGCTCAAGAAGAAGGGGTGGAGAGAATAATGGACGGTAGCCAGTGTAGTTACCTATCCTAGGATTCTTGACCAGTGTTGCCAAGTCATCCAGCTGCAGGCTTCTATGGTATGAGGCTTTGAAGCGTATGCCTTGCAAATATACATACTTTGGCATGCATTTTATTTTCAATCAGGCATGTTCACTTTTTTGGAGTTCTCTCTTTTTTTATCATTTATTTTTTTAACTATATACAAGGTGCAACATGTACATCATCAGGTTTTCCTCTTGAGCTAGTAGACTATCTCTCTTTTGATGCTTTATTGCAACCCGTGGCATTCCATCCTTAGACGTCAACACCACTAGACTAGGTTGAGATGCACTACCCTCCCTCGAGGAGGACGGATGTTTCCACCCGAGTGCTGCTCCGAGCTAAAGGATTCTACCTCCTCACCACCTCATCAATGAAGAGCTACGTGCATGGTGCTTGTCCAAGTTAGGTCGCTGTCTAAAAGAATCATGCGTGTGTACGAGATATTCTACTTAGACTAGTCAAGATGACATGTGAACATAGACTTGCAGACTCAAAAAATTAGGTCACTTTGATCTGAAAAATCTTAACTCCAGTTCCTATAAGGTTCCTCTGAAATTAGGTAGATTAAGGTCAAATCAAATCCATCCTCGACATCTATTCATAACCTTGTTCAAAACCCACTAACTTTTCACATTGCATATGCTATATATGCAAATGAGATGCAGATGACATGCTATGAAATGCAAGACATGCAAGATTTTTTTGACTGCAAGGATGATATGCAAGAAGCCTATTTGTTTGTTTGTTTTTTGGTTGTATTATTTTTTTGGTATACCTCCTATTTTACAACAATCTTTACAAGAGTTTTATAAGTACTGTACAAATTATACAAGTGTTATTCAATATACAAGTATATATGTATTTTTATTTTTTTCAATTTTTACCCACCTCATAATTATTGCATAATATATATAAAAATACGTGAAAATACGCGAAAGTACGAGCTATGGGTAAAGTATATATGTAATATATACATGCCCTCTATACTTATCATGTGCTATGTCCTCAGAGCACGAGAAGCGAGGAAAAAGACATAGCTCATGCTAAGCATAGGAGAGCTAAAATAACAAAAAGTTATAGAAGTCGCTCCACCTCCTTTACTTAGGCTCTTACAGCCTAAGTGTAGAAGAAGATCAAACATGGGGCGGACGAGGTTAAGAGGGGAAATGGATGAGTATATATACATGATGGGCATCGGTTCCCCCCTATACTTAGGCTTTGGTCAGCCTAAGTATAGGACATGAGTGAGTGTGAGAATCGATAAGATCTAGAGAATACACAGAGAATGGTGAAGAGACAAGGGTCACTCTCCCCCCTATACTTAGGATTTGGTCATCCTAAGTGTAGCCATAAAATGAAATGATATGGAGCTGGGGTGAGTGATTCGAATCACTATGGAGGGAGGGAAATAAATATATACAAGGAGGAGTGAGAATATAAAAGGATTAAGAAGGTTTGTGACGAACCTTCTTACGGGAGCGAGGAGGTGGATAATATACATATGTCTCGTTGTCGGAATCTTCTTCAGATGAATAATAGTGAGGTGAAGGGATCGTCCAACGAGGGTCGACACACGACTTCTTGCTTAGATACGGCTTAGGAACAACCGAACTGAGCTCACTCATATAAATCACCTCATCCAAACCCGTTGAGGATTCCTCCGAAAATTCCTTCTTCAGAATGTTGAAGGAAACTTTCTTAGTCAATTTTCTAGAACCTGAATCATTGAGAGGGAATGGAGAGAGATGTGGCTTGAGGGGTTCGGGGGAACACCTCGAGGAATCTATTCTTGACTTCCTCTCACTAGATAACTGACTAGAGGAGGGAGCAACTGTGTTTTTGGGTGGGGTCAATTCATTTTTGGTTGTCTGCTTTGAAGGTTCGGGATGCGGTACGGTGCTGACCATGGGTTCCTCATGAGACGAGTCACCATATAGATTATAATATTCTTGAAGGATCAATGCATGTCTTGGAAAGGTGCTAGTGATCTCAGTTGGCTTGGAATTTGTGCGCTCTTGTGTCAGATCATCAAATTGGTCAAGACAATCAGCAAAAGTCATGTTCGACTCAATGATAGCTTCAAGATGTGAATCCTCCTTAGAAGTTGTCATGGTGGTGGTGCAAACAGTTGGTGAAGTGGAGGTGTGGGGAGTCTCTGAACCAACGGTCGTCTAGACATTCGATATCTCATGTGTAGTAGATAGAAGGGACTCATCTATCTCTCGGTGGTAACGAATGTCTGCTGAAATGCAGGCCTCCTTAGAGTAAAGTGTATCAAAGAATGGGTGAGGTCGAAGCGCCCTTAATGCTGTAAAATTGATTTTCTGAGTCTCGCAATCTATAGTCACTTTAGCCAAGGCTAAGAATGGATTCCCGAGAATAATCGGAGACTGGGTAAACTCTCCTCGATGCTCAATGTCAGTGACTGTGAAGTCTACATGGAGTAGAGCACCTTGAAAAGTATTGATGACTGAAATGTTTCCTCTCGACCGTTTGATAGATCGATCAGCCAGCTGAATAATCTCTCTCTCGACTTTCTGATTGGCCTGAGTTTGAGCTTGTCAAACACAGAGGTCGGGAGGATATTTATCAGAGAGTCATCATCAATTCTTGCATGGGTAAAGATAGTGTCTTTGATTTCACATTCAACCCTAGGCAACCGCTTCACTCTGTGGCTCTTGGTCTTTCTCCACATCACCAATGAGGTGGCCATAGACACTATGTGTCTCTCAGTCCCTGTCCTCTAATTGCCCGACCTCTTATATTCTCGGCAACGACGCCATTTGATTGATCCGAAAATCACCCTTTTAATTAAATGTATATTGTCGTTTTGTTGTAGTTGGGCAATCAGGATCGATCAAAAATTAACCACACGAATCAAATAATCGATTAATTAATGAATGTGTGGTTTGATGTATTTTCAACCTGGGCAAGTCCCAGGGTCAACTCAAGGAGGCAAAGGAACATCTCCAGATTAGATTAGAGGAATTAGCTCACGATTTTCCGAGTGGGATTTTTTTGTAATTTTTTTATGCAATAAAAATGCAAATGCACAAATACGGTTGAACTAGATTATTAAGAAAATCAACAACTTAGCTAAATTGATTTTAATATGAAATTAATCCAAATTAGCCAAGTTATAATTTTCCTGAAAAACATATTCAACGACGAATAAGAAATGTATTTTTTGGAATTTTTGGGGATAAAATACAATAATTAAAAGTGCAAACTTTTTTTGGGGTTTTTATGCAATTTTTCATGCAAAATTACTATAATAATTATGAAAAATTTATTGGAAGTGTTTTTGGATTTTTACAATATATGATATTTTTATCAGTTTTTAATGAAAATAGAGTGGCTGTTAGTATTTAATTCCTAATAAATCCAGAAATCAAATTATCCAGAGAAAAAAATTATCTCCAATAGATATTCTAATGAGCAATCCACGAGACTTTAAATTTCTCAAAAGTATTATTCATGCATTTAATTAGAAATTAATTATAGAAATCACTCTAAGATTTATTTTATGCAAAATAAAATTCCGATTCAGATACAATTTGGATAGCAATTAAATATAAAGGCATCATCTACAACTTTTGCACAATTTTTGGAGCAATATTTAATTAAATATGAATTACAAACCACAGAATGTGTAAAATAGTCAATTTTTCACCAAACTAATTTTAGTTAATTACCCAATGCTCACAAAATTACAACTAAATAACCAAAAGATAAAGAATTAAATGCTCTATAGAATACCATTTTTTGATTAAAAATTTATGCAAAACTACATCCAAATTAATGCTCAAACTCAGGGGGGGTTTGTAATACAGAAAGAGAAATAAACAAACAAAACAATGTGCACAGGGGAATTTTTGTAATTAAAGAGATATGATGGGCTGACTATGCAATTTTCATATAAAATAAAAATAATAAAAGACCTTTGTTTTCCCTCTTCCCACGCTAGGGCAAGCCAACGTGGGGGTACAGGGTGAGGCGACACACGGAGGCCGCGCGAGCGACTGGCTAGTAGGGCATGGCTACACTAGCGGCTGCGACACGTGTGACGAGGAGCGATGTGGCTGGTGGAGTGCACGAGTGGCGAGGCGTGCGACATCGAGCGTGCACGAGGGGCGGCCTACTGGTGGTGGAGGAAGCCGTCGCAGCGGCGGGCTGCTGGTGGATGCGCGCGCTTGCTGGCGCGGCTGGTGGCGGCGGCTTGCTGCCGCTGGTGGGGCGTGATGGCCGGGGGGATGATCTCATGGTGGTGGTTAATGAGGGACACGTGAGGGGTGGGTGCGCGTGGCACAGCCGGAGGCGCTGGAGTAGAGGCCGCGCAAGGCGGCTGTGCGCGGTCTGGACGCGGGCTCATCCACGCACAAGAGATGGCTGGCGGTAGTGGGCGCGCGGGTTGTGCGTGCGGTAGGTCCGATTGGGGGTAGGGGACGAAGGCGCTGCGCTGCGGGTGACGGACGCGGGCTTTAGAAGGCAGCTGAGAGCTGCCTGGGCGCGCGCGTGCAGAGCTGGAGGCGGCCGCTGGTGGCCGCAGGGCGGGTGCCTACTGGTCGGCGGCATCTGACGACCGTGAGGGAAGGGGGGGGCTGCTTGCTTCCCCCTGGTCCTCTTTTCTTTTTTTTTTGTAATTTTTTTGTAATATTTTTTTGGGATTTTTTTCTTATAAACAAGAAATAAAAAATATGGGAATAAATATGTGGTGTATGTTATGTATGATGATAGTGGTGGTGTTTTGAAATTTTTTTGTTGATGTGATGATTGTGATATGAATCAACAAGGAAAAAATGTTAGATAAAACAAAATGAAAGGATGAAGATAGAAGATTTATCTTTGTAGTCGCTTGGAGAGTGGGGAGATACGCTCGACCCGAGTTGTCGCCTTGAAAGGTGTGGCGGATGCACTGTGAAGCTGAGCTAGCTTGATTGGAAGCTTGCGACATGACAACATTGTGTCGTGGAGCTCGCCTGAAAGGTTGTCGTCGCTCAACTTATCTCCTTTAGCTGTCACCTGGAGGTTAAAGGGGCTCAACCTCTCTTCTCTCCAATCAGAGAAATGGCGGATGATGTGAATCGAGGAAGGAGGAGAGAATAAAAAGGGGAAGAGGAGGAAGTTAGAAGAAAACTGGAGAACTTGGAGTTGTTGAGAAAGTGACTTGGAGTGGGGAACAAGTTGGAATAGAGAAGAAGTAAAAAGGGGGGAAGTAAAATAAAATAAATAAAGCAAAAGTAGGCTACTAAAAATAATGATGGGAAAATAAAGGTAGAAAATAATAAACATAAAAATATAAAAAAATAAATAAATGTAAATAAATAATAATTATAATAATAATAAATAAAATAAATAAATAAAGTAAATTCCGAAAAAAATTTAAAAAATAAAAAATAGAGGGACACGTGGCGGCTCCAAGAGCCGCCACGTGTCGCTCTTAGAAAAATCCAAATTTAAATCAAAAGAAAAATAAAAAAGATATACAAATAAGGTCAAATGAAAAAGTCATCAACACAAAAGTTGCTCATCTCGACGCGATCTACAACTTCGGTGAAGAATCGAAAATCAAAACAAGTCATATGTACAAAGTGTATTTTTGGGTGATACCTTATGGATATAAAATACCGCATTTTTATCTTTTGCAATTTTTTTTTTCATTTTTAATTCGAGAAAAATCAGAATAAAAATAGAGAAAATATGAAAGAATTATTTATGATTTAATCTAATTTATTGGATTTTTAATAATTAAGAAAAAAAAGATAAAATAAAGGGCATCTCGGTCAATATGTACAATATACAATAGGGGCCCAAAACCCAAGTTTCACATACGATCACCGATTTTAATGAAATTGGTTTTGTTTTGAAGGTCTTTGAATGTATAATATTTTAAAAGTTAGTAGACCTAAATCGGATATTGTATGAGAGAGATATGCGCATTTTAAGGCTCCTAGTTTCAAACTTGGACTCGGGTTTTATTGGTCAATTTTATATGCTAGTATTTTATGATATTTTTCCTTAATTAGTGTTAGTAAATATACACTATAGAGTTGATCTTGTTGGATTTGATGTTAGTACAAAATAGATACAAATATGGTATTTACAGGTGATTTTTACAAGTGAATTGGGCTTCTTATTTAATGCAAATACGAATGCTAATATGTAGATTTTATTTGTGCATGCATGAATGATAATTATGCAATATAAGTGAAAACATGCAGCTAATTGCTCGAGAATAAATCTCTATTTTCAACTTTTAGAGTGATGAATCACAGATTCATCACGATGCAAGCATTGAACTCAATGCTTCATAAAAAATTTCAATAATTTCCTCCTATTCATAGAAATCTTTAATAATCTCTGCTTGCTCTATTAGACAGGTTGCCAACGATAAATTCTTTTGGAAAATCATCAATGATCTTATCTACAAAGACAATGGAGAACTCAACTATGTTGTCCACTCTTTCTTTTGTGGATAGGAGTTCATGGGTCTCGACTTCATCCGTGAATAAATCCGTATCTCTGATTTTAGCCAGAAAGTCACAGTACTATGTTTTCTGTTGTGCAGGCTCACTCTCTCTGATGAAGAATCTATTAGATTTGGCACTTGGATGGGAACCTTGTCTCTACTAGAATGAATGGTGATATGTCCGGTGTTGTAGTCCACCACTGCTTCGGATGTTTGAAGGAATGGTCGTCTGATTATTATTGGGGTGTGAAGTAAAGGAGCTAAGGTGTCCATGTCTAACACAATGAAGTCCATGGGGAATCGCATCCCTTGAATCGTGACGATGACATTATCCAAAATGCCTCTTGGCCGCTTGATTGATGTATCAGCAAACTGCATAATCATTCTGGTAGACTTGAGCGGTCATAACCCAAATTCTTTGAGTAGTGAAGTAGGAATCTAATTGATGGATGATCTGTCGTCAAGGAGTGTTCTATCAAACTCTTGGTCGAGCATCTGACATCTGACAAGAGGAGCTCTTATGTCTTTCTTCTTAATCGGGAGATTGTTGATTGCATTGATAGTAGTCGTTGTATGGATGTGCTTCTCATTTCTTTCATGGATCCACCACAGTTGTCTCTTTGAAGTACATGCCTCCTTTATCCATTTCTTAATGTTAGACATGTACTTAATAGCCTTCAGCAGAGGCATTTCAATCACTAGATTTTGAATTATTTCCTCAATACCAGAGTCAGACAAAGTTCTTTTCAATTTTCTATTTTTTTGGATTTTGCATTGCATCGGGAAATGGAATTTGTACAGAATCAAAATCAAAAATATTGTTCTCATTTACATCAAAATTAATTTACACATACTGCTGTAGAATTGGATGACGAAAAGGAGTGCAATCATCCATAAGAGGTGGGCATCCAAAAATGTAGGCTCGGCTCCATTAACAGGTATTGGATCTAGTACTGGTGCAATATTCTTCATTAGTGCTGCAATGTTGCTTCGGTTGTTGCTATCTTTTTGGCCTTAATTTTGTTTATTTTTTTGGTTCTAGTGCCTCCTCCATCTTCTTCTTCCTCACCTGTCCCAACTATTGGATCGACTGATGTAGAAGATGATGACTCGCCGATAGAAGCTTTATTCCTCCCCTTTACGATGGTATAAGGATGCAATGTCCAACTGCTCTTAATAGTGACAACATTAGATAAAAACATATCAAGAACATCTGACTCTATGAGACTTGATTTGACATCACAAACTTCCTGCTCTCTTTTCCTTAAGTTACTAGGGTTTTTGCCTCAACCTGTGCCAGAATAGGAGTTTTGGCGGCAATGAGGTCATCAAGCTTCTTGCTCAATTCTGCTAAGCTCTTTACCAGTTGAGCCAAATAGTCCAGGTTTGCATTCATAGGAGAAACTTTGGATGATTCAGCATGTTGGCCATGTTGTGACTGGGAATGCTATGGAGGCTACTAGTAAAAATACTGAGAATTGTACTGAGGAGAAGGTTGATGTTGATAGTGTTGAGAAGGAAGATACTGCTGATATGGAGAAGTCATGTCATGCTTATATTAGTGGTATTGACGGTATGTCGGATGCTGGTGAGAATTCTGTCTCTAATTGGTCTGGTATGGTGGAGACTAATGGTGTTGAGGCGGAGTGTTCTTGACAAATTTCCCTCCTTGATGTTGAGGGAATCGACAAGTAGCAGAAGACTAGCCCTGTTGATGAATGTCTAGATGGGCCAGCTATGCATCATTGGTACATACACCATTCACCTCCTAAGTGAGGGGAAGAGGTGGGGAACATGGATCAGGAATGAGCTGAAGCTCAGACTGGTAGACAACTAACTATTGTTGCAGCTATTGGGGCAATGTTTGGTTGGGGGCTTGCACGTAGTACAAGTGGTGGACCGTTGGCTACCTTTAACTCTATTGAGGTTGTTGAGGTGATGATGGCTCATTCGTCTCGGTAGGAGTCATGGCTGATGTCGTCACTGACTGGCAAGAATTATTTGTGCTCACCAGTAGCTCCAGCTGCTTGGTGATTTGACCTAATTTGTCCATGTTTTGTATCCTCTATTCGATTACAGCAAATTTTTCTATGTCATGTGACTGCTTTTAGATAATATCCACTTTGGATAGGTGGCTCCTGAAGGATATGGTGAAATCCTTAAGCGCATCACGGAAGCGTGAGCGTCGTATCGTATACAACGAAGAACGACTAGTCGTACTAGTTGTTCGGTGCATCGGAATTTAAAAAATTTATTCGATGAAACCACATGATCCAAGAACAATTCTCGGATCATTTCATCTATAACCACAACAAGTATAATGCAATACCTCTTGAAGCGTGGTTGATCGAGTCTCTAAGAGAAGAGACATCCTGTCTCAAGTCCGATCGTCGGAGAGATTGCTTGCGAGCGCGGGGATGAACCGCGTAGTCCTCGCAATCCAAGAAGTTGATCCAAGCGTGGTTGCTCCTGATCTCGTCGCACGAGATCGAACGTCTCCTTCGTGAGCGAAGCACTCCAAGTAGACGAAGAACCGTAGAGCGTCGAAGCGGCGGCACGATGGCGCGGGCGTCGACGATTCTCTCCACCAAGGGTATGGTGGACGGCCACCAAGAAGAGAGGGGGAGAGGGCTGTCGAGTATGAAGAAAGAGAGAGAGAGAGAAGAGTGCTACAATAGCATGTAAAGAGAGAGCCAAGCATGCCTCTCTATTTATAGGGTTTTGGGATCCATGGATCTCAATCCATGTTACATAAAAAATCAATGGATGAGATTGATTTATGTCAATCCAATGGTCAAGATTGTTGTTGGTAAAAACCAACAACTTGTGATTTAATTTTGATAAAATTTATTTGATAAATCAAATAAATATTAATACCAAATTTAAATCAATCAAATAAGGAGAGAGAAAGCAAAGGAGATATTTCTCCCCACATGGAAGAGGGGACGGCCACCAATTTCCCAAGGAAATTGGGTGCCGCCCCTCCTATTCCTAATGGGGAGTGCAATCTCATGATTCCAATGAGATTGCACATCTCCTTGATTTTCTCTCTACTTATTTTTCAACAACAATTTGTTGGTATTTTAATTCGCCAAAACAATTCTCAATTAATTTTGGAAATACTGCAATCTTGACATTGGAATATTGTGAATCATATTCACAACCCAAAACAAAATGTAATTTACATTTTCAATTAATTAGACAATGTGTATCCAATACACATTAATAATTAATCTACTAATATAAGTTATATTTAACTCTATCTAATATATTATAAATCACATTTATAACATATTATGAATAATTGGGTATTACTATCCACATTATTCTCATCCATAATAATTAAATCACATTTAATTATATTGGATAATTCTTCATACATCATGATAATTAAATCACATTTAATTATCAACTTCTCTTTGCTTAGATCTTATGGAATTGTTCTTAAACCATTTAAGAACAATGATATTTCTCCTCAGATACTTGGAGATAAGGATAGGGCGATTGTATTGTTCCACGTATAGTGACTTGGATATAGAGATCACATCTCAAATCTAGATCCCATGGACCTCTCATAGATGCTTGATTGAATCAAGACCGTAAACCTAATCTTCTCATTGCACCTGAATCTCATTCAGATCAATGTCCAGTACGTGGACTAAGATTAGGTCACTTCTCTAATGAGAGGAGTCACTAAAATCCAGACCTGTTTCATCACTCCCTCGGAATGGAAGTGTCATGGTTATACAATCGTTTATGATCAAATCACCCTTCAGGTATTCTCAATACCTGCACATCCTGCATACTGGAAGACTCATGATCATCATGAAGATATAGATCACTTTTACACTGTCATCTTCATAGTCTGATCATTAAGTTTCTCAATCTTGGTTCTTGGGATGTGGTACAGATCATATGCTTTCACAAAGCATATATCTTACATTCAAATTCATATCATGCTTCTAAAGCATGATGACCATGCATGGGATTTGGTCAATCCCAATACCTCATGAGTGAGCTCATGTCTCCCGGTTCACAAGTGAACCTGTATGATCCCTTTGAGAGATCGTATTACTCATATGCCCTTACATGTACACTAGCTCGCCGGTGTATAAACCTTGATTAGGTCATCAACCTATTGGTCTGCCAAATGTACATACTCAGACATATAGCAATACATCTGTCTCTGGTCAGAGGATGTTTGCCTGTGATGTGACAGCATTCATCATAGGTCTTTGGTTATCTCGATCTTGTTAAGTCAACTCATTGACTCAACTAACCTGATACCTCCGAATCAATATTCCCATGCTGAGGACCTGCATCAAGAGGTCGATCAGATATCAGTCTAATGAGATGGGATTGCCATCTCCCACTCAGACTGGAGATCACTACTTGTCAATCATTGATGATGCTTGATGAGTCCTCTATCTAACTCCTTAGATATTCATCCAAGCATCAGCCTCTATGATTCAATCAATGAATCAACAGTTGTATGATTATCAAGTTGGCCATGGTACATAACCCTTATTGTACAGAGGGACCTTATATTGCATTCATTCATTCAATATCAGAAAGGGAGTGAAACAAAATCAATAACTTTTATTGATAAATCATTTATTACAATAACATTTATTGTAGGAATGGTTCGCCTCGGGCTCACATTGCTAACAATCTCCCATTAGCCCTTAGAACCATTCAGGAACAAGCCTTAAACCCATACTCATTACATGCTGGTCAAAAACCTTCTGTGTCAGAGGTTTGGTAAGAGGATCAACAACGTTGTCGGCAGAGGCCACCTTGGTGATGATGATGTCACCACACTTTTGAATCTCCCGAATGATGTGGAATTTCCTTTCTACGTGCTTGCTCTTCTTTTGCCATCTGGGTTCCTTCGCCTGGGAAATGGCTCCCGTGTTATCACAGAGTAGCGGGATGGGAGTATCAGAGGAAACTACGCCAAGCTCCTCGACGAACTTGCGCAACCACACCGTCTCCTTTGCAGCATCCGATGCGGCAATGTATTCGGCTTCTGTTGTTGAATCTGCTATAGTGTCTTGCTTCTTGCTTCTCCAGCTCGCAGCACCACCGTTCAACAGGAATACAAACCCTGATGTCGACTTTCGATCATCAATATCCGATTGAAAGTCAGAATCTGTATATCCCAAGACTTGGAGATCACCATCTCCATAGACCAAGATGTAATCGTGCATCCGTCTTAGATATTTGAATATGTTCTTTACTGCATTCCAGTGTTGTTCTCCATAGCAGGATTGGTAACGACTTACCACTCCCACTGCATGGCAGATATCTGGCCTAGTACACATCATGGCATACATTAAGCTTCCTACAGCTGATGAATAAGGACATCCAGCCATGGCCTTCTTTTCCTCAACAGTTTGAGGAGCCATTCCTTTAGACAGGTGGATACCATGTCTTAAGGGTAGGAATCCTTTCTTGGAACTATCCATACGGAATCGTTCAAGAATCTTCTTAATTTATCCTTGTTGTGACAATCCCAATATCCTCTTTTCTCGGTTTCTGAACAGCTTCAGACCCAAGATGTAAGAGGCTTCTCCAAGATCTTTCATCTCAAAGGTATGGGACAGCCAAATCTTCACACTGGTCATCATCCCTGTATCATTCCCAATGAAAAGGATGTCATCTACATAAAGTACGATGAACACAATGGCGCTCCCACTAAGCTTCTTGTACACACAAGGTTCATCAGGATTCTGCACAAAATCATAACTCTTTATGGTTTCGTCAAATCTGATGTTCCAGCTACGAGATGCTTGCTTGAGCCCATAGATGGATTTCTTCAGCTTGCAAACTTTGCCATCCTCAGTTATGAAGCCTTGGGGCTGCTCCATGTAGATATCCTCCTCGAGGTATCCATTGAGGAAAGCCGTCTTGACATCCATCTGCTATATGTCGTAGTCAAGATATGCAGCTATAGCTAGCAATGCCCAGATGGATTTAAGCATAGCCACAGGAGAGAACGTCTCATCGTAGTCGATGCGTTCTCTCTGTGTGTAGCCCTTGGCTACGAGCCGTGCCTTGAAAGTCTCTACTTTCCCATCAGGTCCCCTCTTTCTCTTAAAGATCCATTTGCACCTTACCCCTTTAGGTGGATCCTCTAGGGTCCATACACCATTCTTATGCATGGAGTCAAATTCTGACTTCATTGCTAACATCCATCTATCCATGTCATAATCCGCGAGTGCTTCATCAAATGAAGTAGGATCATTGTCAGTTTCACCTGACACATGGAATCCATACCTTTCAGGTGGTGCAACCACTCTCGAACTCTTTTGAAGAGGTATGGGTGTATCATCTTTATTTACTTCTTCAGTTTCTAGTTCATGAAGCTTAGAATCCTCCGGAGATTCAATGAGTTCCATTACTTCATATTTATCTTGACTCTTAAGGAAATCATTCTCCAGAAATTTCACATCTCTAGAAACAAAAACCTTCTGAGTCTCAGGGTCATAGAGTAGGTATCCAATACCATCTCTAACATACCCAATGAAGTAACACTCACGAGAGCGAGATTCTAGCTTACTTGCATCCACATTCTTTGCATGGACCAAGCAACCCCAAACCCTCAAGTGATTAACACTAGGTTTGGTTCCATACCAGAGCTCATGAGGAGTCTTAGGTACAGATTTGCTAGGAATCTTATCCAGGATATATATTGCAGTCTCTACTGCATATCCCCAGAAACTAAGTGGTAAATGTGCTTTGCTCATCATTGAACGAACCATTTCCATGATTGTTCTGTTGCGTCTTTCAGCAACACCATTAAGTTGGGGAGTTCCAGGAGGAGTGAGATTGGAAATAATTCCATTCTCTTTAAGGTATTCCTTAAATTCACATGAGAGGTAGTCGCCACCCCGATCAGATCGAATTCGTTTAATCTTCTTATCGGTTTGGTTCTCAACCAAAACCTTAAACTCTTTGAACTTTTCAAAGGTTTCAGACTTATGACGTAATAGGAAGATAAACCCGTACCGCGAATAGTCATCAATAAACGTCAAATAATATCGATATCCATTTCGGGTCGCGGTACTGAAGGGACCGCATACATCAGTATGTATTAGGTCAATAATACCTTCACATCTTGTAACCTTGTTACGAAAAGGCATCCTGGTCATTTTTCCTTGAATGCAATTCTTGCAAGTAGGCAAAGGTTGAACCTGTAGAAATCTAAAGGTCCATCCTTAATTAATTTCTTGATCTTATCAACAGACAAATGACCAAGCCTTTGATGCCAAATCTCATTTGAAAGATTTTCATTCTCCCTGGATCTTTTAGGGTTTTTATTAGTGCTTGTAACATTCATAACACATTTATCAATGCACAATTCATAGAGTCCTCCAGAAGTCAAAATACCATCTGCAATATATTTATCATAGCGGTTTATGACTAATTTATTACAGAACAGGAATGAATTCCCACTTCTAACTAGTTTAGATACAGATATTAAATTCCTTCTGACTTCAGGTACATAAAGACACTCTTTAAGTACTATGACTCTACTACTAGATAATGATAGTCGACAAGTCCCGACGGCGACTACTGCAACACTTGCATCAGATCCCATCTGGATGACTATCTCCCCTTCTTCAACCTTTCTAGTTTCCTGAAACAAATGCAACAAATTGCATACATGAACAGAAGCACCAGAATCAACAACCCAACTTCCTTCTCGTCCGACGAGAAAGCTGGTTTCAATGATAAAAGTAGATTTCATAACTGCTGGGGCTTTACCTTTGTCGACCGACTTCAGGTAATCCGGGCAATTACGCCTCCAGTGCCCCGACTTCTTGCAGTGGTGACAGACGTCGGTTTTCTTCGACGCCATTAAAGTGGATGCTTTGGAAGATGAGCCAACACTTTGTCCCTTCTTCTTTCTCTTCTGGGTCGGGCCCTTCCGAGAACCTTGCTTCCGACCGTGCTTCCCTCTGACCTATGCAACCATTGCAGTGTCAGTGGGACCATCTTTCTTCATTACGTCTTCTACAGACTTTAATGCAGCAAGAAGTCCAGCATTTGTCAGTTCCAGCTTATTCATGTGGAATGACACCACAAAGTTATTGAAAGATTTGGGCAATGACAGCAGAATGAAATCGGATTGCATGTCTGCATCCATCATCGCCCCCAGAGTCTCTAGCTCTGACAAGTACCCGAACATTTTGAGTACGTGTTCACAGACCGAAGTCCCTTCCTGCATCTTGCAGCGAACCAGTATTTTCATAACATTGTACCGCTGGGTGCGGTTAATATCACCAAACATATCCTTTAGATTCTGCATGATATCCTGGCAAATACTCATCTCCACATGTTGTTTCTGAAGAACATTGGAGAGAGAACCCAAGATGTAGCATCTAGCCAAGACATGGTCTTCATCATACTTGTCATTATATGCTTTGTCTTCCTTAGATTTATGGTTTTCAAGCTTGTCTTCAGAGAGCACATAGCTGATGCGCTCCGCCGAGAGTATAAGCTCCAAATTACGGATCCAATACGAGTAATTTGGTCCAGTCCACTGGTTGACCTCCAGAAGCCTGCTCAGTGGGTTCATGGCCTTCATTTTCTGAAATTGAGAATGCACTATATTAGAACATATAATCATATATTCAATTTTATGATATTTGATTAAGGCATTTTAAATCAGATTATTCTTGCAATGTCAACTTTGAAAGTTCATTCCCTTAATCACTTTCAATGTAAGAGATACACTTACCTCTATATCTCAAGCAAGAACTGGGATCTCTTCTTTATCTTTGTTACATCCCAATAATATGAGAAACTGCAACTCCAATAAAGAGAAGTGGGAACACATTCTGCCTTGCAAGTCCAACTTGCATTTCCCAATTCGGTCTTTAATGCCCGGGCCCACCACCCCTAAGGTGATGTTGACCCGTCATTAATTGAACCAATCGTCAACAGGATTAGAACTCGCTGTACGCAATCCAATATCGCCCCAATAATATGAGGATCCGATATTGGGGTCACTACGCATACGGCCTTACTCTTTCGAGAAGCAAAGAGTCTGATCCAGATACGCTTGTATATATGAGCTGTCACTTCATACAGGCGTCTCCTATATACAATCCCTGGCGACGGAAACCCTTCGCCTTGACGGGAGACCATGGATGTCACTTATGTGATCCTCCACATCTTATTCAAATTTAATTAATTACTATGAATCACATTCATATAATTAATTCTTCCAAGGGAATTATTAACTCTAATCATATTAGAGTATTCTTAATTGGATATAATTAACTTAATCATATTAAATTAATTATCAATCCAATTCAATCAATCAAACTTAATTTTATTCTTGAATATATATGGTATTATTCTCAAAGTACGTATTAATTCGTATTTTAATAATTAGAAAAATACATCTTAATCCCTCGGACATTATCCCGGCCCTACCTGTTGTCATGGCCAGTACCGGCGGGAGTGGGACGGACCGCATACGTTGCAACCCGCTACCCCAGCGATCCCCGACTAGACACCATATCCGCCTCGGGAAAGGATAATGCCAAATCGATTAATTTGTACTTGAGATGATCATTGGTTCTTCAACCGAAATTATACCATATAGTAATCAAAACAATTTTGATTATAAGGAAATTTGCTAGACAAATTCCCAACCCTATTCAAGCAAGGAGTTTGATGATTGTGTTTCCAATTATGATTTAGATCAAATATAATCAATTAATTGGTTGGGGCCAAGTCAATTAAAGAAATAATCATCTTCTAATATTTCTCAAATATTTTCCATAATTATTTCTCGAAATTAACAATTAATTTCATTAATTGACAATCACATGGTTCTTGATTAGGAAAGTAATTTCAGCAGTGACCCCTACTTACTAAAATTAGCATATCTCAATCAATTTAAATACAAATTAAGCAAAGTCAGTTTCCAAAGTTTGCTAATTTGATTTAGGACAGAAGACAAGGGATGTTTCATGCATTTTGAGGCAAGTCTAAACAGTAATTAACATTTTAATCACGTTCATATTTACAGTTCCCGCAATAGTGCATACATGTTCTTTAAAACAACCATATCTAGAGCATACGAAATCCGATTTACGCAAACTCAGATCCTATGGTTTCCTTATTTAATGGGAAAAAAAATCCAAATATTAAATTCGTGTTTAAACAATTTAAACAGTGTCGAATTTATTTACTAAACAAATCTGCATAATCAAATGCGATGAAAACTTTCGCGACCTTAACGAACCCAAGTCGTCCTCGGTTAGCGAATCAGTATTCGAAACCGTCAACCTGGCTCTGATACCACTTGAAGGATATGGTGAAATCCTTAAGCGCATCACAGAAGCGTGAGCGTCGTATCGTATACGACGAAGAACGACTAGTCGTACTAGTTGTTCGGTGCAGCGGAATTTAAAAAATTTATTCGATGAAACCACATGATCCAAGAACAATTCTCGGATCATTTCATCTATAACCACAACAAGTATAATGCAATACCTCTTGAAGCGTGGTTGATCGAGTCTCTAAGAGAAGAGACCTCCTGTCTCAAGTCCGATCGTCGGAGAGATTGCTTGCGAGCGCGGGTATGAACCGCGTAGTCCTCGCAATCCAAGAAGTTGATCCAAGCGTGGTTGCTCCTGATCTCGTCGCACGAGATCGAACGTCTCCTTCGTGAGCGAAGCACTCCAAGTAGACGAAGAACCGCAGAGCGTCGAAGCGGCGGCACGATGTCGCGGGGGTCGACGATTCTCTACACCAAGGGTATGGTGGACGGCCACCAAGAAGAGAGGGGGAGAGGGCTGTCGAGTATGAAGAAAGAGAGAGAGAGAGAGAAGAGTGCTATAATAGCATGTAAAGAGAGAGCCAAGCATGCCTCTCTATTTATAGGGTTTTGGGATCCATGGATCTCAATCCATGTGACATAAAAAATCAATGGATGAGATTGATTTATGTCAATCCAATGGTCAAGATTGTTGTTGGTAAAAACCAACAACTTGTGATTTAATTTTGATAAAATTTATTTGATAAATCAAATAAATATTAATACCGAATTTAAATCAATCAAATAAGGAGAGAGAAAGCAAAGGAGATATTTCTCCCCACATGGAAGATGGGACGGCCACCAATTTCCCAAGGAAATTGGGTGCCGCCCCTCCTATTCCTAATGGGGAGTGCAATCTCATGATTCCCATGAGATTGCACATCTCCTTGATTTTCTCTCTACTTATTTTCCAACAACAATTTGTTGGTATTTTAATTCACCAAAACAATTCTCAATTAATTTTGGGAATACTGCAATCTTGACATTGGAATATTGTGAATCATATTCACAACCCAAAACAAAATGTAATTTACATTTTCAATTAATTAGACAATGTGTATCCAATACACATTAATAATTAATCTACTAATATAAATTATATTTAACTCTCTCTAATATATTATAAATCACATTTATAACATATTATGAATAATTGGGTATTACTATCCACATTATTCTCATCCATAATAATTAAATCACATTTAATTATATTGGATAATTCTTCATACATCCTGATAATTAAATCACATTTAATTATCAACTTCTCTTTGCTTAGATCTTATGGAATTGTTCTTAAACCATTTAAGAACAATGATATTTCTCCTCAGATACTTGGAGATAAGGACAGGGCGATTGTATTGTTCCACGTATAGTGACTTGGATATTGAGATCACATCTCAAATCCAGATCCCATGGACCTCTCATAGATGCTTGATTGAATCAAGACCGTAAACCTAATCTTCTCATTGCACCTGAATCTCATTCAGATCAATGTCCAGTACATGGACTAAGATTAGGTCACTTCTCTAATGAGAGGAGTCACTAAAATCCAGACCTGTTTCATCACTCCCTCGGAATGGAAGCGTCATAGTTATACAATCGTTTATGATCAAATCACCCTTCAGGTATTCCCAATACCCGCACATCCTGCATACTGGAAGACTCATGATCATCATGAAGATATAGATCACTTTTACAAAGTCATCTTCATAGTCTGATCATTAAGTTTCTCAATCTTGGTTCTTGGGATGTGGTACAGATCATATGCTTTCATAAAGCATATATCTTACCTTTAAATTCGTATCATGCTTCTAAAGCATGATGACCATGCATGGAATTTGGTCAATCCCAATACCTCATGAGTGAGCTCATGTCTCCCGGTTCACAAGTGAACCTGTATGATCCCTTTGAGAGATCGTATTACTCATATGCCCTTACATATACACTAGCTCGCCTGTGTATAGACCTTGATTAGGTCATCAACCTATTGGTCTCACAAATGTACATACTCAGACATATAGCAATACATCTGTCTCTGGTCAGAGGATGTTTGCCTGTGATGTGACAGCATTCATCATAGGTCTTTGGTTATCTCGATCTCGTTAAGTCAACTCATTGACTCAACTAACCTGATACCTTCGAATCAATATTCCCATGCAGAGGACCTGCATCAAGAGGTTGATCAGATATCAGTCTAATGAGATGGGATTGCCATCTCCCACTCAGACTGGAGATCACTACTTGTCAATTATTGATGATGCTTGATGAGTCCTCTATCTAACTCCTTAGATATTCATCCAAGCATCAGCCTCTATGATTCAATCAATGAATCAACAGTTGTATGATTATCAAGTTGGCCATGGTACATAACCCTTATTGTACAGAGGGACCTTATAGTGCATTCATTCATTCAATATCAGAAAGGGAGTGAAACAAAATCAATAACTTTTATTGATAAATCATTTATTACAATAACATTTATTGTAGGAATGGTTCGCCTCGGTCTCACATTGCAAACAATCTCCCATTAGCCCTCAGAACCATTCATGAACAAGCCTTAAACCCATACTCATTACATGCTGGTCAAAAACCTTCTGTGTCAGAGGTTTGGTAAGAGGATCAGCAACGTTGTCGGCAGAGACCACCTTGGTGATGATGATGTCACCACGCTTTTGAATCTCCCGAATGATGTGGTATTTCCTTTCTACGTGCTTGCTCTTCTTTTTCCATCCGGGTTCCTTCGCCTGGGCAATGGCTCCCGTGTTATCACAGAGTAGCGGGATGGGAGTATCAGAGGAAACTACGCCAAGCTCCTCGACGAACTTGCGCAACCACACCGTCTCCTTTGCAGCATCCGATGCGGCAATGTATTCGGCTTCTGTTGTTGAATCTGCTATAGTGTCTTGCTTCTTGCTTCTCCAGCTGACAGCACCACCGTTCAACAGGAACACAAACCCTGATGTCGACTTTCGATCATCAATATCCGATTGGAAGTCAGAATCTGTATATCCCAAGACTTGGAGATCACCATCTCCATAGACCAAGATGTAATCTTGCGTCCGTCTTAGATATTTGAATATGTTCTTTACTGCATTCTAGTGTTGTTCTCCATAGCAGGATTGGTAACGACTTACCACTCCCACTGCATGACAGATATCTGGCCTAGTACACATCATGGCATACATTAAGCTTCCTAAAGCTGATGCATAAGGACATCCAGCCATGGCCTTCTTTTCCTCAACAGTTTGAGGAGCCATTCCTTTAGACAGGTGGATACCATGTCTTAAGGGTAGGAATCCTTTCTTGGAACTATCCATACGGAATCGTTCAAGAATCTTCTTAATGTATCCTTGTTGTGACATTCCCAATATCCTCTTTTCTCGGTTTCTTAACAGCTTCAGACCCAAGATGTAAGAGGCTTCTCCAAGATCTTTCATCTCAAAGGTATGGGACAGCCAAATCTTCACATTGGTCATCATCCCTGTATCATTCCCAATGATAAGGATGTCATCTACATAAAGTACGATGAACACAATGGCGCTCCCACTAAGCTTCTTGTACACACAAGGTTCATCAGGATTCTGCACAAAATCATAACTCTTTATGGTTTCGTCAAATCTGATGTTCCAGCTACGAGAAGCTTGCTTGAGCCCATAGATGGATTTCTTCAACTTGCATACTTTGCCATCCTCAGTCATGAAGCCTTGGGGCTGCTCCATGTAGATATCCTCCTCGAGGTATCCATTGAGGAAAGTCGTCTTGACGTCCATCTGCCAGATGTCGTAGACAAGATATGCAGCTATAGCTAGCAATGCTCTGATGGATTTAAGTATAGCTACAGGAGAGAACGTCTCATCGTAGTCGATGCCTTCTCTCAGTGTGTAGCCCTTGGCTACGAGTCGTGCCTTGAAAGTCTCTACTTTCCCATCAGGTCCCCTCTTTCTCTTAAAGATCCATTTGCACCCAATGGGTTTTACCCCTTTAGGTGGATCCTCTAGGGTCCATACACCATTCTTATGCATGGAGTCAATTTCTGACTTCATTGCTAGCATCCATCTATCCATGTCATGATCCGCGAGTGCTTCATCAAATGAAGTAGGATCATTGTCAGTTTCACCTAACACATGGAATCCATACCTTTCAGGTGGTGCAACCACTCTCGAACTCTTTCGAAGAGGTATGGGTGTATCATCTTTATTTACTTCTTCAGTTTCTAGTTCAGGAAGCTTAGAATCCTCCGGAGATTCAATGAGTTCCTTTACTTCATATTTATCTTGACTCTTAAGGAAATCATTCTCCAGAAATTTCACATCTCTGGAAAAAAAAACCTTCTGAGTCTCAGGGTCATAGAGTTGGTATCCAATACCATCTCTAACATACCCAATGAAGTAACACTCACGAGAGCGAGATTCTAGCTTACTTGCATCCACATTCTTTGCATGGACCAAGCAACCCCAAACCCTCAAGTGATTAACACTAGGTTTGGTTCCATACCAGAGCTCATGAGGAGTCTTAGGTACAGATTTGCTAGGAATCTTATCCAGGATATATATTGCAGTCTCTACTGCATATCCCCAGAAACTAAGTGGTAAATGTGCTTTGCTCATCATTGAACGAACCATATCCATGATTGTTCTGTTGCGTCTTTCATCAACACCATTAAGTAGGGGAGTTCCAGGAGGAGTGAGATTGGAAATAATTCCATTCTCTTTAAGGTATTCCTTAAATTCATCTGAGAGGTACTCGCCACCCCGATCAGATCGAATTCGTTTAATCTTCCTATCGGTTTGGTTCTCAACCAAAACCTTAAACTCTTTGAACTTTTCAAAGGTTTCAGACTTATGACGTAATAGGAAGATAAACTCGTACCGCGAATAGTCATCAATAAACGTCAAATAATATCGATATCCATTTCGGGTCGCGGTACTGAAGGGACCGCATACATCAGTATGTATTAGGTCAATAATACGTTCACATCTTGTAACCTTGTTACGAAAAGGCATCCTGGTCATTTTTCCTTGAATGCAATTCTTGCAAGTAGGCAAAGCTTGAACCTGTAGAAAATCTAAAGGTCCACCCTTAATTAATCTATTGATCTTATCAACAGACAAATGACCAAGCCTTTGATGCCAAATCTCATTTGAAAGATTTTCATTCTCCCTGGATCTTTTAGGGTTTTTATTAGTGCTTGTAACATTCATAACACATTTATCAATGCACAATTCATAGAGTCCTCCAGAAGTCAAAATACCATCTGCAATATATTTATCATAACGGTTTATGACTAATTTATTACAGAACGGGAATGAATACCCACTTCTAACTAGTTTAGATACAGATATTAAATTCCTTCTGACTTCAGGTACATAAAGACACTCTTTAAGTACTAGGACTCTACCACTAGATAATGATAGTCGATAAGTCCCGACGGCGACTGCTGCAACACTTGCATCAGATCCCATCTGGATGACTATCTCCCCTTCTTCAACCTTTCTAGTTTCCTGAAACAAATGCAACAAATTGCATACATGAACAGAAGCACCAGAATCAACAACCCAACTTCCTTCTCGTCCGACGAGAAAGCTGGTTTCAATGATAAAAGTAGATTTCATAACTGCTGGGGCTTTACCTTTGTCGACCGACTTCAGGTAATCCGGGCAATTACGCCTCCAGTGCCCCGGCTTCTTGCAGTGGTGACAGACGTCGGTTTTCTTCGACGCCATTAAAGTGGATGCTTTGAAAGATGAGCCAACACTTTGTCCCTTCTACTTTCTCTTCTGGGTTGGGCCCTTCCGAGAACCTTGCTTCCGACCGCGCTTCCCTCTGACCTATGCAACCATTGCAGTGCTAGTGGGACCATCTTTCTTCATTACGTCTTCTACAGACTTTAATGCAGCAAGAAGTCCAGCATTCGTCAGTTCCAGCTTATTCATGTGGAATGACACCACAAAGTTATTGAAAGATTTGGGCAATGACAGCATAATGAAATCGGATTGCATGTCTGCATCCATCATCGCCCCCAGAGTCTCTAGCTCTGACATGTACCCAAACATTTTGAGTACGTGTTCACGGACCGAAGTCCCTTCCTGCATCTTGCAGCGAACCAGTTCTTTCATAACATTGTACCGCTGGGTGCGGTTAATATCACCAAACATATCCTTTAGATTCTGCATGATACCTGGCAAATACTCATCTCCACATGTTGTTTCTGAAGAACATTGGAGAGAGAACCCAAGATGTAGCATCTAGCCAAGACATGATCTTCATCATACTTGTCATTATATGCTTTGTCTTCCTTAGATTTAGGGTTTTCAAGCTTGTCTTCAGAGAGCACATAGCTGATGCGCTCCGCCGAGAGTACAAGCTCCAAATTACGGATCCAATCCGAGTAATTTGGTCCAGTCAACTGGTTGACCTCCAGAAGCCTGCTCAGTGGGTTCATGGCCTTCATTTTCTGAAATTGAGAATGCACTATATTAGAACATATAATCATATATTCAATTTTATGATATTTGATTAAGGCATTTTAAATCAAATTATTCTTGCAATGTCAACTTTGAAAGTTCATTCCCTTAATCACTTTCAAAGTAAGAGATACACTTACCTCTATATCTCAAGCAAGAACTGGGATCTCCTCTTTATCTTTGTTACATCCCAATAATATGAGAAACTGCAACTCCAATAAAGAGAAGCGGGAACACATTCCGCCTTGCAAGTCCAACTTGCATTTCCCAATTCGGTCTTTAATGCCCGGGCCCACCACCCCTAAGGTGATGTTGACCCGTCATTAATTGAACCAACCGTCAACAGGATTAGAACTCGCTATACGCAATCCAATATCGCCCCAATAATATGAGGATCCGATATTGGGGTCACTACGCATACGGCCTTACTCTTTCGAGAAGCAAAGAGTCCGATCAAGATGCGCTTGTATATAGGAGCTGTCACTTCATACAGGCGTCTCCTATATACAATCCCTGGCGACGGAAATCCTTCGCCTTGACGGGAGACCATGGATGTCACTTATGTGATCCTCCACCTCTTATTCAAATTTAATTAATTACTATGAATCACATTCATATAATTAATTCTTCCAAGGGAATTATTAACTCTAATCATATTAGAGTATTCTTAATTGGATATAATTAACTTAATCATATTAAATTAATTATCAATCCAATTCAATCAATCAAACTTAATTTTATGCTTGAATATATAATGGTATTATTCTCAAAGTACGTATTAATTCGCATTTTAATAATTAGAAAAATACATCTTAATCCCTCGGACATTATCCCGACCCTACCCGCTGTCATGGCCAGTACCGGCGAGAGTGGGACGGACCGCATACGTTGCAACCCGCTACCCCAGCGATCCCCGACTAGACACCATATCCGCCGCGGGAAAGGATAATGCCAAATTGATTAATTTGTACTTGAGATGATCATCGATTCTTCAACCGAAATTATACCATATAGTAATCAAAACAATTTTGATTATAAGGAAATTTGCTAGACAAATTCCCAATTCTATTCAAGCAAGGAGTTTGATGATTGTGTTTCCAATTATGATTTAGATCAAATATAATCAATTAATTGGTTCGGGCCAAGTCAATTAAAGAAATAATCATCTTCTAATATTTTTCAAATATTTTCCATAATTATTTCTCGAAATTAACAATTAATTTCATTAATTGACAATCACATGGTTCTTGATTAGGAAATTAATTTCAGTAGTGACCCCTACTTACTAAAATTAGCATATCTCAGTCAATTTAAATCCAAATTAAGCAAAGTCAGTTTCTAAAGTTTGCTAATTTGATTTAGGACAGAAACCAAGTGATGTTTCACGCATTTCGAGGCATGTCTAAACAATAATTAACTTTTTAATCACGTTCAGATTTACAGTTCCCGTAATAGTGCATATATGTTCATTAAAACAACCATATCTAGAGCATACGAAATCCGATTTACGCAAACTCAGATCCTATGGTTTCCTTATTTAATGAGGAATAAAATCCAAATATTAAATTCGCGTTTAAACAATTTAAACAGTGCCGAATGTATTTACTCAACATATCTGCGAAATCAAATGCGATGAAAACTTTCGCGACCTTAACGAACCCAAGTCGTGCTAGGTTAGCGAATCAGTATTCGAAACCGTCAACCTGGCTCTGATACCACTTGAAGGATATGGTGAAATCCTTAAGCGCATCACGGAAGCGTGAGCGTCGTATTGTATACGACGAAGAACGACTAGTCGTACTAGTTGTTCGGTGCAGCGGAATTTAAAAAATTTATTCGATGAAACTACATGATCCAAGAACAATTCTCGGATCGTTTCATCTATAACCACAACAAGTATAATGCAATACCTCTTGAAGCGTGGTTGATCGAGTCTCCAAGAGAAGAGACCTCCTATCTCAAGTCCGATCGTCGGAGAGATTGCGTGCGAGCGCGGGGATGAACCGCGTAGTCCTCGCAATCCAAGAAGATGATCCAAGCGCGGTTGCTCCTGATCTCGTCACACGAGATTGAACGTCTCCTTCGTGAGCGAAGCACTCCAAGTAGACGAAGAATCGCATAGCGTCGAAGCGGCAGCCTGATGGCGCGGGCGTCGACGATTCTCTCCACCAATGGTATGGTGGACGGCCACCAATAAGAGAGGGGGAGAGGGCTGTCGAGTATGAAGAAAGAGAGAGAGAGAGAGAAGAGTGCTACAATGGCATGTAAAGAGAGAGCCAAGCATGCCTCTCTATTTATAGGGTTTTGGGATCCATGGATCTCAATCCATGTGACATAAAAAATCAATGGATGAGATTGATTTATGTCAATCCATTGGTCAAGATTGTTGTTGGTAAAAACCAACAACTTGTGATTTAATTTTGATAAAATTTATTTGATAAATCAAATAAATATTAATACCAAATTTTAATCAATCAAATAAGGAGAGAGAAAGTAAAGGAGATATTTCTCCCCACATGGAAGAGGGGACGTCCACCAATTTCCCAAGGAAATTGGGCGTCGCCCCTCCTATTCCTAATGGGGAGTGCAATCTCATGATTCCCATGAGATTGCACATCTCCTTGATTTTCTCTCTACTTATTTTCCAGCAACAATTTGTTGGTATTTTAATTCACCAAAACAATTCTCAATTAATTTTGGGAATATTGCAATCTTGACATTGGAATATTGTGAATCATATTCACAACCTAAAACAAAATGTAATTTACATTTTCAATTAATTAGACAATGTGTATCCAATACACATTAATAATTAGTCTACTAATATAAATTATATTTAACTCTCTCTAATATATTATAAATCACATTTATAACATATTATGAATAATTGGATATTACTATCCACATTATTCTCATTTATAATAATTAAATCACATTTAATTATATTGGATAATTCTTCATACATCCTGATAATTAAATCACATTTAATTATCAACTTCTCTTTGCTTAGATCTTATGGAATTGTTCTTAAACCATTTATGAACAATGCTATTTCTCCTCAGATACTTGGTGATAAGGACAGGGTGATTGTATTGTTCCACGTATAGTGACTTGGATATCGAGATCACATCTCAAATCAAGATCCCATGGACCTCTCATAGATGCTTGATTGGATCAAGACCGTAAAACTAATCTTCTCATTGCACCTGAATCTCATTCAGATCAATGTACAGTACATGGACTAAGATTAGGTCACTTCGTTAATGAGAGGAGTCACTAAAATCCAGACTTGTTTCATCACTCCCTCGGAATGGAAGCATCATGGTTATACAATCGTTTATGATCAAATCACCCTTCAGGTATTCCCAATACCTGCACATCCTACATACTGAAAGACTCATGATCATCATGAAGATATAGATCACTTTTACACTGTCATCTTCATAGTCTGATCATTAAGTTTCTCAATCTTGGTTCTTGGGATGTGGTACAGATCATATGCTTTCACAAAGCATATATCTTACCTTCAAATTCATATCATGCTTCTAAAGCATGATGACCATGCATGGAATTTGGTCAATCCCAATACCTCATGAGTGAGCTCATGTCTCCCGGTTCACAAGTGAACCTGTATGATCCCTTTGAGAGATCGTATTACTCATATGCCCTTACATGTACACCAGCTCGCCGGTGTATAGACCTTGATTAGGTCATCAACCTATTGGTCTGCCAAATGTACATACTCAGACATATAGCAATACATCTGTCTCTAGTCAGAGGATGTTTGCCTGTGATGTGACAGCATTCATCATAGGTCTTTGGTTATCTCGATCTCGTTAAGTCAACTCATTGACTCAACTAACCTGATACCTTCGAATCAATATTCCCATGCAGAGGACTTGCATCAAGAGGTCGATCAGTTATCAGTCTAATGAGATGGGATTGCCATCTCCCACTCAGACTGGAGATCGCTACTTGTCAATCATTGATGATGCTTGATGAGTCCTCTATCTAACTCCTTAGATATTCATCGAAGCATCGACCTCTATGATTCAATCAATGAATCAATAGCTGTATGATTATCAAGTTGGCCATGGTACATAACCCTTATTGTACAAAGGGACCTTATAGTGCATTCATTCATTCAATATCAGAAAGGGAGTGAAACAAAATCAATAACTTTTATTGATAAATCATTTATTACAATAACATTTATTGTAGGAATGGTTCGCCTCGAGCTCACATTGCTAACAGCTCCTAGTGATACTAAGGTTGGAGCTCTCATCCCTGTTCGGTTCATGAGCTATCGCCATATGAATAGGGTTTTGCTGGATCTGTGGCTGACGCTGATAAGTGCGAGATGATGATAAGGCGGCCTCTCCTCATCCATTTCCTCAAAGATCTACTAGTTGTATTCATTGTTGAAATGCAAACCTCTACAAGCAACATCAATGAGACTTTGACTTTGTAATGTATGTCCCCCAAAGAAATGTTGGAACTAGATAGTCCGAGGAGAATCATGGTGGGGGCACTTCTCTTGAAGATCTTTAAAACACTCCCAAGTTACATGTATAGACTCGTGTGTGGCTTCGAAGAAATTTTAATTCTAGCTTGTATATGATTGAGTCGATCGAGTGGGTAGAATTTGTGAAGAAATGCGGACTTGTGCTCCTCCCGGGTCTTGATGACCTTCCCCAGATGATTAATCCAGTAAAGAACTTTATCTAAGGCTGAAGGGAAATGTCATCATCTTGACTACACCTAATAGAACGTTAGGGTCATGTGTGGTACCACATATGCGTAAAAACTACTGCAGATGGATCTATGGTTCTTCATTCGGGTTCCCATGAAACATGGGAAGAAGATATTGGAGTTGAGGCTTAATCTCAAAATGTACATTGACTAGTGGAATCTGAATCCACCCAGTCATCTGGCATGCGCTAGGGTTATTGTCTCCTTGAGACTAGGCTTAGGAGCCTCTCTTCTTCCCTCATCTTCGGGCCCTCCATGAGGTCCATCTCCTAGTTCTTCATCTTATCCTCCTCCTTGGTTCTCATTGTTCTCCTCAAATCATTAAGCATCTCTTGGAAGGCAACCTGGGCCAATGCTTGGTCTGTCAATTGATGTTGGATAGCTTGAATTGAGGTGAGCAATTGAGAGTTCAAGGCATTCTGGTCCAGATGCTGGCCCTGATCTGGCTATGGTGGATGCTAAGGTCCCTTCCCGCCTCCTATAGGAGCCATGTCTAACTTAGAATTGGATAGTAACTTGGGCTCTAGATTGGGTTTTGGGTCTGCAAATGGAATAATGCCCCGATCAGTTTATAAGGAAGCACCAGATGTAGAGAAATGTTATGTGTCGAGGTCAACACAGAACTTTATTAAGGATGGAGAAGTGTAGGGAGTGAAGTCTATCTCCATCCAAAAGGGACAAAGCTCGAGAGATGAGTGATCCTGTATTATTGAAGAAGGCATGGAGTCTACGAGTGGTTCAAAAAGTCCGAACTAGGTTCTCGGGAATTGCCATGAATTATTGGAGACATCAACTACATGGAATAGATGTGGGTGTCGACGGGGTCTCGACCAAGCCATTCATAAGTTGACATCTTGGAGGTCAAAAAGAAGATCGAGAAAGGATGAAGGATAAGATGATGAATAAGGAATAAAAGGAGTGTAAAACAACAACATGATCAAAGTTAGGAAGGGTCAAAAGCGAAAAATGGCACAAGTGTGTGGGACTGATCTTTGGCTTACAAACTCAACACAGGTGAAGCTGTAAAAGTTCGGCTATTTTTATCTTTTGAATTTTAGTTTTGTTATTTAGGCAAATCTTTTAACAAGTCCTTAGAGGGATAACCCTATAGGAGAGTGAGTGTTGCTAGAAAAGAACCATGTACTTTTCAGTTCCTTTGTAATCTACGAACTTTGCTTTTTTATTGAGAGGTCATCAAAATGATTGAGTCCTCTCCTTGTGATTTATATCTTGTGTGGGTTGATTGTTGATTGAACACAGTTATTGAGAGGTCGTCACAATGACTGAGTCCTCTCCTTGTGAGGCTCATTTTGGATCCCTCGATTACTCGTGTCCGTCAAATGGCATAGTTGCTGGGGAGCAACGCCTAGGATAGAATTTTGGGTCATTTTTATTTATTGTTTGTCTTCACTTATTTTCTCTCACATTTGATATAATTGTCTATTGTGCTAATATTTTCTTGTAGGTGACTTTGAGACGATGGCAACAACCTAGGTGGTTAAGGCACCTGAGTCCAAGAGACTTTTTCCTTCTACTAGTAGAACAAGAGGATAGAGCGAGAGAGAGAGAGAGAGAGATCTTAGCGTAGTTTCTTTTTCTTTATGTGACAGAGTGCATTTTATTTTTGCTTGATTTATTTAAAACAAATACATGTACTTTGGAATTGTACACTCAGACCAAATTTCCAAGTTTTGTTCACTTGGGTTCTAACCGGATCTTTTCCAAGTTTTATCGCCTTTATTTTCTTTGTTTCTCGCATTTTGTGCTTTCCACCTTATTTTTCATTTTTTTGTGGAATGAGCCCTTATAATTTAGGAATTTCTTAATCAAGTAAATTAAGGCCAAACACCTAATACCTTACATGCACATATAGTATCTATGTTTGGACTTAGTTTAAATTAATTTTTGAACACTTAGACTTGAAACCGCATGCTGCGAGAGGCCTCCATACAATGCTTACAGAACCCATTGTGGTGGGCATCGAGGAGCCTCCAAGACTGGTCTCTATGTTTCTTTCCAATTGTTTAGCATTTGACTCTTCATGACATTAAAAATTACATGCTTATGATGATTTCTGCTTGCATTCTGCACATAGATTAGGTTTATAAGTTCCTTGTTTGCATCATGTATAGAGAGAGCTGTGAAGCGCTACAAGTCTTCTATCTTTGCATGCATCATTTGATGCAAGGATAGATTTCCATCCTCCTGTCCACTTGCATTGCTTTGTCATTATCTCTCTCTATTTTTGTATCATCTTGGAATTAAAGAAAATACAAAAAAATCGCTAGATGTTTGTTATTGAAAAATATACAAAAAAGGTGAAAATACAAATTTTAAAAAAGGGACTGCTAATCTCCCTTTGACCCTAATTAAAATCTGTAATGTACATAATTATTTGGGGTTCACAAAGCCCTAATTGATTTCAGGTACATTTCATATAGAGCAAGGCACGATCCTTAATGAAAACAGCCAAGAACCCTATCTGTGGCTGCCTCAACTGTCACCGGGATTGACAAAGTATTGGTGCTTCTATCGTACGTTGAGGAGTAGGACCTTGTCGACGATGGTGTTCTTGCCTTGTGCGGAACACCGGCTTGGTCTCAAGTACTGAGCTTAGACCACGACCTCACAGGTGTGTCTATCTCATTGTCTTGCATCCGAGTAGGACCTTGCATGCTCAAGGGTGATTCCGTTGCGAGCTTGATCTGAAGTAGTGGTTTCTCCTATCAGCTTACTCTACCTTCTATTTTGCTAAGTAGCCACCCAAGCATGAGGTTGAGGACCTTAAAAAGCGCAGATCATGATGACATGCTTTTGCTACTCGAGTTAAGGAATAAATAAGGTCGTTGCGACCCGAATCGCAAGGCTAAATCAATCCAGAAAATTCAGACCACCAAATAAGGAAATCAAGTAATCAAATAAATCAAGCAGTCTCACTAATTTATTTTACCTGGTATAGCTACCAGGATCGAACACAAGGAGCACGTAATGCAAAGTCTACGAAGTAGTCTGAAATCCCAGAAAAGAAAAGAAATGGTGGTATTTATATTTTTCAATTTTTTTATGATTTTTAAAATTGAGAAAAAGAATAAAAGAGAGCCAAAAAGCAACTTCAAACAATTATTTCAAGCACCAAAAATGCTCAAAAAAATCAAACAAAAATATTTTTGTGTTTTTAAAAATATTCAAATATTTTCGTGGATTTTACGGGGTTTTTCTAATTTTTAATTTATTATCTAAAAATGAAATAAAACCAAAAAATAGAAAACAATGTACAACTGGAATCTGAAGGCAAAATTCGAGGAGTAATTTTATATAAAATTAGAAAATAAAATCTACCTACAGAAGAAGAAAACACAATTTTTTATTTTTTTTGGGAATTTTTAATGATTTTTATAAGATTTTCACTATTTTTCAATTTTTAAGGGTATTATAAAAGGGAATGAGATGAAAATTTGATAGAAAGTTAAACACAACAAAACACACAGTAAGGATTTTTTTAGAATTTACAGGTCATTTTAATAGTTTTAGTAGATTTTATAAACATACAGTGACAATTTTTAGTATTTTTGAATTTTTAAAAATACTAGACGAAATCAAAACAGAACTAAAAATTTATCAAAATTCATACATCATGGTCGGAGCCATGTATCAAAATTTCGTGATTTTTAAATAATATTTTCTATTTATTAAATCAAAAACAAAAAACATAGCACACATGGACCAGAATGCAAATAACTAAAGTCCTGGAACCAAATAATAACATGCAAGAAAAGTCTAGGGCTCTGAGTGCAATTTTTCCACGAATATCAATACATGTCACAAATCCGCACGCGCATGGGTAAATTTACAAATAATGAAACTAAATATGCAATCGGTAACAACCAAGAAGTTCAAGGCACAAAATGCAAATCTCCTAGAAAACACGTGACGAAGCACGCGGGTCCACGCAGACATGACTTAAACACAAATATGGAAATCTACATGTGTAAAAGTGCAAAATGGTCTATTATATACTTTTATTTTACAGACTAAAATACAAACTAAAATAAAGGCAGGGTAGACGGAGCAAATTACCCATGCAGACACGTGATGAGGTGCGTGAGGGACAAGTGGCAACTGTTGAGTCGGCGTGGACGAATGGCTCTGAACACTTCAGGAGACAGATCTGACGGCTGTCAGATGTGAATATGTGGTTGGTACGTGACCGTTAGATTTGACATCTAATGACCAACACCTCTAGGTGAACGAGCGGCTGTGATGACGTCTGGAAGATACGGGCGATCCAATGACGGAGAGATCCTCTTGATGAACTACACTGGGGCTAACTTCGTCGGAGCACCGAGGGAGATCGGAGGCTCCGATGAAGGATCTGATGGTGCCAAAAGGGTCGGAGGAACCTTCTATGTTGAATGACTGGCACTGATGGAGTCACCGTCGGTCAGACCTACGTGGCGAGGGCGGGGACCTGAGCGAACTCTGATGAGGGTGGCCGAGGGCATTCTGGGTGATGTATGCGCATGTCACGACCTGCACAAGAGAGCTCAGACTCAGAGCAATGCTCTGGTCGGGGTTATTGGGTATGAAATAAAGGGAAGCGACGGTGAATGGAAGGGGGGTCTTCGGCGAAAGCGATGGATGAGACCTATCTCCTAATCTTGGCAATCCGAGCCAAGCTCAGGGTGATCAGATGGTGAGGGAAGATGGTGGATGAGAGGGGCTGTCGATCTGAATAGGTGGATGACTGTGACGAGGCTCCGACCGGTTGGTCGGAGCAGGCGGAGCGGCGGTGGATGACAAATGGAAGATTGAATGGACAAAGGAGCTAGGGACAATGGAATGAATATCTGAGGGTCCTAAGAGAATGCTGAGCTCCAGGGGATGCGGACGACAGGGTCTTTGCCTCGACTTCGCTGCGGCTGGTAGAGGAGGCTTGTCGTGGCGGTGCTCTGGCCACGAGACTTGAGCGTGGGCTACATAACTCCTCTCCGATGACCAAAGGTGGCCTCCGGTAGCTGTCACCAAGGCGGAGGTTTCTAGGGTTGGCAGAGAAGAGTTCGACGCAAGCTAGGGCGTTGGAGGAGCGAATGAAGACCTTTATAGCATGTCCCAGGTACCCGGATAGATTGGGTCAGGGCACACGAACCAAGGACAATATGCGACTCCCTAGGAATCCGCGAGGATCACAGATCCACTGGGGAGATGTAGGCAGAAAATCGGAGCAAGAAGGTGCAAGATCCGGTCGGGATAATTGGGTGAAAAGAGCGCAAAACCCAGATTCTCACGAGGGGAGGTCCGAGAGGGGGAGTTGACTGGGGTCAACATTCCTCCTGGACCAATCCTAAAATGGATAGTCGAAAATATTTATAAAATCGCTTAAAAATAGCAAATGATTTTTTTATCAAAAAGTGTACAAAATGAAAAATATTTGTTATTTTCTATACTATTTTTTTATGATTTTTATTTATTTTTATGAAAAATAATTTACAGTATATACAATATATTATATTATATACATGTATAAAATACCTATGAATTTTGTACAATTATTTTTATTTTCTTATTTTTGCACAAATACCCCAATTTTATATTTTATTTATTTGTAACATAATTTTTGGAGTATAAAATTATTTTTGTTTTATTTTTATTATTTATTTATAAGTATAAATTAAATAGGGAAAGATGCATATTTACATGTATTATATACAAGGTGAGAGAGAGTTTTATTTTATTTTTATTTTTATTTTTCTAATTTTTGTTTTATTTCTAGAAGTATATACAATGAAATAGAAACACATTTTTATTTTTATTTTTATATAAATATAGATATATACATAGGTGATAAATATGTACAAGGTCGAGTGGTCCTATCTCTCTCTACTTATTTTATTTTGCAATCAGGCCAATTCTTAGCCCTCTCTTGGGTTCAGGTCACTCAATATTTATTCTAAATATTTCCTTCTTTTTCTTTTATTATTTATTCTTTTATTTTTGCACAAATACATGCTAATTATGAAATATTAACAAATGCATGCTTATTGCTAATTTATTGTATTTACAGCTATTTACAGGATGCTTTGCCAAGATATTTAGCTTAAAAAAGAATAAAGAGTGATGAATGAGTATTCATCAGATCACATGATACAAAGGAGGTGGAACAAGTACGGGGAGACTCTTCTTGGAAGTACGCGCTCTCAACTACGGTGTTGAGCACGGAATCTCGGGGATCGGAAATTTATTGATAAAATTGGTTGTTCTTATCCCCAAAAATCCCGTGACAAATAAACAATATTTTTTTCTACTTATTAACATGTATAGCGGACATGGTCGAACTTAGGGAGGCTACAAATCCCGAGGGTTATTCAATTAATCGAAAATCAATTAAGAGAAAACGAGAATCTCAAAGGACAAATATACTTGGTTTTTGTGATTTTTTTATCTTTTTATTTTTTTAAATTTTTTTATTTTATGATTTTAATTTTTTATGATTTTGATTTTGCAATTTTTTAATTTTCAAAAATAACATGAAGTAATATTCACAAAATCAAAAATGCGCACACCAACTCTTTTTGTAAGTTTTTCAATTAATCAAAAATACTCAGAAAAATGCCAAATAAGATATTTTTGGATTTTAAGGAGTTTTGAAATATTTTTGAGAATTTTTGTGGAATTTTCAAATGTTTTTTTTGTATTTTTCTAAAAATCAAACAGTGAGAAAATGCGAAAATGTACACAGCCTGGAGTAATTTGTAATTTAAAAATATTTAATTGTCCACAACTCCTGGAAATTATTTTTACGGCAAATTACATGCAAATATCTACAAACAAACTGAAATCACAATTTTTGAGTTTTTGTAGAATTTTCTGTGATTTTTATAATATTTTTGATATTTTCAATTTTTTTGGGTTTTATAAATATTTAATGCGTGAAAATTGGTCAAAAATTAAAAGACAATGAAATATAACTACTCTATTTTTTTGGAATTTTTGGAATAATATTTGAATTTTTATGAATTTTGGAATTTCAAATAGGGAAAAATGACATATTTTTTATTTTTTAATAATAATAAATGAAGGAAAAATGCAATGAAAATTATATGCTAAGAAGATAATCACATCAGGACCCATAACACAATTTTTGCAAAATATTTGGATCACAAATAACATTTATTTCATTCAAATAGAGCATGCACGTTTTTGTTCTGCAGTTCAGGGACTAAAATCCAAATCTTTAAAGTTTAAGTATCAGAATATAACAATAATGAGATGCAGGAAAGACTTTGTACTTTACCCAATGATTTGTTCAGGCAGGGACGCAAGTGTAATTTCAAGAACTTTTGAGGGCTGACTCGTAATTATAAAACCCTAGGAAGGGTTCTCTTCGTTTCCAAGCAAGCAAAAGGGGGCAGGGTTTGGCCGTCGCCTCTTGTTGTTCCTCACTCAAGAGTGGCATATGGCGTCGGTGGGGCGCACAGGAGGCTGCCGCTCTGGTCTCGACGGCCAGGGCTGGATGGAGGGCGCGGTGCAGCACCGCATAGTGCGGCTAAAGGCGTCGCGATCTCTGGTGGACGTCGTCGCGAATTGGTGGCTCTGCACGGAGATGGCAGCGCACCGCGGCGCAGCGGAGAGGAGCTCAGCGGGTTGGTCAGGTGCAGCACGGAGGAGAGGGGGCCAGCGCACGGCGGGCGCGGGCGCGGCTGGAGGCATCGAGCGGTCTTTGCGACGGAGGAAAGGCGGTGTGGGTCGCTGGACCGCGCTTGGAGTGCGGGCGACATAGCTGCAGTTTGGGGGATGCCCCTCAACCGACACACGGCCGAGGGTGTTCGTGGCGTGGAGGCGCGGTGGTTGCTGGGACACTGGCGGTACGAGGTCGTGGAGGAGGGGGCCGCTGGGCGTCGTAGATGACCTGTCTCTTTTTTTTATATTTTTTATTTTTTTTAATTTTGATTTTGTTTGTAAATAGTGACTGAAACAGTAAAAAAACCTTTTTTTTAAGTTTTTTAAATCCGAAATACAGGAAAAAATAGATTTTTTTTATTTTTTTTATTTTTTTGTAGTTTTCTTATGATCAAGCAAAACAAGTGTAAGGAAAAAAATATTTTTTTTATTTATTTAATTATCTTGCAAAATAAACGTTAGAGAAAAGAGAAACAAATGTTTTTTATTTATTTACAAATCAGAATATGAATGGGGATCCGGCGAAAATGAAAGGATCGAATCCGATTCTCCGACCACCGTACGTGGTTGGAGTTGATAGATCGTGGGAGGTAGAATTTGAAGGCGGAGAGATCGAGAAGATGAGATGAAAAATCGAGTAGGCGGCGGATCAAAAACGTGACGGATTTTTTTAATGATCTAGAAAAACAAAATGACGATGAATAAAAATGCGACGAAGTAAACAACGATTAACCTAGATAAAAATAAGAGAAAAATGTGGATCTCACCATAGGAGCGGAAAAGGACCGTGATCGCCACGACAAGGCCGACTCATTGTCACTGGATGGCTTGGAGGCTAGGCGCAATTCTCGACGAAATTATCTCTCGGAGATCGGCTTCCTCTCTCTAAAGATTGATCAAGTTGAGATGAGGGAGAAGGAGCCATATAAATAGAGAAGATAAAATGAAATTTGAATTTTTGATTTTTTTGGATAAAGATAGATGAAAATTGAAATGAATTTTTGATTTTTTTGGTTAAAGAGAAATGAAAATTGAAATGAATTTGAATTTTTTTGGTGGAAGAGATAAGAGAGATGAAATGAGATAAAATAAAGGAGATAAAAATATTTACAAAACTATCTATTTTTTTAAATTTTCTTCACTTTATTTATTTGAATTAAAAAATGTGATTTTTTTTATTTTTTTATGGTGGTTAATCAAAAATAACAACTATATATATAAACTATATGCATATATGACATTATATACAAGGATAAATGACGAAATTAGCCTTTTTGTTTTTAAAGAATTTTAATTTTTTTATTTTTATTTTTATTAAAAAAATTAGTAAAAAATATTTACAAATATATACAAATACAATATACACAAAATACATGGGGAAAATGCACAAACCACCCTAGAAAACCGACTTTTCAACCGTAGCTCCAAAAATATAGACATTTTGAAGATAATTAAATTTAGAATGCAATGGAAGTGATATTGATTCAATTTGAGTTCATATGGAGCCAGAATTGGTCTTTCAGTTAGTGCTTAGTGGCTTTTTTCCAAGTGTGGCTACTTTTATTCTGTACATGATTTAATTGTGCAAGTATTTTTATTAATTAGAACACATTTTTATTTACAACTTTGGTTTTGGATGTTATTTAATTTGAGGTCTCTTAAGGCACAAATAAATTAGTGTTAGTTATATACAGATATACACAAAATAAGTGAGAAATATTTACAACAACACGCACACAATTTTTTAGGATTTTCTGTTTAAGGACCCTATCTCCCCCTACTCTATTCCTGGTCGATCAGGTCAAGTCTTGAACTTCTCTCGAGGTTCGGGTCAGCCTGTATACAGTCTTCCTTTTTTATTTTCTTTTCTTTATTTTTCCTTTCCTTTATTATTTATTTATTTATTAGGTTAAAATTAGTAAGAAGTGTACAATATTTACACACAGATGCAAGTTAGTAAGAATATGGAGTTAGTGTTTTATGCATGTGTTTTATAAGGGATTTTAAGCTAAAATAAATGAATAAAGATGACGAATCGCAGATTCATCATAGGGCTAGCCTCTTAAGGACTTGTGGTAACTTTTTGCCTGAATCAACCATGAAATTGAAAAGATAAAAATAACCGAACTCTTATTGTTTCACATTAGATTGAGTTGGTGAATCCATTTTGTTTGGTGTTTGTTTGCTTATAATAGGATCAAAGGTCAAAGTCCAACGCACTTGCGCATTTTTGAAAAAAAAAACTCTAACTTCCTCTTTGACCCCTGCTCACTTTGAATCGTCTATTGTTTTACACTCCTTTCATATCTTGTTCATCCCCATATCTTTCATCCATTATGTATCGCCTTTTGACCCTCTTAGATGTTCACCGATACCCACGTCAATTTCATGTCGCCGACTTCTCCAATAATACGAGGCGATTTCCAAGAAATCGGTTCAGATCTTACGAATTTCTCCTTGGACTCCTCGATCCTCTCTTCTTTTAACACTATCCTTTCTCCAATAAATCCGCTATTCGAGATGGATTCTCAGCTCGAACCAACTCTCACTCTTCAAATAAATCAGGATTACTCTTGTCCCAGAACCAACCCCTTGTGGATGGAGATCGATTTCAGTCAATATCACGTGCTCCATCCACAACCATCTGGGAATGACCTTAATCCCAGACATATCTCATTGCTTGGTGCTAAGCAAGAAACTGATCAGGGTTTATTCAACCATGCATATCAAGAGCGTGATAAAGAGATGGAACTACATGCAGATCCTGAAATGTCTCCTATAGGAAGAGGAACGGGACCACAACTTCCAAACAACAAAAAGAATTAGGTGCATGACACGAGTCAGCATGAGGTCAATAGTTAGTTATTAGCTTCCATTCACACAATTCAACAGCAGCTGACCGAGCAAGCACTTGCCCAGGTTACCTTCCAAGAAATTCCGAATGATCTGAGGGGGAGATCTGAAGAAAGGGAGATACCTCAAGGAGGAGGTGGCTGTGAGAGAAGAGATTATTGCTCTGTACATGGACCTCTTAGAGGCGGGGATGAAGGAGAAAGATGCCAACCCAAGATAACACTCAAGCAAGCATACAATATTGGGGCCGATCACATCAATGACTGGATCCAGATTCCACCTCTCCGAGAACATTTTGAACTAAAATCGCAACTCCTTTCGCTCCTCCCTATCTTCCATGGGAATTCAAACGAGGAGCTCTATATCCATCTACAACAGTTTGGCCGTATTTGCAGCACCACTCACTACCCCAACATCCTCTTGGGTGTAGTCAAGATGACTGCCTTTCCATTTAGCCTTCAGGGCAAAGCTCTCTACTGGATAAACCATCTGGGAAGGTGGTGACGACTTGGGAGAACTTGAAGTTAGCATTCCTTCACAAATAATATCCTCTCAGTTGTCTAATTCTTATGCGATTAAAGACCGCTAGCATCTCTCTTAGACCTAACAATCCTTTTATGAAACATGTGCGAGGTTTAGTGATCTGATCGAGAAGTGCCCCCACCATGACATCCCGAGGACCAGCCTGGTCCAATAGATCTATAAGGGATTGACAGAAGCAAGTTTACATCTGATTGATGCCACTTGCAGAGGATCTCACTTTAATAAGGAAGAGAATGTAGTTTGGCAGATCTTTGAGGAGATTTCCAAAGGAGAGACCGTGTTATCCTTATCCCGTACCTTCTAGATTCAGCTGCCACCATAGCAGGTTATCCGTAAAAATGTGAATATGGTAGATACATGAGAAGTCGACAGGTGTGATAATTCTGATTTGACAATCATTGGCAACCAAATGGCAAAGGTGGACATTATTTAGAAGAGATCACATGAACTATAGAAGCTCATTGGGATCGAGCGGAGAATGAAGGGCCAAGACAATATTAACATCATTACAATGAAGTCGGAATTGCTAGTGAACACTATCAGCTCCTGCAACGCAATGACCATCGCACTTGAGCCTCCAGCTGAGAAGAAAGAGAAAGCACAACCACAACAGCCTCAATCAAGTCTGAGCCAACCTCCGGTCTAGCACGTAAACTACATGAATGCCCCGAAGCACCAGCAACCTCATCAACAAATTTACAGCTGGAGGCAGAGCAATTAGCTGCAACAGTCTGGATACCACCATCAGAACTATTAGCAGTCGTTGCTCAGTATCAACACTAGCACCCTCCTATTCCTCCTCCTCCTCCTCCTCCTCACTATTCCCAAGGTTACAAACAACAACCTACCTCCTACCTTCAGAATCAGCGGTCTCATCAAGATGATCCTTCTGAGGTTTCTCCTGTCAACCAATCTCTTGACCGTCTATCCAAACTAATCAAGAACATGGCTGAGATGAGCCAAAAGATCGGTGACATGACAACTGCCAAGACTGCCATTCCGGCCCAAGTCCATGCAAATCCGAGCAACTTCCGTCACAAGGAACATGTAGCCTACAATGCCCAACCTAATTCAGGCAAAAACAATATCTTTTTATTTAATGTTGTACATCTCAGGAGCAATCAGACACTCCAGCAATCTACGATGGCGGAGGAGAAGATCAAAGCATCTGATGGCGAATCTTCAACCAATCCAGGCATTGAGTCTGGAGAATTTTTTGGAGCAGCACCATTTGCAGAAAATTACAAAAAATGAAGAAAAATGCAAAAACTCAAAAAGATAGCAACAACACCAGACCCGATAGGGTCTCGCTAGCCTTTGAGACACCATCACATGTAGCCAATCCAAAGCCTGCCAACGAATTTGAGACTGCACTTTTTGGTCGACAATATGTAGATAATTTTACACATTTTTTACATCTACCTGTATACAATTGTTTGGACAAAATTTTGAATGAGAAAGTTTCAGATTCTGTACATATTCCACTTCCTGAAGCAATGAAAAAGACCAAAAAATTAAAATTTTGAAAAATACTATATCTGATCCGTAGATTATGGAAATTATTCAGAACTTGGTCTTGCACATGCCTGTAATGAAAGTTATGGATTGCATGCCAGTAGTAAAGAAAGGACTTAAACATGCATATAACACAAGGCACTGACCTCGGCCCCACAAATCCACAAGCCAGAATGGAAAACATATCCACACTATGGAAACTATCAACGTCATTAGCAATCTCCCTGATTAGAAGAAAGACAAGGGAGCTCCACTCATCAGGTGTCACATGTTCAATCAAGAGCTCGAGCGAACATTGCGCGACAGTGGATCTTCTGTCAATTTTATGCCATCTTTTCTACTCAAAGAGCTCGAGATAGGACCACTTAAACCAACCAAGATGATTTTACAATTTGCAGACATCAAGCGGACTAGGGACATGTTAGAGGACATAATCATCATTGCTCAAGGGATCTAATTCCATGTAGATTTTATTATGTTAGATATGGGCATCTCCACACCTCTGCTCCACATTCCCGTCATCCTTGGTCGGTCATTCCTTCGAACAATCGAGGAAGTAGTGAACTACAACACTGGAGAGATTACATTTAGCTCCAGCAGCAATAAAGTGCGGATAGAAACCCTGCCTGAGCCAAAACTAACAGAGGTTGCATCCGAGATAAGTGTGCTTGCACCTAACTACCCTAAAGACTGTGACTTTCTTGAGGAGATTCAAGATACAAATCTATTCATGGATGACATTGAGATCCACAAATTCATTTTCCTTACGGAAGGATTGGAGGGAGCTGTCAAATTCACCTCTCTCAACAACGAAGAGATCTTTGTTGATGCGCTTGACAAATTCCTTGTAGGCCCCCTAAGTCTGAATACCAAGAACATATTATTGAGGACTTTTACAATCACAAGGATATTATTGAAAAATTCTGTGAGTCATTGAATGAAGAAGATGAACTGTCAAAGGTGGACACTGAATTAATGAAAGTGTCGATACATGTAGTAATCGTCGAAGTCACCACTAAAGTAGCTCCCACTCTGCCAGAGCTCAAAACTCTGTCCTCCAAAATTAAATACTCCTTCCTTGCAGGATAACACAACATGTATCTTGTCATAATTAATGCTCAACTGATCGAAGACCAAGAATCTCATCTGATGGAGGTTCTTAACAAAAGTGCAAGGTGATATGCTGGAAGATATTAGATCTCCACAGGATCAATCCATCCATGTGCTCGCATCACATCTACCCCAAAGATGACAACATATGCTCCCGCGAATTCCAGAGAAGACTGAACCCAAACCTCTATGAGGTTGTCATGAAAATATTCTGAAATGGTGCGATGCGAGATTCATATATCCCATCTCCGACAGTAAGTGGGTGAGTCCCTTGCATGTAGTGCATAAGAAGTCCAGTATCACCATTGTTACAATTACAAAGGATAGGAGATTCCGACTAGAATGCTAACCTCGTGGCGATTCTGTGTTGACTATAGACGTCAGAACCTCGCTACAAAGAAGGACCACTTTCCATTGCCCATTATCGACCACATTCTCGAGTGACTGGCCGCAAAGGAATACTTCTGCTTATTGGACGGCTATTCTAGATATAATCAAGTCGCACTCGCGCTTGAAGATGAAGAGAAGACTATGTTCACATGTCCATTTGGGACATATACTTTCTGACGGATGCCATTCGGGCTATGCAATGCCCCTGCGACATTCCAACGATGTATGCTAGCAGTATTTGCCGACACGGTGGGAAGCTTCCTTGAGGTATTCATTGATGATTTCTCAGTCTACAAACTATTTAGATCGAGTGAGGTGATGTAAAGTGAACCTAGTTCTATCAAGGGATAAGAGCACCTTTATGTTAACTAAGAGGATCGTGTTCGGTCACATTGTATCGAAACGTGGCATGGAAGTTGACCCAACCAAGATGGAGGTAATTTCAAAACTTGAGTTACCTACCAATCTCAAAAAAGTCCGATCATTCTTAGGGCACGTCGATTTCTATCTACAATTCATGAAACATTTTAGCAAGCTTGCTCGACTGTTAACTGAACTTCTGGGCAAGGAGACTAACTCTATTGTTGATGAATGAGTGCTCCATGACTTTACATAGTTGAAAGATCTAATCACTCATTCCCCTATCCTGCAACCGGCGGATTGAACATTACCATTTAAAATCATGACGGATGCATCAGGTTATGCCATTGGTGCCGTGTTGGGATAGAGGAAAGAAAATTTGCCATTTTCCTATTACTATGCTAGCAGAACACTAGATAAAGCTCAGAAAAATTACACCATCGAGAAAAAGCTGCTAGTAGTGGTTTTTGCCCTGGAAAGTTAGGATCCCATCTCCTTGGATCCAAAATCATAGTCTATAAGGATCATTCTGCCATCTGGTACTTGCAACAGAAGAAGGATGCCAAACCATGCCTTATCAGATGCATCATTCTACTTCAGGAATTTGACCTCGAGATGTGAAACAAACTTGGAGTCAAAAGTGTGGTGGCAGATCACTTATAAAGATTACCCGAGACTCATGATTACCCAAGCCAGAGTCTCTTGAGCAGAATTTGAGGCCGATCATCGAAACATTTCCAAACGAAGCCATATATCAGTCATCTCTCTCCCTCGGTATCTCGATATTGTGAACTATCTTGTGTCCAAGAGAACTCCACAAGATTGGACGAAACTGAAAGTATACAAATTCTTATCTTATATCCGTTTATACTAGTGGGAGGATCCATATCTCTTTTTTAAGGGGGCAAATTGTATCTAAAGAAGATGCATTCCTTAGGAGAAAGTTGCTAGTGTACTCGTGTTTTGTTATCACGGTGAATTTGGTGGAAACCATACATGCAAAAGTAATGCAGTAAAAGTACTCCTATGCGGCCTTTGGTTGCGACCTTGTTTAAAGATGCAGAAGATTATGTGAAGCAGTGCACTGACTACCAGAAGGTGGGTGGAATAATTAGACTAAGAGACACAATGCCCTGAAAATTTGTTCATATATCAGACTTGTTTGATGTGTGGATGATGAATCTCGGATTCATCATTCTAAGTCTCATTAATTAGGCTCAAGTCCCTCAAAATCAACTGCATTTCTGCATTTATTTCGCATAATTAGCATTCGGGCATGATTGCATAAGAATTGCATTTTAGCATTAATTTCTGCATAAAATAAGAAGCCAAAAATCCAAGCCAAAAGTGACCTGTGGATAGCCTAACTTCCCCTATTTTTAACTCCTTCATGCTAACACCGCATACCACAAACTCACTTCCACTGTGTACATATCACTAACAAGAATAAATAAAAAAATACAAAAAATAACTAACCCTGTTAAGTGGACCAAAAACCCAAACCCTAGTTTCAGGATTTTCGGACTAAAAGCCACATATCTTCCCCATCCAATGTCCGATTTGATCCTACTCTCTTTTGAACTAATACACATTCAATTACCTTCAAAACAAGACCAAGTTCAAGTGAATCGGAGCTCGTATGTGAAAGTTGGGTTTTGGGCCTCTTTTGTACCTTGTATATTTTCACGGCTTTTACCTGTATTTTATGCATTTATTTTCTTCATTAATAAAAATCCAAAAAAATTAGATTAATGTGTGTTTTATTTATCTTTGATTTTCCATTATTTTTCCGGATTTTTATCTTGTTTAAAAAATGACAAAAAAATTAGAAAACCCAAAAATCAAGGTATTCTATGTACATGGGATACCCCAAAAATTCATTTTTTAGATTTGACCGAATTTGGCTTTGATGTCTTCATGAAACTTGTAGATATCGTCGAGACGAGCATTTTTCGTGAAGAAACTTTTTCGATCCGAGGTCATTTGCTAATTTTTATCGATTTTACAAACTCTTTTTCCTTTGATTTTTCTGGTGCTGACACGTGGCAGCCCCAGAGGCCGCCACGTGTCAGCTATTTTTCGCCTTTTTATTATCTCGTTAAAAAAAATATATTAAAATCCCCCACACGTGCGGCGCACGTGCCTCCAGGCACGTGCCCCTCACGTGCTCTGCCCCTCTCTTTGCTCCTTCCGCGCCACGTGGCTCATCCTTGGCCGTCCGATCTCGGCCGATCGGACGGCCCACCCGCATCTCCCACCTCCGGACCCGTCTCCCCCAATTCTGCAACGGCCGCCCGCACCTCCGTTATCCTCCGCAACCACCTCCGCTGACCGCCCAACGGCCGCGGGTTTTCTCCTTTACCCTCGCAACCACCTACCCGATCTCGCCCTCTCCTATTAAAATACCCTCGCCGCCCCCCACAGCGATCTTATCCGCCGATCACCCTTGGCCTTCCTCCCGGCGGTGACAGCGTTGGTGGATCGCCATTGCGGCGAGATCCAAGGCGGCGATGCCTTGCCGTGCACCGCCCTCGCGCGAGCTGCCTTCGCTCCGGTCCCCCGTCGAGCCGACGCCAACGACATCTCCGATCACCTCCTGCTACGTCTTCTTCCCCGACAACCACCGTTTTTCATCGCCAACGCCTCCAGACCACGCCACCGGAGGTCTACCAGCCATCGCCGTCGCACCGACCAACGCTCTTCTCCGCCTATCAACCTCGCTCCACGAAGCTGCTTCGACTCCGCTACGCCGCTTCTCCGCCGTCCCTCCCCCACCGCTTCGCCACCGGAGCTGCACGCCTCCTCCTACACACCGCCTTCGTCACCGGGCGCCAGGCCCGAGACCCCAGCACGTGTGGAGTGCGTGCGTGGGGGATGCCATCAGCTGCTTGCCATCCAGGGGTCACGTGCTACGCACGTGACCACCTGGGTAAATTGCAAGAAGCCCCTGGGGGTTCCCTTATTTCCATTCCAGTCCGAGATCAGAGGGCACGTGCTGCGCACGTGCCTCTCTGTGAAAATTGCAATAAAGACCCCCGAACTACTGGTAATTACATATAGGTCCCCGTCTGCACTTTTATTTTTATTTATTTTATTTATATTTATTGCATGTACCCCCTGTGTTTTCCCTCTGTTTTGAGCATCTTCTAGACATCATTTTTTTATACAAAAATAACACTTTGTTCATCTCTTAATTCTCTACATTGTGAGCTACTGTGGATATTTTTGTGATTTACGATTGATTAATAAATAATTGTTTTGTGAAAATTGGAATATTTTGCCCAATCTGTGCTCAGAAATTCATAGTTAATTAACCGTGTCTCTAAAAATTCCCCAAAAATAGAGATTACTTTGATTAACATTGTGCCCAAAAATCTTTGCATTTGCATGCATCATTTTCCCTGTAAAAATCATTTTGCACATTTCAATGTTTGATTTTTAATAGGTATAAAATCCCACATGTTTGAGGTCTAGGATTTTTCTAGGATCCATCACCTAGTGATAGATCTTAGATAATTTTAGTTCTCGAAAATAAGTAGGTTTAATATTTATTAAAATTAAATATTGAAAATTAATTTGTTTGCATTTAAAAATCCATAAAAATTTCATATTGCATCCAAAAATTCCAAAAAAATTACAGTTCACTCATTTCATCATATTTTACATCTCGGCCAAGTTTTGTATTTATCGGACATCATTTGAACGAAATTCACAATTTAGTCCATAAAATAGGCCGGATTTGCATATTGCACCCTCTATTGCATTGAAAATTTCCAAAAAAAAACCGCCTTGAAAACCGAACTCAAAATTGGATAGACATTAATCTACGTTGTTCCTTTGCCTCCTTGTGATCGACCTTGGGACTTGCCCAAGTAAAATAAACATAAAAACCACTTGATTGAATTTGATTAAAAATCGTGGTTATTTCTTGACTGTTTCCGAATAGCCGCCTACAACGAAAGACACATATTTTCACGATCGACGATTAAAAACAACTTCTTAACACGACTTTTGCGGACTCGTCAGATGGCGCCGTTGCCGGGGAGGCAAACGGCTTAGTTTTTGTGTTTTGAAATTTTTGTTCGGTTTTCCGAATTCGGGTAGTCTGACCCCCGAATTTTTCACTGTAAATCCCATTTTATTTCTTGTATTTATTTTTCAGCATTTATTTCATTTATTTTATTTTTGATTATTTTCTGAGTCACTCTCTTACATTCTCTCTCTTATTTTTCTTGCGAGGTACCTGGCACACGTGGAGCGGTTTTTCAAGGAACCGACGCATCTTCACCGACACCCGAAGAAACCGCAATTAAATTAAGGTCGAGTCGAGTCGTGAGAGAGCGTAGAGTCTAGATTTTTAATTTCTGCACTTTTAATTTCTGCTCATTTATAGCGGTGTCCGTTTGGACTCTCGCGTGTGTAAAAAAAGACCTTGAACTTTATTTGTGGTGTGTCGTGGCCTGTTTCACTCTCCGGAGAGGGTGGGGCCCGACTTGAGTGGCGATTAGGATAGACCTGCACATACGGCTCTTAGAGCATTTTTTATTTTTGATTGTGCTCGTAGGATCTTAAGCCACACTGCACTTTAACTGAGACACACATTAGATCGTTCAACTTAGCCAAATTCAACTCAATTCTTCCCGCTAATAGAACTTTCTGCTTAGGTGCGGTTTTCATCGGCTTGCACGCATTTTGTATAAATTTTCAATTCAGTATTGCATCCCACATGGAGATTGCGAGGAGGCACTGTAAGTCTTCTAACTGAGCATTCATCATAGTTTTCCGCGTGCATCGGCTTTTCCCGAATTCCTCTCTCTTGTTTTATCACATAAGTCTAAAGGAAATTGGGACTGGACGGTAGACGTGTATTTGTGTTCATCTAAATTCTAAAGTGATCACCTTAATAAAATTGGGACTGCTAAATAAAGCCGATCTTAAAAAATCATAAAATCAAGAATTTCTGTGGGAGAGCAACCCCGTCATTGTTTGATTTTATCTTGCAGCGAGGAGAGAGACGCACACTAGGATAGAGCCCAGCTCCAAACCTAACATCTTGTCTAAACGGCTTGCAAGATTGAATTTATCACCAACTAAAATTGAAAAGATAATAGCCGAACTCTTACGGCTTCATTGTGTGAGTTGGTGAACCCGGGGTTTGAATTGTGTTTGCATTGGTGTGCGTGAACCGATTTCAAGATCAATAACCACACATTTGATTTCTCTTGACTATCCCGTGCAATCATCTCTTCCCTATCTTGATTAGAATCTCATCATGGAACTCTTGTCCAAAAACTCTCACAGATCCAACTCCCCATTCCTCTCGAAAATGACCGAACACCCATTAGATCTTTACTACGAAAATGAATTTGTTTCGGCTAGGCCCAAATCAACTCAATCCCCTTCTTTCAATAATCCTCCAACATTTGCGGGAGGCTTTCACCCGCAGATAAATTCAGCCTCCTCATTAAATTTCTATTCGAACAATCCAACCGTAAATGACCACCTACCATCTTGGACCAAATCGTCTTATTCTCAGTTTCTCGCCAATGAAACTTTTCAAGATCAAAATCCCTTCAAACCTCATGACTGGCAGAGAAACCAAACTCAGATGGATAGACATGCACTGAATAATCATCGACATTGGATTGACCATGATAGACCCTCGTCAGACATGTTGCTCATACAGAGGACTGGACTGACCGCTTAGAAACACATAAACCCTGTATGTTGACTCCACAATATCAAGGTCTGACCAATCAACGACACATGTCTGAACCTTATGAGCAGCCTCCTTCCATTATTTTTGAGGAGAAATTTTCAGAAAATAATGAGCATATTTCGGATATTCCAAGAAGCTCTCCTCTCAGCACAAAGAGAAAAATGGAAGATGAAATTATCGAACATACACCTACTGCTCCCATAATTAATCATGAACCAAATCTTGAGGAGGATATTTCGAGGATAAATAAGAAATTCAATTCAATAGAGGAGAGATTTAAAAAATTTACCGATCGATTCATCGCATTCTATGGTGGCTCGGATAGTAAAATGAATGAGGAAATAACTGATCTGAGATTGAAAATTCTGAGGATATTCAGGGACCTATGGACAGTTCTGAAAATGATTATGCTGCTGACCACCACCCTGAACACCAGAGCCCTCTTCGTCTGAAGAACACCCCACACCCCCACAACCACCCAGAAAATACCCAAAAATGGAAATATTTGAAAATCACAAAAAAATTGAAAATTCAGAAAATTTCATAAAAATTGAAATTGAAGATGATCTGCGAAATTTGGATCCGACTATACGGGAAGCACTGGAAAAACGCTTGATATTTGAACTTCCCTTTATACAGGCCATTGAACACTTCCCCGACCTTAAAGATTTATAACAGATAAATTAAAGAACAAAAGTCGGGCAGAATACAAACAAAGACTGAAAGACATATCTTGTCAATGGCCTCCCCTTGGTGTTGAGGAGAAAAACCAAGAGCCGCATAGTAAAGCGGTTGCCCAGATTTGACTGCAAAATCAAAGACACAATATTCACCCATGCTCGGATTGATGATGATTCACCAATTAATATCCTCCCGACCTCTGTATTCCATGAACTCAAACTCGGACCGATTCGGAAGATAAGAGAGATTGTACAATTAGCGGACCGATCGATAAAGCGGCCGAGAGGAACCATTTCTGTCATCATGAATTCCAAGGTGCTCCGCTCAAGGTAGAATTCACGTCATTGATATTGAGCATCAAGGAGAATTTACCCAGTCTCCAATCATTCTCGGAAAGCCATTCTTGGCATTGGCCAAGGCGAGTATCGATTGTGAGACTCGGGAAATCAATTTCACAGCATTGGAAGCACGTAAATCTGACCCTATCTTTGAGGAACCACGATCTTCTGAGGCAGCCCACGAAGCCCCCAACAACCGTAACCATGAAGCGGTAGAAAGAGCCCTACCCTGCAGCCACACCGGAGATAACGGTTGTTGATGAGACTATTGGTTAGAAAATCTCCCCCATGCTCCATTCCCAGCCGCTCTCACCATGGATAATCATGAATATGACTCATATGATCCGGAGACTTATGCATGGGCACACCCTGGGTCAACCTACTCTGACTACATGGATTACATCAACTCGACTCAGGAATGCAACAACATCGAATCAATGGAGAAAGAACATGCAGAGACTCTCCCCAATATTCAAATCCCCGAGGATCTCAAAATAGACAAATCTTTCTACTACGATCCTGAGACATATGCATGGTCACCCCTGGAGCAACATTCTCTGAATATCTTGAACAAATCATCCCAAATCGAGAGTGCTCAAACATTCGAGAGACTAAGAACGAGCACGCAGACCAAGCACCAACCAAGGAGAATTTCAATGGCTATTCATCTGGATACTCAAGTGAACCGACACCTTCACGAAGAAATAAAAAGAAAGTCACCTTTGACCTTCGGAAGAGGAATCAGTTGATGATCCCTCATCAGGTCCGGAAAAGATGGTTTACATGAGTGAAGTCTGTTCGGCTGCCCTAAAGTCATATCTTCGTAAGGATCCAAAATTCAATCCGCGTTGGACAACCTCCCGTTCCTAACTACTACTCATCCAAAGCTGATGCTTCTGCATTCTTCAAGTAAACTGGAATTCTTTCGTATGAGCTGACTGAGACCGGTGCTTCTGAGCATTCATTTGAGGACAAACCGACTGACCCCAAGAAGGAACGAATTCCGAGGAAACAATTAAAGAAACAAAAAGACCAGAATACTTGGAGTATGTCAACTTTCAATTACTACTCCTCTGAGGATAATTCCGATGATGGATATCTTCATCTGACTCAAACAATTCATCCACTATCCATCATAATTTGTCTAAGGATGACACTGACAATAGTTGGAAATCATATGCCTCATCTCCGACTCATCATTACGATCTCCCACCGCAGGCTCACAAAAAGATCAGCTGAAAACCGCCTTAATCATCGGCTACCCACCCTCCCTCCCGACCACATCGGTTCCCTTGTACAGCTTCTTCCTCTACTTAGGCCAAGGCCTAAGTATAGGGGGACTGATGCCATCTGTATATATCATTCTTCCCCTAATTCCTGATCGCGTCACTTCCACCCTTCTTCCATACTTAGGCTGTCCAAAGCCTAAGTATAGGGGGAATTGACATCCACACGATAATACTCTCCTCATTTCCTGACCGCGTTTCTTTCATTCTTTTTCTTCTTTCTTTTTTCTTTCTTTTTTCTCACTCTCTTACGCTTAGCCCGAGCTATGTCTTCTTTACGCTTCTTGTGCTCTGAGGACACAGCACTCGCTAAGTATAGGGGGTCTGTATATATACTTTGTATATATTTTACCCATATCTCGTACTTTCGCGTAAGTCTATATGTATTTACGGGGTGGGTACTAACTGAAAAAAAAAGAGAAGAAGAACATTGACTTGCCCAAACTTTCTGAAAAAAAATGAATGAAAAAGAGGCTTCTTATTCCATTTTCTGCATAAAAAAATCCCCTTGCATAAATGTCAAAAAAAAAGTGTCTGCATTTCACGCACCTGCACTTCATCCATCACCGCATGCATTTGCATCTGTGAAAAGTCATTGGGTTCTGAACCTAGTTATGAGCCGAAACCGAGAGTGGTCTGGGCTTGACTTTAATCCACCTAATTTTCAGAGGAACTTCACCGAGAAATAGAATTTTAAGAGCTTTAGGTCTTTTTGACTTAATTCCTTAAGTTCCACATGACAATGTGCAGCGTTTGACTCTTAGTGTCTAACCTGGTCTCTTCATTCTGGGTACCACTCTGGAATAGGGAATTAATTCGCACTCTCGCACTATGCACTTAGCTCAACCCAAACGGGATGTTGGAAGACTGTGTGAGTCTCTTTTCTGGTAGCGTGGAAATCTAAAGACCGGAGTACGGGTTGAAATAAAGCTTCGGAAAAGGGATGGACGGCTGGGCACAATTTTTCTAAGACCCCAAAAAAATGTACGGAACAAAAGATTCTATATCCGTAGGGGAACAACAAGATCCAAGAAGAACCACCAAAAATTCCAAATACATAGAAGCATTCTACCAAATAAAAATCCGACCAAAAAGGTCCAAGCTTCAGAAACCTGCAGATCTTGGTGGAGACTCGTCTACACTGGCTATCTCCACAAGGAGAGGTGACTACACTGGCCACCCTCCAGTTCTTTTCTCTTTCTTCTATATTCTCCCTCATTCGATTGTGAACACAGCGTGACAGACCTTAGAAGGAAATACCTGACTCCCCGAGGACGAGTTACTGGAGAGGAGAGGAGCATAGTAGTCCGGCATTCTGAATGGGAAGAGCTAAAACCCTTCACACACATGAGTCGGTTATTCAATGTTCATAGGGTATACTTTGGGAAGAGGATTGATCTAAGATGACTTTTGAGTTGAAACTGTGTCAATGATGTGTAGAACTTGAGGGCTGTTGATTTTGAAATTCTAAGTCTCACAGAAGTTCCGCCACACTATTAATCCAAAGGTCGAGTTTAGTTTCACTTTCACCTTCAGTTCATGATCTTGGTATGGAACCCAGTCTAATTTCACTTCATGGCATTTCTTTTTGATGCTCAGGGACGAGCATGGTTTAAGTATAGGGGGATGATGAATCTCGGATTCATCACTCTAAGTCTCATTAATTAGGTTCAAGTCCCTCAAAATCAACTGCATTTATGCATTTATTTTGCATAATTAGCATTCGGGTATGATTGCATAAGAATTGCATTTTAGCATTAATTTTTGCATAAAATAAGAAGCCAAAAATCCAAGCCAAAAGTGACCTGTGGATAGCCTAACTTCCCCTATTTTTAACTCCTTCATGCTAACACCACATACCACAAACTCACTTTCACTGTGTACACATCACTAACAAGAATAAATAAAAAAATACAAAAAATAACTAACCCTGTTAAGTGGACCAAAAACCCAAACCCTAGTTTCAGGATTTTCGGACTAAAAGCCACATATCTTCCCCATCCAGTGTCCGATTTGATCCTACTCACTTTTGAACTAATACACATTTAATTACCTTCAAAACAAGATCAAGTTCAAGTGAATCGGAGCTCGTATGTGAAAGTTGGGTTTTGGGCCTCTTTTGTACCTTGTATATTTTCACGGCTTTTACCTGTATTTTATGCATTTATTTTCTTCATTAATAAAAATCCAAAAAAATTAGATTAATGTGTGTTTTATTTATCTTTGATTTTCCATTATTTTTCCGGATTTTTATCTTGTTTAAAAAATGACAAAAAATTAGAAAACCCAAAAATCAAGGTATTCTATGTACATGGGATACCCCAAAAATTCATTTTTTAGATTTGACCGAATTTGGCTTTGATGTCTTCATGAAACTTGTAGATCTCGTCGAGACGAGCATTTTTCGTGAAGAAACTTTTTCGATCCGAGGTCATTTGCTAATTTTTATCGATTTTACAAACTCTTTTTCCTTTGATTTTTCTGGTGCTGACACGTGGCAGCCCCAGAGGCCGCCACGTGTCAGCTATTTTTCGCCTTTTTATTATCTCGTTAAAAAAAAAATTAAAATCCCCCGCACGTGTGGCGCACGTGCCTCCAGGCACGTGCCCCTCACGTGCTCCGCCCCTCTCTTTGCTCCTTCTGCGCCACGTGGCTCATCCTTGGCCGTCCGATCTCGGCCGATCGGACGGCCCACCCGCATCTCCCACCTCCGGACCCGTCTCCCCCAGTTCCGCAACGGCCGCTCGCACCTCCGTTATCCTCTGCAACCACCTCCGCTGACTGCCCAACGGCTGCGGGTTTTCTCCTTTACCCTCGCAACCACCTACCCGATCTCGCCCTCTCCTATTAAAATACCCTCGCCGCCCCCCACAGCGATCTTATCCGCCGATCACCCCTTGGCCTTCCTCCCGGCGGTGACAGCGCTGGTGGGTCGCCATTGCGGCGAGATCCAAGGCGGCGACGCCTTGCCGTGCACCGCCCTCGCACGAGCTGCCTTCGCTCCGGTCCCCCGTTGAGCCGACGCCAACGACATCTCCGATCACCTCCTGCTACGTCTTCTTCCCCGACAACCACCGTTTTTCATCGCCAACGCCTCCAGACCACGCCACCGGAGGTCTACCAGCCATCGCCGTCGCACCGACCAACGCTCTTCTCCACCTATCAACCTCGCTCCACGAAGCTACTTCGACTCCGCTACGCCGCTTCTCCGCCGTCCCTCCCCCACCGCTTCGCCACCGGAGCTGCACGCCTCTGCCTACACACCGCCTTCGTCACCGGGCGCCAGGCCCGAGACCCCAGCATGCACGGAGCGCGTGCGTGGGGGACGCCATCAGCTGCTTGCCATCCAGGGGTCACGTGCTACGCACGTGACCGCCTGGGTAAATTGCAAGAAGCCCCTGGGGGTTCCCTTATTTCCATTCCAGTCCGAGATCAGAGGGCACGTGCTGCGCACGTGTCTCTCTGTGAAAATTGCAATAAAGACCCCCGAACTACTGGTAATTACATATAGGTCCCCGTCTGCACTTTTATTTTTATTTATTTTATTTATATTTATTGCATGTACCCCCTGTGTTTTCCCTCTGTTTTGAGCATCTTCTAGACATCATTTTTTTATACAAAAATAGCACTTTGTTCATCTCTTAATTCTCTACATTGTGAGCTACTGTGGATATTTTTGTGATTTACGGTTGATTAATAAATAATTGTTTTGTGAAAATTGGAATATTTTGCCCAATCTGTGCTCGGAAATTCATAGTTAATTAACCGTGTCTCTAAAAATTCCCCAAAAATCAAACATTGTAGAGATTACTTTGATTAACATTGTGCCCAAAAATCTTTGCATTTGCATGCATCATTTGCCCTGTAAAAATCATTTTGCACATTTCAATGTTTGATTTTTAATAGGTATAAAATCCCACATGTTTGAGGTCTAGGATTTTTCTAGGATCCATCACCTAGTGATAGATCTTAGATAATTTTAGTTCTTGAAAATAAGTAGGTTTAATATTTATTAAAATTAAATATTGAAAATTAATTTGTTTGCATTTAAAAATCCATAAAAAATTTATATTGCATCCAAAAATTCCAAAAAAATTACAGTTCACTCATTTCATCATATTTTACATCTCGGCCAAATTTTGTATTTATCGGACATCATTTGAACGGAATTCACATTTTAGTCCATAAAATAGGCCGGATTTGCATATTGCACCCTCTATTGCATTGAAAATTTCCAAAAAAAAACCGCCTTGAAAACCGAACTCAAAATTGGATAGACATTAATCTAAGTTGTTCCTTTGCCTCCTTGTGATCGACCTTGGGACTTGCCCAAGTAAAATAAACATAAAAACCATTTGATTGAATTTTATTAAAAATCGTGGTTATTTCTTGATTGTTTCCGAATAGCCGCCTACAACGAAAGACACATATTTACACGATCGACGATTAAAAACAACTTCTTAACACGGCTTTTGCGGACTCGTCAGTGGAGCGTTGACTTCATGGGCCCATTTCTAAACAACCAGGGATTCGAATACATTCTGTCAACTATGTCAGTCCTTGGGTACATGATATCCCAACCCGAGCATCTGGTAGTCACATAACATTCAAGGTTTGGGATTCCTAAGATTCTTATATCATATGGTGGTAGCCATTTCATCAATAAAGAGGTGAAGAAGCAAACTCAAGAATTCTACATTGAACATCGTATAGCTTCTACATACCACCCATAGTCCAATGGCTTGGCAGTATCCTCAAATAGGGAGATTAAGACAATTCTTCAAAAAGCTTGTGTGTTCGGATCACAAGAACTAGTCTCAGTTACTCAACTCGGTTCTTTGGGATTAGTACCTTTGGGAATGTCTCCCTAACACATTGTATACAACAAGCCATGTCATCTGCCCGTGAAACTCATTCATGTATTCTTGTGAGCAATTAATGTTTGTAACCTGGATTCTAAGAAGGCTCGTAAAAACAAAGTTGGATCTTAATAATATACTTGAATTCTGTGACTACTCATATGACAATAGCCTGATGTATAAGGAAAAAGTCAAGAGGTGGCAAGACAAGCACATTCGTCGAAAGACTTTTCAATCGGGTCAGAAGGTTTGGGTTTTCGATGAGAAATTGAAGCTTTTACCAGGGAAGTTGAAGAGAAAATGGAGTGGGTTGTTTATAGTGAAGCATGTACATGATAATGGAAATATAATGATATCAAGATTGTCATATGACGCATATCCCTTCTTGCTAAGTATAGGGGGTCGTATATATATGTATTTACTTTAGCCATAACTCGTACTTCATATTTTATATAATATGTGAAGGATATGAGAAGATCCTTAAGCGCATTATTGAAGCATGGAGATCACATCAAATGCAATCAGGATCGACTAGTTGTACTAGTACTTGGGGCAACGGAATATAAAAAAAATGAACGATGAAACCACATGACCCAAGAACATTTCTCGGATCATTTCACCTAAATCATAAACAACTATTAGGTTTACCACTTGAAGCGTGGTTGCGATCGACTCTCTAAACGAAGAGACCTCCTGTCTCATGTCAGATCCAACGAAGGAGACACTTGCGACCGCATTGATGAAGCGTAGGCTCCTCGCAATCCATGTTGATAATACAAGCGACAAATCTCCCTATCTTGTCACACAAGATCCGATGTATTTTTCACGAGCCAAGCACACCGAAGAAGATGGAGATCTATGAGTAGTCAATACGGCTGCACAGCGATGTCGCGATGTCTACGACCCTCTCTACGGTTTAGGGTGGATGGCCACTCTAGGGAGAGACAGGGGGCATGTATAGAGAAAGAGAGATAAAAGAGTTTAATTCTTCTTGGAATTATGTGTGTAGTCTAAAAGGCAAGGGCTACCCTTCCTTTTATACTAGTTGGATGTATATGGATCTGAATCCAATAGTTTAGATTAAGAGGTTATTAATCAATGGCCATGATTTATTGCTACAAATTTGAAACAACTAATTTAATTAAAATAAATTAATTATATCCCTTTATCAAAATACAAATTAATTCATTTTAATTTCAATTATAATAAATAGATAATAAGTGAGGCAACCATCATCCTAAAGAGAGAGTGGTCGTACCCCTTGTAACTTGGCCAAGGTGGATGGCCCCCTTGTTGGTGGTTTTTGCCTTCCTAAATATATATATATATATATATATTAAAATGCAACAACTTTTATTGCATTTACCTTCCCAAAAATAATTCCAAATTAAAAATTTGTGTAATCATCAATCATGTCATTGATAAATATGAATCATATTTATATATCCAACAAAATATTTAAATAAGATTTACAATTAATCATTTATTGTTAATCCAACTCACAACAACATATAATTTATAATTCTATTTGTAATTAAATCTCTCCAATATATTATAAATTATATTTATGATATCCTGATTATTATGGATAGTGATATCCACATTAATCATATCTTTGATAATTAAATCACATTTAATTATCCAAGATGACTCTTCTCAAGTGCCCAAATAACATTAATCACATTCACATTATTCTCATCTTTGATAATTAAATCACATTTATTTATCTTAGATAACTCTTATTATATGTCCAAATAATATGAATCAAATTCATATTATTCATGATAATTGAATCACATTTATTTATCCATTTCTCAATGCCCGGATATATTATCAACAATGAAATTATTCTTGAACTCTTTCAAGAACATTGCGCTTTCTCTGTGGATACTTGGAGATAAGGACAAGGCGATTGTACGTTCCACGTATAATGACTTGGATATTGAGATCACATCTCAAATCCAGATCTCTAGGACCTCCCATAGATGTTTGATTAAATCAAAGCTGTATATCTAATCTTCTCATTGTATCTGAATCACATTAAGATAAATGTCCAACATTTGGACTAAGATTGGACTACATCTCTAGTGAGAGGAGTCACTAAAATCTAGACATGTTTCATCACTCCCTCGGAATGGAACATCTTGGTTATACAATTGTTTATGATCACATCACCCTCAGGTATTCCTAATACTTGTACATTCTGCATACTAGAAGACCTAGAATAAACCCAAAGTTTTAGATCTATTTAGACTCTCTCCTTCAGGGTTTCTCATTATTTTTCTCATTTGATCATTGGGAGTCTATATCGATCATATACTTTTTAAAAGAAAATATCATACATAGGTATTGATCATATACTTTCCAAAAGTATATAACATACCTACAAATTAGTCAAGCTTCCAAAGAGAGATGACTATGCATCGAATTTGATTTGCAATATCTCATGAGTGAGCTTTTGCCTTTCAGTTCAGTAAATGAACCTGTATGATCACTTTGAAAGATTGTATTATCTTATGCCCTTGTATAAACACCAGCGCGCTGGTGTATAAACCTTGATTAGGACATCACCTGTCGGTCTAGAAAATGTACATACTCAGACATATAGTAACACATCTATCTTTGGTCAAAGGATGTGTGCCTATATCATGACAGCTTACAACATAGGTCTTTGGTTATCTCGATCTCGTTAAGTCAACTCTTTGACCTAGCTTATCTAACACCCCTGAATCTCTATTCCTATGCAAAGGACCTTCATCAAGAAGTTGGTCAATTATCAACAAAAAGAGAAAGAATTGCCATCTCCTACTCAAGCTAGGGATCATCTCTTAATAATCATTTGACGGTGCTTGATGTGTCCTCAATCTTACTCCTTAGATATTCATCCAAGCACTAGCCTCTATGATTCAACAATTGAATCAACAGTTGTATGATCATCAAGATGGTCATGGCACATAACCCTAATTATAATAAGGCACCAATTATGTAAATTAGTTCTTCTTCGTTTTAGATCAGGGAATGATATTTGCAATAACATTTATTGCATAATGGCTTGTCGTGGTCTCGCATGTCCAACAATCTCCCGTTAGCCCAAAGAACCATTAACGGGACAATATTTAAACCCACACTCAAGTGACAATCATGGGCTATTTAGAAAAATAGCTAGGTAAGCAAATTAGTCACTCTGTTCCCAAGAGACTATGCCAAGTCCTTTAAAGGTACTTCCATATCCCTTAGTAACAATGCTCACATCCAATGTGAATGTTGCATCTTATGCAACCAATACAAAATTTTGTTAAAGCAGTTATAGTGTCCTTGACACTACAGCTCAATAATTCTTATAACTAGTATGTAATTTTTATTATCCTTATCAGAATGCCCTTATTCTCGGAGATCTCTATCTCCTAAGACTAAGACTCTATTTTATGTCTTATAATGCATCTGTTGTTAAAACCTTTTAGATCACCATCTATAAAGTCTTTATTTCTTGAAGATAAGACTTAGAATCACTATCTATAAAGTCTTGTCATCTTTGAAGATATTGTTATTACTGCAATCAAGTGTTTTATTACATAGTAGGAATAGTAACAGTTCACTACTCCTACTGCATGGTGGACATCTGACTTTTGTACACATCTGGCATACACTTAGCTTCTCATAACTGATGCACAAGGGCAAGTAGTTTTAGCATTCACTTCCTCAACTCTTTGAGGTGCTATCCCTTCAGATAGATCAATACCATGTCTTAAGGGAAGGAAGCCTTCCTTGGGGTTTTCCAAGAATGGAACATGTCCAAGGTGTACCAATTAATATGACAATCCCAATACCCTCTTTTCTTTGATTTTGAACATTTTCAGAACTAAGATACAAGAGGTATCCTTGAGATCATATCTCAAGGTATAGAACAAACTTATTATAAAATACTCATTATCATCCTTATATCATTCCAAATGATTAGGATCTTATCTACATTTAGCATGATAAACACAATGGCACTCCTACTAAGCTTAACATGGTTCATCAAGATTCTATCAAAAATCATAACCTTTATAATTTCATCAAATATGATGTTCCAACTACAAGAACCTCATTTTGAGTCCATAGATGGAGTTCTTTAGCTTGCACACATTGTTTTCCTCAACTTTGAACCCCTGGCTACTTTATATGAATATCCTCGTTGAGGTATTCATAGAGGAATGCAATTGACTTCCATCTGGTAGATGTCAAAGTCAAGATGTGTAGCTATAGTTAGCAATATTCTGATAGGTTTAAGCATGATCACAGGAGAGAAAGTCTCATTGAAAGCGATGTCTTCTCTTCATGTGTATCTTATAGATATGAATCGTGCTTTGAAGGTCTCTACCTTCTCTTCAGATTCCCTCTATCTCTTGAAGATCCATTTACAACTAAAACGGCCTTACCCTTTTAGGTAGATCTTCGAGGGTCCATTTATAACACTTGTATATGAAGTCTACTTTATACTTTATTTCTAACATTCATCTTTCCATCTTTGGAATCATCATCATATGAAGTCAGATCATTTGTCAGACTTAACTGACACATGGGATCCATGCTCAAACTCATTTGAAGAGGAATGAGTATTTTATCTTTAATTTCCCTTTTAATTTCCAATTTCAGGACTTTCATTATCTTCTCAAGTTTAAATGAGTTCCTTCACTTCATTTTCATCTTGATTCTCAAGAAAGTTATCCTCTAAGAATAATATGCTTAGAGATGAAATCGTTTAAGAATCTCAAGGTCATAAAGTAGGTATCCAATACCATCCTTTATATTCCTAATGAAGTATAACTCTCTGGTGTTAGATTCCTTCTTACTTGCTTGGAATCTTATTAAGGATATATATCGTAGTCTCTACTACAAATATACCTGGAAACATAGAGGTAATTATGATAATATTCATCATTGATCAAATCATGTCCCACATAATCCCATTGTATCTCCCTACAACTCTATTGACTTTAGTAAGAGGAGTGAGATAAGAATGACATTCCTTTCTCCATAAGGTATTCCATGAATTCATCTTCCTTCAAACTTTGGTTCTAAACCAAAATTGTGAAATCTTTGAACATTTCAAAGGTTTTTAATGTGAGGGGATGAAAACTCTTATCACAAATAATCATCAATATCACATATAATTAATATTTATTATGAAATAGATGATCCACATACATCAATATGTGTGAGATCATGGAATACCTTGTCATCTTACACTATTCCTAGAGAAGGGTTCATTGGACAGTTTCTACTTTGAATACAATAGTCACAAGTATGTAAGATTTGAAATTTCAGACATTCTAAAGCTTCATCTCTTACTAGTCTATTGATCTCATAAATAGACATATCTAAGACTCGATACCAAATCATTGTCAAATGATCTTCATCCTCTTATTGATCTTTTAAGGTTTAATTTTCAGTATTAGAAATGTTAATGAACCGTTCATTAATTTTCTATTTTAGTATAGTCTTCTAGATGTTAGATTACTTTATGAAATATATCCATCATAACTCTTTATTATAGGTCTATTCCAGAATTCGTGTTTCTTTCCAACATTTAGAAATAAACAATGAATGTATTCTAATATCTAGGTCATAGAGACATTCTCTAAGACTAAGAGATTTCCCACTGAAAATATAAAGTCTATCTATCCAATGGAGACAGTTGCAACCATTGCATCAACTCTCATATAGATAACTATTAAACCTTAAGATCACATTTTCTAATCTTCTAAAACCTATGCAACCAATTGCAAGTGTTATTAGAAAAATGAGATACAATTATTAGACTTTGATATTATTTAATAAGTAAGTTGATTTCCATTATGACATGTAGATGTATAATATTCTGATGCATTATCCCCTTCTCGAAGGATCCTAGATAAACTTGATATCCATATTATAAATACACCATAATCTTGCAGTATTGGAAGTCATCCAATTCTTCGGATTTAATGGAAGTCACAAAAGTACAATCAACTCTTTGACTTTTCTTCTTACTTGGGTCAGACCCATGCTTCCACTGTGCTCCCTTCATCTATAAACAACCATTGCTTAAGACAAAGGATCTCTTATATTGAATTCAAAAGATTTCAATATAAGAGTACTTCAACAATTATGCATGCTTCATTCAATTTATACAATCTGATATTATGAAGCTTCATGAATGACTAGAGTATAGATAGTAGAATGACGACATTTCTCATATCTACATCCATCTTAACTCTTGTAGACTTTTGGTTCAGGCAGGCACTTAAACATTTTGAGTACATCATCTCTTATCGAGCGACCATTCTGCATAATGTAGTGAATCATGTCATTCATGATTAAATGTCGAGAGAACATACATTTGCCAAAACATCTTCTTAGGTTTTTAAGGATTTTCAATAATTACGATCATCATCTACATGATAATTTTACAACACATTCGATGAGAGATCAAGACTATAGAGACACATAAACCCTAGGTTGGTGTCCTGTTGTCTATTAATTTGCATTCCTCATTATTATGAGGAAACTTGCGCATTGCAACCACATACATTATGTATGCAACTGCAATTACAATATCTTGATCTCGGATCCAATCCATGATATTTTACTGGTTATTATTGAGTATAGTTTTGAGTGGGTTCAATGAAAGTTTTCTTAAATAAAAAATTTTCATATATATATACACACACATTACTTTAATTTAGGAATTTTTATATCAAAGTTCTCTTGCCTTATCAATACTGAAATTTCATTCCCTTATTCTCTTTCAATGTAAGAGACTACTTACCATTATATCTCAAGCAAGATCTGAGATCTCCTTTCTTATCTTTGTTACATCCCAATAATATGAGAAACTGCAAATCTAATAAAAAGAAGCGGGAACTCATTTCGTCTTGCATGTCCAACTTGAATTTCCAAATTTGGTCTTTAACACTGACGAGTCCGCAAAAGCCGCGTTAAGAAGTTATTTTTAATGTTCGTTCGTGAAAATAATTAAAGTCGTTCGTTGTAGGCGGCGATCGGAAACAGTCAAGAAATAAACACAATTTTTAATCAAATTTAATCAAGTGGTTTTTGTGTTTATTTTACTTGGGCAAGTCCCAAGGTCGATCACAAGGAGGCAAAGGAACAACCTAGAGTTGTGTCTACCCAATTTTTAGTTCGATTTTCAAGGCGGTCTTTTTTTTGGAATTTTTCAATGCAATATGAGATGCAAAATGCAAATTCGGCCTATTTAGGGACTAAAATGTAAATTTTAATCAAATGATGTCCGAAAAATACGAAACTTGGCGACAATGAAAATGACGATGAAATGAGTGCACTGTAATATTTTTGGAATTTTTAGATGCTATATGAATTTTTTATGATTTTTTAAATGCAAACGGAATGATTTTCAATATTTAATTATAATAAATATTAAACCTACTTATTTTCAAGAAATAAAATTATCTAAGATCTATCACTAGGTGATGGATCCCAGAAAAATCATAAACCTCGAAAATGTGGGGTTTTAATACGTATTAAAAATCAAACATTGAAATGTGCAAAATGATTTTTACAGGGCAAATGATGCATGCAAATGCAAAGATTTTTGGGCACAATGTTAATCAAAGTAATCTCTACAATATTTGATTTTTGGGGAATTTTTAGAGATACAGTTAATTAACTATGAATTTCAGAGCACAGATTGGGCAAAATATTCCAATTTCCACAAAATAATTAATTAATAATTAACCGGTCATCACAAAAATATCCGCGACATGTCAAACTGTAGAGAATTAAAAGATGAACAAAATGCTTTTTTTAAATAAATAAAATGATGCAATGTAGAGGTCAATAATGGATGACAAAGACAGGGTACATATGCAAATAGAAATAAAATATAAAAATAATGCAGGGGGACCTAGGAGTAATTACCACTTGTTCTGAGGTGTACTTTGCAAATTTACCAAGGGGCACGTGCAGAGCACGTGCCCTCTGGATCTGGGGCGTAATGGCAAATGATGGAACACCTAGGGGGCTTCTTGCAATTTACCCCGCGGTCACGTGCGGGGCACGTGACCCGGGGGATGATGCTGAGATGATGTCCCCCGCCCCACGTGCTACGCACGTGGCGGGGTCTCGGCCTTGGAGGCCGGTGGCGAGTGCGGCGGAGGGCCCGGCGGAGCAAGGTTGCTCCTGGCGATGTCGTGACTGATGAGGAGCCTGGCGAAAGTGCTGTGGAGGTGCTCCGGGGTGGAAGCGAGGCCGGCGAGGGCGATGGCCTGGTGGTTGGCGTTGGCGTGGCGACGAAGCTCGGCCTTTCTGATGAAGACGATGGTGGCGTAGGAGGAGTGGATCCGGCGGTGATGTTGACGCGGCGGAGAAGACCCGGTGAATGTGGGCGAGGGCTGCTCCAGGCGGAGGGCTGTGGAGCTCGTCGGTGCAGAGGTTGGCGAAGGCGGCGAGCTTGGAGTTGCTCCTGTAGCGGCTGGCGACGCGACTCGGAGGTGGAGGGGCCCCGAGCTCCTGTAGATGTGATCGGAGAAGACGAAGTCGGGGCGGCGTTGACGATGAATGGAGCGGCGTAGCTGGAGGAGATGGAGGGCGAAGTCGGCGGAGCGGGCCCGGTGAATGTGGGCGAGGGCCGCCCCAGGCGGAGAATGGTGGAGTGGCGGCCGGAGGTCGAGGTGGCGGAGAGATAGAGAGCGAGGTAGAGAGAGATAGAGAGTGGGGGAGAGATAGAGATGAAGATAGAGAGTACCTGAGGAACTCAACGGCAGTGCCGGAGCGAGGAGCGGCTCGGGCGGAGCTGCGACGAGGAGATGTCCTCGGATCACGCCGGTTCGAGGGTTGTCACCACCTGAAGGAGTAGGTCGGCGGATGTCGTGGACTGGGGGCAGCGGAGGTTCTTTTATAGAGACAGAGGGAGGTGGTTAGGGTCATCGGCGCGGTCAAAGTCCGCGATTTGCGACGGAGGTTACGGTGCGGCGATCCGTTGCGACATTGGGGGAGACGGGTCCGGAGGTGGGAGATGTGGGTGGGCCGTCCGATCGGCCGAGATCGGACGGCCAAGGATGAGCCACGTGGCGTGGAAGGGGCAAAGAGAGGGGCGGAGCACGTGAGGGGCACGTGCCTGGGGGCACGTGCGGGGGATTTTATTTTTTTTTAAACGAGATAATAAAAAGGCGAAAAATAGCTGACACGTGGCGGCCTCTGGGGCTGCCACGTGTCAGCACCAGAAAAAATCAAAGGAAAAAGAGTTTGTAAAATTAAAAAGAAATAGTAAACGACCCTGGATCGAAGAAGTTTCTTCACGAAAAATGCTCGTCTCGACGAGATCTACAACTTTCATGAAGACATCAAACCAAATTCGGTCAAATGTGAAAAGTGAATTTTTGGGGTATCCCATGTACATAGATTACCTTGATTTTTGGTTTTCTAATTTTTTGTCATTTTTGAAACAAGATAAAAATCTGGAAAAATATGGGAAAATCAAAGATAAATAAAAGACACCTTAATCTATTTTTTTTGGATTTTTACTGATAAAGAAAATATTTACAAAAAACACAGGTCAAAAGCCGCGAAAAATACAATGTACAAAAGAGGCCCAAAACCCAACTTTTACATACGAGCTCCGATTCAGTTGAACTTGGTCTTGTTTTGAAGGTAATTGAATGTGCATTAGTTCAAAAGTGAGTAGGATCAAATCGGACACTGGATGGGGACGATATGTGGCTTTTAGTCCGAAAATCCTGAAACTAGGGTTTGGGTTTTTGGTCCACTTTCCTGGGTTAATTATTTTTTTGTATTTTTTATTTATTCTTGTTAGTGATGTGTACACAATGGAGGTGGTTTTGGGTTATGCGGTGTTAGCATGGAGGTGTTAAAAATAGGGGAAGTTAGGCTATTTACAGGTCAATTTGGGCTTGGATTTTTGGCTTCCTATTTTATGCAAAATTTTAATGCTAACATGCAATTCTTATGAAATCATGCACAAATGCTAATTATGCAAAATAAATGCAGAAATGCAATTGATTTTGAGGGACTTGAGCTTAATTAATGAGACTTAGAGTGATGAATCCGAGATTCATCATCCCCCTATACTTAAACCATGCTCGTCCCTGAGCATCAGAAAGAAATGCCATGAAGTGAAATGAGACTGGGTTCCATACCAAGACCATGAACTGAAGGTGAAAGTGAAACTAAACTCGACCTTTGGATTAATAGTGTGGCGGAACTTCTGTGAGACTTAGAATTTTAAAATCAACAGTCCTCAAGTTCTACATATCATTGACACAGTTTTGGCTCAGAAGTCATCTTAGATCAATCCTCTTCCCATTGTATACCCTATGAACATTGAATAACCGACTCATGTGTGTGAAGGGTTTTAGCTCTTCCCATTCAGAATGCCAGACTACCATGCTCCTCTCCTTTCCAGTAACTCGTCCTCGGGGAGTCAGGTATTTCCTTCTAAGGTCTGTCGTGCTGTGTTCACAATCGAATGAGGGAGAAGATAGCAGAAAGAGAAAAGAACTGGAGGGTGGCCAGTGTAGTCACCTCTCCTTGTGAAGATGGCCAGTGTAGCCAAGTCTCCACCAAGATCTGCAGGTTCTGGAAGCTTGGACCTTTTTGGTCGGATTTTTATTTGGTAGAATGCTTCTTTGTATTTGGAATTTTTGGTTGTTCTGCTTGGATCTTGTTGTGCCCCTACGGATATAGAATCTTTTTGTTCCGTACATTTTTTGGGGTCTTAGAAAAAATTGTGCCCAGCCGTCCATTCCTTTTCCGAAGCTTTATTTCAACCCGGACTCTGGTCTTTAGATTTCCACGCTACCAGAAAAGAGACTCACACAGTCTTCCAACATCCCGTTTGGGTTGAGCTAAGTGCATAGTGCGAGAGTGCGAATTAATTCCCTATTACAGAGTTGTACCCAGAATGAAGAGACCAGGTTAGACACTAAGAGTCAAACGCTGTACATTGTCATGTGGAACTTAAGGAATTAAGTCACAAAGACCTGAAGCTCTTAAAATCCTATTTCTCGGTGAAGTTCCTCTGAAAATTAGGTGGATTAAGGTCAAGTCCAGACCACTCTCGGTTTCGGCTCATAACTTGGTTCAGAACCCAATGACTTTTCACAGATGCAAATGCATGTAATGTTGGATGAAGTGCAGGTGTGTGCAATGCAGACACAATTTTTTTTGACATTTTATGCAAGGGATTTTTTATGCAGACAAATGAAATAAGAAGCCCAATTTTTTTTTCAAGTTAGTACCCACCCCGTAAATACATATAGACTTACGCGCAAGTACGAGATATGGGTAAAATATATACAAAGTATATATACAGACCCCCCTATACTTAGCGAGTGCTGTGTCCTCAGAGCACAAGAAGCGTAAAGAAGACATAGCTCGGGCTAAGCGTAAGAGAGTGAGAAAAAAGAAAGAAAAAAGAAAAGAAGAAAAGAAGAAAAAGAATGAAAAGAAAAGCGGTCAGGAAATGAGGAGAGTATATACGGGTGGATGTCGGTTCCCCCTATACCTATGTTCTGATTAGCCTAAGTACGGAGGGAGGGTGAAAATGGAGTGATTAGGAGTCAGGAGAAGAATGGTATATACAGATGGCATCGGTCTCCCCTATACTTAGGCCTTGGCCTAAGTAAAGGAAGAAGCTGTACACGGAGGCCGATGTGGTCGGGAGGGAGGGAGAATGATCAGATAGATTTTCAATGTCCTCTCTCTGCGTGAAATAGATGACCTCGACTTGAACTGTTTGTTCTTTGGGTGATTCAATGTATGGCTTCAGCATTTGTCCATTTACTGAGAACGGTTGTGCATTCTATTTGAGTTCGGCAATATCTACGCTTCCATTGGTATGCACATCGATGACAATGTAGGGACCCGTCCATTTTGATTTTAGTTTCCCATGAAAAATCTTCAACCGGGCATTAAACAACCACACTTTCTGTCCAGGGACAAAGGTCTTCTCTCGAATGTGTCTATCATGCCATCTCTTGACCTTGTCCTTATAAATCACACTGTTTTCATATGCCCGATTTCGGATTTCAATTAGCTCATTCAGATTTAAGTCTCGACATAGTTTCCCGAGGTGACAACTCCAATTCAACTTTTTGATCGCCCATTCAGATTTGTGGACTAATTCTGCAGGAAGATGACATGGCTTGCCATAGATCATCCTAAAAGGTGAAGTACCAAGTGGAGTCTTATAGGCTGTCCTATAGGCCCATAGAACTTGGTCCAACAGTGTTGACCAATTCTTCCTATCGGGACGAACCAACTTCTGGAGAATGCTCTTCACCTCTCTATTAGAAACCTCTGCCATGCCATTAGATTGTGGATGATACGGGTTGGCTATTATATGCTCAAATTTGTACTCCTTAGCCAAAGATCTCATCTCCCTGTTCACGAAGTGGCTACCTCCATCAGAAATCAATACTTTTGGTATCCCGAACCTCGCAATGATGTTTTCTTTGATAAACTTACAGACGACTTTGCTATCTGCGGTTCGGGTTGGAATAGCCTCTACCCATCTTGATAAATAATCCACCGCTAACAAGATGTACTCAAATCCATTGCTGTTGGGAAAAGGACCCATAAAATCGATCCCCCATGCATCAAAAACATCACAGAAAATTATTGGTTGCATGGGCATTTCATCTCTATATCCCATAGTCCCTCCCATTCTTTGACAAATCGGGCATGACCGTACAAATTCATTAGCATCCTGAAATAAGGTCCGCCAGTAAAATCCACATTGGAGTACCTTGTGTGCGGTTCTCTTTCCCGAATGGTGTCCTCCAGCCTCGAGAGAATGACAGTGTGTGAGGACACTCTGATATTCCTCCTGAGGGATACATCTTCTCCAGACACAATCCGGTCCTTCATAGAAAAGGAAAGGATCGTCCCAATGGTATTTTCTCGAATCCGACTCTAATCGATCAATCATTTTTTTGGTCCAACCATAGGGAACCTTCTTGGAGACGATAGTTCACTATGTCGGAATACCATGGGGTTGACTCAATGACGCAAATCGATTCGTCTGGAAAAGTCTCCTTGATTGGTCCGATATCAGGATGACCGTTTTGCTCGATTCGGGAAAGGTGATCAGCAGCAACATTCTTTATTCCAGGTTTATCCTTGATCTCCAAATTAAACTCCTGGATTAACAAGATCCATCTCAAAAGTCGTGCCTTAGCATCCTTCTTATCCATGAGATATCTAATTGCTGTGTGGTCTGTGAAAATTGTCACCTTGGAGCCCAATATGTATGATCTGAATTTTTCCAGGGCCCAAACAACCGCGAGCATTTCCTTTTCAGTCACTGTATAGTTTCTCTGTGCAGGGTCCAACACTTTGCTCGCATAGTGAATCGCATAAGGAATTCCATCTCTTCTTTGTCCAAGTACCGCTCCGACAGCAAAATCCGATGCATCAGTCATGATCTCGAAGGGAAGAGACCAGTCGGGAGCTTGTAATATCAACGATTCACATATTTTCTTTTTCAAGAGCTCGAAGGCCTCTAGACATCTGTGATTTACAATAAACTTGGTGTCTTTTCCTAAGAGCTCAGTCAGTGGGCGGGCGATCTTTGAAAAATCAGGAATAAACCGTCGATAAAATCCAACATGCCCTAAGAACGACCTCACTGACTTGACGTTGGTTGGTGGCTCAAGTTTCTTGATCACATCCACCTTGGCAGGGTCCACCTCCATTCCCTTTTTGGAGATGACGTGCCCCAACACGATACCCTCAGTCACCATAAAGTGACTCTTCTCCCAGGAGAGTACCAAATTAACCTCCCTGCATCTCTGAAGGACTCGGTCCAAGTGTGCTAAGTATGTATCAAATGAATCACCATGAACTGAGAAGTCATCCATGAAGACTTCCAGGAAATCACCAACCATTTCGGCAAATACGGCAATCATGCACCGCTGAAATGTGCCTGGGGAATTGCAAAGCCCGAATGGCATGCGCTTGAATGCATAAGTACCGAAGGGACATGTGAATGTGGTCTTTTCCTGGTCCTCGGGAGCGATAGCTACTTGATTGTAGCCGGAGTACCCATCAAGAAAACAGAAGAAGGCTTTCCCTGCAAGTCTCTCCAATATTTGATCAATGAATGGCAGTGGAAAGTAGTCTTTCTTGGTCGCAGCATTCAGGCGCCGGTAATCGACACAGACGCGCCACGACGTGGGTACTCGGGTCGCGATCTCTACCCCTTCCTCGTTGGTAACCATCTAGATTCCCGACTTCTTCGGGACGACATGAAGGGGGGCTACCCACTTGGAGTCAGAAATGGGGTAAATAAATCCTGCTTTGCACCATTTCTCTATTTCTTTCTTCACTACTTCCCGAAGATTGGTGTTTAATCTTCTCTGAAATTCACGGGAAGGCTTTGCATTATCCTCAACATAAATTTGGTGCGAGCAGAGAGCGGGGTTTATTCCTACGAGATCCGACACAGTCCAACCTATGGCTTTTCGATTTCGCTCAAGGACTTCGATCAGTCTGGATTCTTGGTCCACTGTTAATGATGAGCTAATGATCACAGGGAATTTTTCTTTGGGTCCATTGAGGAATGCATACTTCAGTGTGGGAGGAAGTGGCTTCAACTCTGGCGATTCTGAATCGTCGATCAAGTCTGGCTGAATGACTCTTGTTTCTGGCTCAGTATCGGTTGGCGGTGAATCACTGTGTGAGATGTTAGCTACCAACTCCGAAGAAAAGTGAGTCGGATCGATAGAAGAAAAGTGAGTCGTTGTAGTATAGTGGTCAGTATACCCGCCTGTCACGCGGGTGACCCGGGTTCGATCCCCGGTAACGGCGCCATCTGACGAGTCCGCAAAAGCCGCGTTAAGAAGTTGTTTTTAATGTTCGTTCGTGAAAATAATTAAAGTCGTTCGTTGTAGGCGGCGATCGGAAACAGTCAAGAAATAACCACTATTTTTAATCAAATTTAATCAAGTGGTTTTTGTGTTTATTTTACTTGGGCAAGTCCCAAGGTCGATCACAAGGAGGCAAAGGAACAACCTAGAGTTGTGTCTATCCAATTTTTAGTTCGGTTTTCAAGGCGGTCTTTTTTTGGAATTTTTCAATGCAATATGAGATGCAAAATGCAAATTCGGCCTATTTTAGGGACTAAAATGTAAATTTCAATCAAACGATGTCCGAAAAAAACGAAACTTGGCGACAATGAAAATGACGATGAAATGAGTGCACTGTAATATTTTTGGAATTTTTAGATGCTATATGAATTTTTTATGAATTTTTAAATGCAAACGGAATGATTTTCAATATTTAATTATAATAAATATTAAACCTACTTATTTTCAAGAAATAAAATTATCTAAGATCTATCACTAGGTGATGGATCCCAGAAAAATCCTAAACCTCGAAAATGTGGGGTTTTAATACCTATTAAAAATCAAACATTGAAATGTGCAAAATGATTTTTACAGGGCAAATGATGTATGCAAATGCAAAGATTTTTGGGCACAATGTTAATCAAAGTAATCTCTACAATATTTGATTTTTAGGGAATTTTTAGAGATACGGTTAATTAACTATGAATTTCAGAGCACAGATTGGGCAAAATATTCCAATTTCCACAAAATAATTAATTAATAATTAACCGGTCATCACAAAAATATCCGCAACATGTCAAACTGTAGAGAATTAAAAGATGAACAAAATGCTATTTTTAAATAAATAAAATGATGCAATGTAGAAGTCTATAATGGATGACAAAGACAGGGGTACAGATGCAAATAGAAATAAAATATAAAAATAATGCAGGGGGACCTAGGAGTAATTACCGCTTGTTCTGAGGTGTACTTTGCAAATTTACCAAGGGGCACGTGCAGAGCACGTGCCCTCTGGATCTGGGGCGTAATGGCAAATGATGGAACCCCCAGGGGGCTTCTTGCAATTTACCCCGCGGTCACGTGCGGGGCACGTGACCCAGGGGATGACGCTGAGATGACGTCCCCCGGCCCACGTGCTACGCACGTGGCGGGGTCTCGGCCTTGGAGGCCGGTGGTGAGTGCGGCGGAGGGCCCGGCGGAGCAAGGTTGCTCCTGGCGATGTCGTGGCTGATGAGGAGCCCGACGAAAGTGCTGTGGAGGTGCTCCGGGGTGGAAGCGAGGCCGGCGAGGGCGATGGCCTGGTGGTTGGCGTTGGCATGGCGACGGAGCTCGGCCTTTCTGATGAAGACGATGGTGGCGTAGGAGGAGTGGATCCGGCGGTGATGTTGACGCGGCGGAGAAGACCCGGTGAATGTGGGCGAGGGCCGCTCCAGGCGGAGGGCTGTGGAGCTCGTCGGTGCAGAGGTAGGCGAAGGCGGCGAGCTTGGAGTTGCTCCTGTAGCGGTTGGCGACGCGGCTCGAAGGTGGAGGGGCCCCGAGCTCCTGGAGATGTGATCGGAGAAGACGAAGTCGGGGCGGCGTTGACGATGAATGGAGCGACGTAGCTGGAGGAGATGGAGGGCGAAGTCGGCGGAGCGGGCCCGGTGAATGTGGGCGAGGGCCTCCCCAGGCGGAGAATGGTGGAGTGGCGGCCGAAGGTCGAGGTGGCGGAGAGATAGAGAGCGAGGTAGAGAGAGAGATAGAGAGAGGGGGAGAGATAGAGATGAAGATAGAGAGTACCTGAGGAGATCAACGGCAGTGCCGGAGCGAGGAGCGGCTCGGGCGGAGCTGCGACGAGGAGATGTCCTCGGATCACGCCGGTTCGAGGGCTGTCACCACCTGAAGGAGTAGGTCGGCGGATGTCGTGGACTGGGGGCGGCGGAGGTTCTTTTATAGAGAGAGAGGGAGGTGGTTAGGGTCATCGGCGCGGTCAAAGGACGTGATTTGCGGCGGAGGTTACGGTGCGGCGATCCGTTGCGACATTGGGGGAGACGGGTCCGGAGGTGGGAGATGCGGGTGGGCCGTCCGATCGGCCGAGATCGGACGGCCAAGGATGAGCCACGTGGCGCGGAAGGGGCAAAGAGAGGGGCGGAGCACGTGAGGGGCACGTGCCTGGGGGCACGTGCGCCGCACGTGCGGGGGATTTTAATTTTTTTTCTAAACGAAATAATAAAAAGGCAAAAAATAGCTGACACGTGGCGGCCTCTGGGGCTGCCACGTGTCAGCACCAGAAAAAATCAAAGGAAAAAGAGTTTGTAAAATCAAAAATAAATAGTTAACGACCCCGGATCGAAGAAGTTTCTTCACGAAAAATGCTCGTCTCGACGAGATCTACAACTTTTATGAAGACATCAAAGCCAAATTCGGTCAAATGTGAAAAGTGAATTTTTGGGGTATCCCATGTACATAGAATACCTTGATTTTTGGTTTTCTAATTTTTTTGTCATTTTTGAAAGAAGATAAAAATCCGGAAAAATATGGGAAAATCAAAGATAAATAATAGACACCTTAATGTAATTTTTTTGGATTTTTACTGATAAAGAAAATATTTACAAAAAACACAGGTCAAAAGCCGCGAAAAATACAATGTACAAAAGATGCCCAAAACCCAACTTTCACATACGAGCTCCGATTCACTTGAACTTGGTCTTGTTTTGAAGGTAATTGAATGTGCATTAGTTCAAAAGTGAGTAGGATCGGACACTGGATGGGGACGATATGTGGCTTTTAGTCCGAAAATCCTGAAACTAGGGTTTGGGTTTTTGGTCCACTTTCCTGGGTTAATTATTTTTTTGTATTTTTTATTTATTCTTGTTAGTGATGTGTACACAGTGGAGGTGGTTTTGGGTTATGAGGTGTTAGCATGGAGGAGTTAAAAATAGGGGAAGTTAGGCTATTTACAGGTCAATTTGGGCTTGGATTTTTGGCTTCCTATTTTATGCAGAATTTTAATGCTAACATGCAATTCTTATGAAATCATGCACAGATGCTAATTATGCAAAATAAATGCAGAAATACAATTGATTTTGAGGTACTTGAGCTTAATTAATGAGACTTAGAGTGATGAATCCGAGATTCATCAAACACATGAGCCCACCACGCCTAAGGTGATGTTGACCTGTTGTTAGTTGAACCAACCATCAACATGAGTAGAATTCTCTACGTGCAATCCAATATCGCCCCAATAATATAAGGACTCGATATTGGGGTCACTATGCATATGGACTTACTCTTTCGAAAAGCAAAGAGAGCCGATCCAGATGCGCTTGTATGCAGGATCTGTCACTTCAGACAGGTGTCTCCTACATACAATACCTGACTATGGAACCCTTAGCCTTGAGGAAGACCATGGATGTTACTTAAGTGATCTTCCATATCCCATTGAAATTTTAATTAATTATAATGAATCACATACACAAAACTAAATATTCCAAGGGAAAAAAATTCTATTCGTAATAGAGTGTTGTAATTGGAAACAATTAATTCAACCATATTACATCAATTATAAATCCAATTTATCAACCAACACACAATTTTGATTATTACATAAAGAATGGTATAATATCACAATACAAATTACTCAAATTTTAATAATTTAAAAAATACATCATGATCTTTTAAAGCATTATCCTTTCCTTATGTGTTGTCATGTCCAGTACTAACGGGAGTAGGACAGATTGCTCACAGAGCAACCTGCTATCCCATCGATCCTTGACTAGACACCATATCCACCTCAGTTTAAGATAATACGATTTGATCCTTTTGTATTTGAGATGATAATCGGTCTTTAAAACAAAGGTATATCATATAATATTCATCAAAACAATTTTAGTAAGCATTATAGGGAGATTCGCTAAACAAATCCCCAATCCTAATCAAGCATCAATGTTTGTTGGGAAGAGTCATTGTAACCAATACAATCAGGATACATTATCTTATCAAGTTGGTTAAGGCAATATCATTCATGGAAAGAATCATCATCACTAAATATTTCACAAATATTCATTAATAATTATTTCAGAAAATTAATCATTAATTTCCATTAATTTAATTGAATGACAAGGTTCATGATCAAGTATGTAATTTCCAACAGTGACCCATACTTACAAAAATTAGCATAACTCGATCAAATAAAATCCAAATCATGCAAATTAATTTTCTTTGATTTGCCAGTTTGATTTATAAAAGAATGAAAGTGATAAAAATGCATTTCTCGATGTTTTTAAAATCGTGGATATCTCTTGATTATGTTCTAAAATCACATTCCTGCAATAGTGGATACATGTCAACTAAAACAATCATAACTTGAACAAACTGATTCCAAATCACGCAAACTCAAATCCTACGGTTTTCTAATTTAATGGGGAACGTAATCCAATTAATAAAAACGTATTGTAAGGCATGTAAATAGGGTGAGCAAGTGCACTAAAGAGGATTGCATGGATAAAATGTGATAAAACTTCACACAACTTAAAATGCTCGTGTCATCTTAGGTTTGTGGATCATATCTAAATCTCCGACCTATGGCACTAATACCACTTGAAGGATATGGGAAGATCCCTAAGCCTAACATGGAAGTGTCGAGATCGCATCAAATGCGATCGGGAGCGACTAGACGTACTAGTTGCTATGGGCAGCAGAATTTTTAAAAAAATTGAATAATGAAACCACATGATCCAAGAACACTTCTCAGATCATTTCACCTAAATCACAAATAAGTATTAGATTTACCTCTTGAAGCGTTGTTGTGATCGAATCTCTAAACAAAGAGACATCATGTCTCTTGTCTTATCCAATGGAGGAGACGCTTGTGAGCGCATTGATGAAACGTGTGCTCCTCGCAATCCATGTTGATGATCCAAGTGGTAAACGTCCTGATCTCGTCTCACAAGATCAGACATCTTCTTCACGAGCCAAGCACACTGGGGAATATGAAGATCCACGAGTAGTCAATACGTGAGTACAACGGTGCCGCGATGACTCCGACCCTCTCTAGGTTTAGGGTGGACGACCACTCTAAGAAGAGAGGGGGCATTTATATATATATATATAGAGAGAGAGAGAGATGGAGAGAGTTTAATTTCTCTTGGAATTATGTGTGTAGTATAAAAGGCAAGGGCTACCCTTCCTTTTATACTAGTTGAATGTATATGGATCTCAATACACGTGCCCTCTTAATCGAACAGTTTAGATTAAGAGGTTATTAATCAATGGCCATAATGTGTTGCTACAAAGTTGCAATGACTAATTTGATTAAAATAAATTAATTATATCCCTTTATCAAAATATAAATTAATTCATTTTAATTTCAGTTATAATAAATAGATAATAAGGGAGGCAACCACTACTTTAAAAAGAGGGTGGATGCCCCCGCCCCTTTGACTTTGTCATAGTGGACAACTGACTTCTTGGTGGTTTTTGCCTTCCTTAGTATATACTTATTACATATATTAAAATGCAACAACTGTTATTGCATTATCTTCACGAAAATAATTTCAAATTAAATTTGTGAATACATCAATCATGCCATTGATAAATATGAATCATATTCATATATCAAACATAATATGTAAATCAGATTTACAATTAATTATTTATTGTGAATCTAATTCACAATAACATATAATTTGTAATTCTGTTTGCAATTAAATCTCTCCAACATATTATAAATCAAATTTATAATATCCATGATTTATAGGATAGAGATATCTACATTAATTATATCTCTGATGATTAAGTCACATTTAATTATACATGATGACTCTTCTCATGTGCCCAAATAACATGAATCACATTCACATTAATCTCATCTTTGATAAATAAATCACATTTAATTATCTTAAATAACTCTCCTTATATGTCCAAGAAATATGAATCAAATTCTCAGATACATTATAAACAATGAAATTATTCTTGAACTCTTTCAAGAACAATGCACTTTCTCCGCAGATACATGGAGATAAGGATAGGGTGATTGTACGTTCTACGTATAATGACTTGGATATTGAGATCACTTCTCAAATCCAGATCCTCTGGGACCTCCCATAGATGTTTGATTAAATCAAGGCAGTATATCTAATCTTCTCATTCTATCTGAATCATATCAGATCAATGTCCAACATTTGGACTAAAATTAGATCACTTCTATTGTGAGAGGAGTCACTAAAATCCAAACCTGTTTCATCACTCCCTCGTAATGGAAGCATCATGGTTATACAATTGTTTATGATCACATCACACTTGGGTATTCCTAATACATGTACATCCTGCATACTGTAAGACCTAGAATAATCCCGAAGTTTTAGGTCTATTTGGACTGTCTCCTTTCAGGATTTTATCATTAAGTTTTTCATTTAATCATTGGGAGTTTGTATCAATCATATACTTTCCAAAATCATATATCATACCTGGGTATTGATCGTATACTTTCCAGAATTATATACCATATCTACAAATTCAGTCAAGTTTCGAAAGCAAGATGGTCGTGCATAGGAATTGATTCCCAACATATCGTGAGTGAGCTCATGTCTTCTATTCAGTAAATGAACCTATATGATCCCTTTGAGAGATCGTATTACTCATATCCCTTGTATGCACCTCAGCGCGCCAGTGTATAGACCTTGATTAGGCCATCAACCTATCGGTCTGCCAAATGTACATAGTAAGACATATAGTAACACAACTGTCACTGGTTAGAGGACACGTGCCTATATCGTGATAGCATACAACATAGGTCTTTGGTTATCTCGATCTCGTTAAGTCAACTCTTTGACTTAACTTATCTAACTCCTCCTAATCTCTATTCCTATGTAGAGAACCTGCATCAATAGATCGGTCAGAAATCAGCAAAAAGTGAAAGGATTGCCATCTCCTACTCAGCCTGGAGATCATCTCTTAATAATCATTTGACAGTGCTTGATGAGTCCTTAATCTAACTCCTTAGATATTCATTCAAGCACCAGCCTCTATGATTTAACAATTGATCCAATAGCTGTATGATCATCAAGATGACCAAGGTACATAACCCTAAATGTACTAAGGGGACTATTATGCAAATTTGTTATTCTTCATTTCAGATCAGGGCGGGAATGATATTTACAATAACATTTATTGCATAAAGGCTCGTTGTGGGCTCGCATGTCTAACAATATGGATAATTAATAAAATAGAAAACACACATTAAATTATTTGTATATACTGCCTAATAAATCATTTTAAAATATTTTGTAAAATGTTTGAGAAATAGTTGGACAATCTTTTTGAAAAATCTTTTGAAAACTGTCTGGAAACTTTTTTTGTAAAATATTTTCAATCTTTGTAACAATATTTTATTTGTAAAAATTTCTTTTCTTTGTTTGAATAAAATGTTTGAAAATATATTTGCAAATGATTTTGAAAAATGTTTGCAAAAATATTTTGAAAAATCTATACATACTATTTGAAAAATCTTTGCAAAATGATTTTCATAATTTGTAAATGTTTGCAAAAATTATTTATCAAATTAGTTTGCAAAATAAAGCCTTCACAATGTTTGTAAAAATATTTTCAAATTATTTTGAGGACTGCGTACATGGTTCAAGCAAATAAAGATCCTTTATAAACCCTGTACATACAACCTGTAAATTCCTAAATCCCAATTCTTGTCAATAATAAGACACACTCCTGTGTAAGTATTTGCAAATATTTATTTCATTTTTTGAAAATATCTATAAAATTTACAAAAATAAAAAAAACGTAAAAATTTGAAAAAAAATTCAAAAATTAAAAATTTGCAAAACATTTTAAAAAATCCATAAAAAAATCCATGTTCGAAAATTGCATCACAAAAATTGAACTAGTCTAAGTAAAATTCGAATATTGGAGATTGTTTCGACCTTAATCACTTCATCACAGGAACCTTATAGAAACTGAAATTGAGGTACTTTAAGTCTGCTAGACTTAATTCTTTGACACCACGAGACTTGGTTCAATTTTGTCTTGACTGCCTAAGTAGAGTATTTCAGAACACATGCATGACTCTTGTTGACAATGACCTAGCTTGCACAACTGCATCTTACATTTTACTCACTGACGAGTCTGCAAAAGCCGCGTTAAGAAGTTGTTTTTAATGTTCGTTCGTGAAAATAATTAAAGTCGTTCGTTGTAGGCGGCGATCGGAAACAGTCAAGAAATAACCACAATTTTTAATCAAATTTAATCAAGTGGTTTTTGTGTTTATTTTACTTGGGCAAGTCCAAAGGTCGATCACAAGGAGGCAAAGGAACAACCTAGAGTTGTGTCTATCCAATTTTTAGTTCGGTTTTCAAGGCGGTCTTTTTTTGGAAATTCTCAATGCAATATGAGATGCAAAATGCAAATTCGGCCTATTTTTGGGACTAAAATATAAACTTCAATCAAACGATGTCCGAAAAATATGAAACTTGGCGACAATGAAAATGACGATGAAATGAGTGCACTGTAATAATTTTGGAATTTTTAGATGCTATATGAATTTTTTATGAATTTTTAAATGCAAACGGAATGATTTTCAATATTTTATTATAATAAATATTAAACCTACTTATTTTCAAGAAATAAAATTATTTAAGATCTATCACTAGGTGATGGATCCCAGAAAAATCATAAACCTCGAAAATGTGGGGTTTTAATACCTATTAAAAATCAAACATTGAAATGTGCAAAATGATTTTTACACGGCAAATGATGCATGCAAATGCAAAGATTTTTGGAAACAATGTTAATCAAAGTAATCTCTACAATATTTGATTTTTGGGGAATTTTTAGAGATACGGTTAATTAACTATGAATTTCAGAGCACAGATTGGACAAAATATTCCAATTTCCACAAAATAATTAATTAATAATTAACCGGTCATCACAAAAATATCCGCGACATGTCAAACTGTAGAGAATTAAAAGATGAACAAAATGCTATTTTTAAATAAATAAAATGATGCAATGTAGAGGTCTATAATGGATGACAAAGATATGGGTACATATGCAAACATAAATAAAATATAAAAATAATGCAGGGGGACCTAGGAGTAATTACCGCTTGTTCTGAGGTGTACTTTGCAAATTTACCAAGGGGCACGTGTAGAGCACGTGCCCCCTGGATCTGGGGCGTAATGGCAAATGATGGAAACCTAGGGGGCTTCTTGCAATTTACCCCGCGGTCACGTACGGGGCACGTGACCCGGGGGATGATGTTGAGATGACGTCCCCCGCCCCACGTGCTACGCACGTGGCGGGGTCTCGGCCTTGGAGGCCGGTGGCGAGTGCGACGGAGGGCCCGGCGGAGCAAGGTTGCTCCTGGCGATGTCGTGGCTTATGAGGAGCCCGGCGAAAGTGCTGTGGAGGTGCTCCGGGGTGGAAGCGAGGCCGGCGAGGGCGATGGCCTGGTGGTTGGCGTTGGCGTGGCGACGGAGCTCGGCCTTTCTGATGAAGACGATGGTGGCGTAGGAGGAGTGGATCCGGCGGTGATGTTGACGCGGCAGAGAAGACCCGGTGAATGTGGGCGAGGGCCGCTCCAGGCGGAGGGCTGTGGAGCTCGTCGGTGCAGAGGTTGGCGAAGGTTGCGAGCTTGGAGTTGCTCCTGTAGCGGCTGGCGACGCGGCTCGGAGGTGGAGGGGCCCCGAGCTCCTGGAGATGTGATCGGAGAAGACGAAGTCGGGGCGGCGTTGACGATGAATGGAGCGGCGTAGCTGGAGGAGATGGAGGGCGAAGTCGGCAGAGCGGGCCCGGTGAATGTGAACGAGGGCCACCCCAGGCGAAGAATGGTGGAGTGGCGGCCGGAGGTCGAGGTGGCGGAGAGATAGAGAGCGAGGTAGAGAGAGAGATAGAGAGTGGGGGAGAGATAGAGATGAAGATAGAGAGTACCTGAGGAGCTCAACGGCAGTGCCGGAGCGAGGAGCGGCTCGGGCGGAGCTGCGACGAGGAGATGTCCTCGGATCACGTCGGTTCGAGGGCTGTCACCACCTGAAGGAGTAGGTCAACGGATGTCGTGGACTGGGGGCGGTGGAGGTTCTTTTATAGAGACAGAGGGAGGTGGTTAGGGTCATCGGCGCAGTCAAAGGCCGCGATTTGCGGCGGAGGTTACGGTGCGGCGATCCGTTGCGACATTGGGGGAGACGGGTCCGGAGGTGGGAGATGCGGGTGGGCCGTCCGATCGGCCGAGATCGGACGGCCAAGGATGAGCCACGTGGCGCGGAAGGGGCAAAGAGAGGGGCGGAGCACGTGAGGGGCACGTGCCTGGGGGCACGTGCGCCGCACGTGCGGGGGATTTTAATTTTAATTTTTTTTAAACGAGATAGTAAAAAGGTGAAAAATAGCTGACACGTGGCGGCCTCTGGGGCTGCCACGTGTCAGCACCAGAAAAAATCAAAGGAAAAAGAGTTTGTAAAATCAAAAAGAAATAGTAAACGACCCCGGATCGAAGAATTTCTTCACGAAAAATGCTCGTCTCGACGAGATCTACAACTTTCATGAAGACATCAAAGCCAAATTTGGTCAAATGTGAAAAGTGAATTTTTGGGGTATCCCATGTACATAGAAATACCTTGATTTTTGGTTTTCTAATTTTTTGTCATTTTTGAAACAAGATAAAAGTCCGGAAAAATATGGGAAAATCAAAGTTAAATAAAAGACACCTTAATCTAATTTTTTTGGATTTTTACTGATAAAGAAAATATTTACAAAAAAACAGGTCAAAAGCCGCGAAAAATACAATGTACAAAAGAGGCCCAAAACCCAACTTTCAATACGAGCTCCGATTCACTTGAACTTGTCTTGTTTTGAAGGTAATTGAATGGGCATTAGTTCAAAAGTGAGTAGGATCAAATCGGACACTGGATGGGGACGATATGTGGCTTTTAGTCCGAAAATCCTGAAACTAGGGTTTGGGTTTTTGGTCACTTTCCTGGGTTAATTATTTTTTTGTATTTTTTATTTATTCTTGTTAGTGATGTGTACACAGTGGAGGTGGTTTTGGGTTATGCGGTGTTAACATGGAGGAGATAAAAATAGGGGAAGTTAGGCTATTTACAGGTCAATTTGGGCTTGGATTTTTGTCTTCCTATTTTATGCAGAATTTTAATGCTAACATGCAATCTTATGAAATCATGCACAAATGCTAATTATGCAAAATAAATGCAGAAATGCAATTGATTTTGAGGGACTTGAGCTTAATTAATGAGACTTAGAGTGATGAATCCGAGATTCATCATCCCCCTATACTTAAACCATGCTCGTCCCTGAGCATCAGAAAGAAATGCCATGAAGTGAAATGAGACTGGGTTTCCATACCAAGACCATGAACTGAAGGTGAAAGTGAAACTAAACTCGACCTTTGGATTAATAGTGTGGCGGAACTTCTGTGAGACTTAGAATTTTGAAATCAACAGTCCTCAAGTTCTACATATCATTGACACAGTTTTGGCTCAGAAGTCATCTTAGATCAATCCTCTTCCCAAAGTATACCCTATGAAACATTGAATAACCGACTCATGTGTGTGAAGGGTTTTAGCTCTTCCCATTCAGAATGCCAGACTACCATGCTCCTCTCCTTTCCAGTAACTCGTCCTCGGGGAGTCAGGTATTTCCTTCTAAGGTCTGTCATGCTGTGTTCACAATCGAATGAGGGAGAAGATAGAAGAAAGAGAAAAAGAACTGGAGGGTGGGCCAGTGTAGTCACCTCTCCTTGTGAAGATGGCCAGTGTAGCCGAGTCTCCACCAAGATCTGCAGGTTCTGGAAGCTTGGACCTTTTTGGTCGGATTTTTATTTGGTAGAATGCTTCTTTGTATTTGGAATTTTTGGTGGTTCTGCTTGGATCTTGTTGTGCCCCTACGGATATAGAATCTTTTTGTTTCGTACATTTTTTGGGGTCTTAGAAAAATTGTGCCCAGCCATTCATCCCTTTTCCGAACCTTTATTTCAACCCGTACTCCGGTCTTTAGATTTCCACGCTACCAGAAAAGAGACTCACACAGTCTTCTAACATCCAGTTTGGGGTTGAGCTAAGTGCATAGTGCGAGAGTGCGAATTAATTCCCTATTCCAGAGTTGTACCCAGAATGAAGAGACCAGGTTAGACACTAAGAGTCAAACGCTGTACATTGTCATGTGGAACTTAAGGAATTAAGTCACAAAGACCTGAAGCTCTTAAAATCCTATTTCTCGGTGAAGTTCCTCTGAAAATTAGGTGGATTAAGGTCAAGTCCAGACCACTCTCGGTTTCGGCTCATAACTTGGTTCAGAACCCAATGACTTTTCACAGATGCAAATGCATGTAATGTTGGATGAAGTGCAGGTGTGTGCAATGCAGACACAATTTTTTTTTGACATTTTATGCAAGGGATTTTTTATGCAGACAAATGAAATAAGAAGCCCAATTTTTTTTTCAAGTTAGTACCCACCCCGTAAATATATAGACTTACGCGTAAGTACGAGATATGGGTAAAATATATACAAAGTATATATACAGACCCCCTATACTTAGCGAGTGATGTATCCTCAGAGCACAAGAAGCGTAAAGAAGACATAGCTCGGGCTAAGCGTAAGAGAGTGAGAAAAAAGAAAGAAAAAAGAAAAAAGAAAAGAAGAAAAAGAATGAAAAGAAAAGCGGTCAGGAAATGAGGAGAGTATATACGGGTGGATGTCGGTTCCCCCTATACCCATGTTCTGATTAGCCTAAGTACGGAGGGAGGGTGGAAATGGAGCGATTAGGAGTCAGGAGAAGAATGGTATATACAGATGGCATCAGTCTCCCCTATACTTAGGCCTTGGCCTAAGTAAAGGAAGAAGCTGTACACGGAGGCCGATGTGGTCGGGAGGGAGGGAGGGAATGATCAGATAGATTTTCAATGTCCTCGCTCTGCGTGAAATAGATGACCTCGACTTGAACTGTTTGTTCTTTGGGTGATTCAATGTATGGCTTCATCATTTGTCCATTACTGAGAACGGTTGTGCATTCTCTTTGAGTTCGGCAATATCTACGCTTCCATTGGTATGCACATCGATGACAATGTAGGGACCCGTCCATTTTGATTTTAGTTTCCCATGAAAAATCTTCAACCGAGCATTAAACAACCACACTTTCTGTCCAGGGACAAAAGTCTTCTCTCGAATGTGTCTTTCATGCCATCTCTTGACCTTGTCCTTATAAATCACACTGTTTTCATATGCCCGATTTCGATTTCAATTAGCTCATTCAGATTTAAGTCTCGACATAGTTTCCCGAGGTGACAACTCCAATTCAACTTTTTGATCGCCCATTCAGATTTGTGGATTAATTCTACAGGAAGATGACATGGCTTGCCATAGATCATCCTAAAAGGTGAAGTACCGAGTGGAGTCTTATAGCCAGTCCTATAGGCCCATAGAACTTGGTCCAACAGTGTTGACTAATTCTTCCTATCGGGACGAACCAACTTCTGGAGAATGCTCTTCACCTCTCCTATTAGAAACCTCTGTCATGCCATTAGATAGTGGATGATACGGGTTGTCTATTCTATGCTCAAATTTGTACTCTCAGCCAAAGATCTCATCTCCCTGTTCACGAAGTGGCTACCTCCATCAGAAATCAATACTTTTGGTATCCCGAACCTCGCAATGATGTTCTCTTTGATAAACTTACAGACGACTTTGCTATCTGCGGTTCGGGTTGGAATAGCCTCTACCCATCTTGATAATAATCCACCGCTAACAAGATGTACTCAAATCCATTGCTGTTGGGAAAGGGACCCATAAAATCGATCCCCCATGCATCAAAAACATCACAGAAAATTATTGGTTGCATGGGTATTTCATCTCTATATCCCATAGTCCCTCCCATTCTTTGACAAATCGGGCATGACCGTACAAAATTCATTAGCATCCTGAAATAAGGACCGCCAGTAAAATCCACATTGGAGTACCTTGTGCGCGGTTCTCTTTCCCGAATGGTGTCCTCCAGCCTCGAGAGAATGACAGTGTGTGAGGACACTCTGATATTCCTCCTGGAGGGATACATCATCTCCAGACACAATCTGGTCCTTCATAGAAAAGGAAAGGATCGTCCCAATGGTATTTTCTCTAATCCGACTTTAATCGATCAATCATTTTTTTGGTCCAACCATAGGGAACCTTCTTGGAGACAGATAGTTCACTATGTCGGGAATACCATGGGGTTGACTCAATGACGCAAATCGATTCGTCTGGAAAAGTCTCCTTGATTGGTCCGATATCAGGATGATCGTTTTGCTCGATTCGGGAAAGGTGATCAGCAACAACATTCTTTATTCCAGGTTTATCCTTGATCTCCAAATTAAACTCCTGGATTAACAAGATCCATCTCAAAAGTCGTGCCTTAGCAGTCTTCTTATCCATGAGATATCTAATTGCTGTGTGGTCTGTGAAAATTGTCACCTTGGAGCCCAATATGTATGATCTGAATTTTTCCAGGGCCCAAACAATCGCGAGCATTTCCTTTTCAGTCACTGTATAGCTTCTCTGTGCAGGGTCCAACACTTTGCTCGCGTAGTGAATCGCATAAGGAATCCATCTCTTCTTTGTCCGAGTACCGCTCCGAGAGCAAAATCCGATGCATCAGTCATGATCTCGAAGGGAAGAGACCAGTCGGGAGCTTGTAATATCGGCGATTCACATATTTTCTTTTTCAAGAGCTCGAAGGCCTCTAGACATCTGTGATTTACAATAAACTCGGTGTCTTTTTCTAAGAGCTCAGTCAGTGGGCGGGCGATCTTTGAAAATCAGGAATAAACTGTCGATAAAATCCAACATGCCCTAAGAACGACCTCACTGACTTGACGTTGGTTTGGTGGCTCAAGTTTCTTGATCACATCCACCTTGGCAGGGTCCACCTCCATTCCCTTTTTGGAGATGACGTGCCCCGGCACGATACCCTCAGTCACCATAAAGTGACTCTTCTCCCATGAGAGTACCAAATAACCTCCCTGCATCTCTGAAGGACTCGGTCCAAGTGTGCTAAGCATGTATCAAATGAATCACCATGAACTGAGAAGTCATCCATGAAGACTTCCAGGAAATCACCAACCATTTCGGCAAATACGGCAATCATGCACCGCTGAAAATGTGCCTGGGGCATTGCAAAGCTCGAATGGCATGCGCTTGAATGCATAAGTACCGAAGGGACATGTGAATGTGGTCTTTTCCTGGTCCTCGGGAGCGATAGCTACTTGATTGTAGCCGGAGTACCCATCAAGAAACAGAAGAAGGCTTTCCCTGCAAGTCTCTCCAATATTTGATCAATGAATGGCAGTGGAAAGTAGTCTTTCTTGGTCGCAGCATTCAGGCGCCGGTAATCGACACAGACGCGCCACGACGTGGGTACTCAGGTCGCGATCTCTACCCCTTCCTCGTTGGTAACCATCTGGATTCCCGACTTCTTCGGGACGACATGAAGGGGGGATACCCACTTGGAGTCAGAAATGGGGTAAATAAATCCTGCTTTGCACCATTTCTCTATTTCTTTCTTCACTACTTCCCGAAGATTGGGGTTTAATCTTCTCTGAAATTCACGGGAAGGCTTTGCATTATCCTCAACATAAATTTGGTGCGAGCAGAGAGCGGGGTTTATTCCTACGAGATCCGACACAGTCCAACCTATGGCTTTTCGATTTCGCTCAAGGACTTCGATCAGTCTGGATTCTTGGTCCACTGTTAATGATGAGCTAATGATCACAGGGAATTTTTCTTTGGGTCCATTGAGGAATGCATACTTCAGTGTGGGAGGAAGTGGCTTCAGCTCTGGCAATTCTGAATCGTCGATCAAGTCTGGTTGAATGACTCTTGCTTCTGGCTCAGTATCGGTTGGCGGTGAATCACTGAGTGAGATGTTGGCTACCAACTCCGAAGAAAAGTGAGTCGGATCGATAGAGGAGAATGGTAATTCGGCCAGAGCCGCGTCCGACTCATCATTGATTGACTGTCCCAAAGGTGATGTGATTGACAAATCCAAGAGGGTTTGTGTGTTGTCAAGTGTGTGATAATATGGGGGTCTAGAAGTCTCAGAGACTGCATCGTGTATTATTTCTTTTCTGAGGATGTGCTTTCTACCTGTATGTCTGGCAGTTGGTCTCATGGCCCAGTGGTTCTGAGGAGATTGCATTCTGATGTTTCGGCATCTTCAGTTGTGGATTCGGAGTCTGGCCTTTGCCACTTTGTTTGTTTCATCTCCAAGTCCACTTCTCCGCCTGGAGAACGGAATTTCATCATGCCAGTTCCGTAGTCGAATACGGCCTTAGCAATTCTTAAGAAAGGTCTTCCGAGAATGATTTGCGATTCCTTCCAATGGTTCGGGGTCTCCATGTCCAGGACAGTGAAGTCTACTTTGTATTCTGTGCCCTCGATAATGATGATGACATTTTCACTTCTCCCTTAGGTCTTTTAGTGGATTTATCTGCAAATTGGAGTAAAGATGATGATTTCTTTAGGAGGGCCCAACTCCAATCGATAATATAAGGCTAAGGGTAGAAGATTTATGGAAGATCCATTGTCGAGAAGTGTGCGTGTGAATGTTATGCCACCAATGTGACTCTCCACATAATGGGCGCCCAGATCCCTTTTCTTTCTTGGCAGATGCTGGTTTTTGACGCACTTGGTGGTGGCAACTGTCAAGATATGAGTCTCCACGAATTGACTTGTTCTCTTTGTACGAGTCCTGGTAGGAGTGCATTTTGCCTTCAAGTATTTCTGAAAGGCTGGATTACCTGCCACGTATTGATCAAAGGGTACTTTGACTGTGATGTTTTGTTGGCAGAATTTTTCCATGACTGGATCATCTTTGATGTTTTTCTTTTGTTTTTTTTCTTTAAGGCATGGGGGAAAGGAATGGAAGCAATTGAGACAGGAGATAGAGGATCAGAATCAAAAATAAGAGCATCTTTATTCGACTTGGAGTTTTTATTACAATCATAATAATCAAAATCAGGTTGCTGAAAAGGTGACAAAGGTATTTTCCAGCAACTAGAGGTTCAAGGTCCTCTGCAGACTCCATAGATGCTTTCCCTTTATCTACTGCTGGGATCTTTAGGCGTCCTTCATCTTCCTCCTCGGAAACATCCTCCGGTTGATCTTCCGAGTCTTCATGGTATGATTCCCTTGCCCGGTCAGGTACGACCACGGTCCTTCCGCTCCTGAGTTGACATGGCATTTATTTTGTCAAACGAAAGGATCTCATGTTCAGATGTGGAAAAGTCTGGATAGTATACCTGGTTATTGTGTTGAGATGAGTTGAATTTGTTCAAGCTATTGGGGTTAGCTTGAACCTGGGCGGGAATGGTTGTGGCTGGAGCTGTCTGCTCATCCTTCCAACAGGGACAAGCGGTTGACATCAACCCGTAGATCTTCCAGTTCATGTCGGAAGTGATGAAACTCCTCAAGTATTTGTCTCTGGATGTCGATCGGTTCTTCTGGGGGTTTCGATGACTGAGCTGATTGTCTGGGGGCTTGATATTGCTGATGGTATTGCTGAGGTTGGCTTCTGGCGATTGTAGGGTTACTGCTGCTTTGGTTGCTGGAATGCGGCATTATAGAAAGTAGGTGGGCGCTGATAAGTCTGGACGATCTTCCCATATTACCCTGTCGGGTAGTGTCTTGGGTGTACCAGATGCCATTCACTTCAAAATGTCAGAAGCGGGGCTTCCTTGGACTGTCTCAGTCGGTGGGGGCGGCTGTTGGGAAAATTGGGCGTGGGATTGATCGTGAGCCCATGGTTGTTGTTGCTCTGCTCCTGGTTGCTTCTGGACATGATGCACATGATATATCGGGACAGTAGGTGCACTAGGCATCCCCATCTTGGACACCTTCTCGGTGAGTTCCTCCATCTGCTTCGGGAATTGCGAAATCCTACTGTCGATATCGTTCATTCTCTTGTCCACAATTGTCAATTTATCAGAAATAAAGTGCATGCTTGGAATCAAGTCCTCAGCTATTTCTACCACCATCTGCTA